>CM057812.1:3884855-4489068 GCA_030067965.1 Latrodectus elegans | reverse complement strand
GGACTGTAAGGCATTTGCTGGTGGTCGGCTGGACGCTTCGGTTGGGACTTGGAATCTTGTGGTGGACTGGAAAGGGACTCGGCCGGAACAGGACGTTTGTGGTGATGTCTGCTGCTGCTGTGAGACTTGGACGACGATTCTTGGTGGCTCTTTCTATTCAAAGAGGATCCTTCTGGTCGGTTGACGTGATCCTTTGATGGTTTTTTCGGTATCTTGAACACGTCTTCGGGTCGGCCACCGGATTTCTTTGTTGCATCTTTGGAAACTGGTCGGTCGATGCTTGCGGGATGATGAGGAAGAACGGCTTCTCCATAGCCGGATCTCTTCATTACCAGAGGAGCATGTCTGTTGCTTGAAACTGTGGCAGCATCTCTGATTCGTTCGTGGCTGCTGCTGCTGTTGGCATTGGAAGTGGGACGGCAGGACAACTTGTGAGAATGGCGTCGTTCTTCAGAAGGTACGTTGGCCATAGTTGCAAGGATATGCGAGAGAGAGAGAGAGACGAGAGACGGGTAAGGCAGTCGTCAGTCTGAATGCTTTCGACTTGAAACGAGCCAGCTTATATACTCTGCCTCAGTCTGGAATCTCGCCAGTAACCAACGTTGGATGGGTATTCCTGCACCCTCGTCATGCCCCTAATAAGGTAAGGAATTTGGTGGCGTGATGCGGAAACTACCACTTGACACCGTTCCAAGTAGATCACGTTGCAGTCTGTCTGGACACGTGCCATCTCAACATTTTGCCGCACCAACCTTGTTCTTTTTGACGTTTGGTTTGACGCCAACGAACGGAGGTTTGCAAGCTTGGAGTCGGTTTAGTCAGCTGGAACGTTGAAGGTTTGCAGGCTTGATCTGCGTTTGGTCAGCTGGAACGTTGAAGGTTTATCTTGCAAACCACGGGTTAAAAATACCTGATGGAAGCGTGGCTTGGAACTGAGCAACAGCCAAGATTGTAAACTCTTGACTTGGAAATTTTTGGCCAACAAATGTCGCTAGAGAGAACCTTCCATACTTGGGCAGTCAATAGACAAAAAAAATTTTATTTTCAATCCCCCATTTCGTCTCTATAGAGACCAGTTAGTAGATCGTCGTCCTCGGCCACCCAATGCAGGGATCCGATGACTCCATAGCCTACTTGCACCCGGCGTTCGACCCGAATGTCGCTATGGACCGGTGTCATTCCGGGTGCGTTCGTCAGGAGTCATTCTTCCGAGTTACGAGTGCACGAATGTCTGAGAGACGTGCAACAATGAATCTTATGTCAAACTGGCGACTCGTTCAGAACACGGGGGCCATGTCTATACTTGCCATGTGTGGTGTGGCATGGAAGGAACAAGGAAGGAGAAAGACGTGCCAGACTTGGAGGATGATGAAACTCTTTAAGCAGGCTGCTTCCTTCTACTCATCAGGAACAAGGCTCATCTGAATGTCAAACACTCGAGCTGTATGATATATGCTGACGACCAGGTTGCTGTGAGCTCAGAGACGATGAGACAACTAACGTGTAAAAAAAAAAAAAAAAAAATATATATATATATATATATATATATATATATATATATATTTTTTTTTTTTTTTTTTTTTTTTGAGATTAAATATGATGATGAAGCTTCTCCAAGTCTCTCTTCAATCCTCTTCCTTCACTTCAGTCTTTATCTCTACAAGACCCATCATTTGAAGCAGCTGCACGCTCCACTGTTTCAGCCTTTACATACCACACTCTTTCCTCTACGTTCCATAGATTGACGACTTCAAAGTATTCTGGAACGTATTGAAGATGCATTAAATATTTAGGTGGTACATCTGTACTTGTTTGAGATGCAGCTCTCACACCGTAGATGGCACCGTTTCTTGTTTGGCCATCATCAGGCAAACGTGTCTTCTTGTATCAGTCCAATGTTCTCGTTGTTTGGTTGAGGGTTGGTTGGACTTGTCGTCTCAGGCTCTACTTGATTCCCATACATTTGCCTCTATAAGAGGTTTAGAGTCTTGCAGGATGCTGGTTGCTGTAAGGCATCAGGCTGTTGTTGTTCCGGCTGCTGACTTTGCTGTGAGACATCAGGCTGTTGCTGTAAGGCATCCCGCTGGTACTGAATCTCCATCAGTCTTTCACATTCAATCTCTCGATAGAATCCCCAAGGTGGCAGTGACGAGGAGAGGCAAGTATTCAGTCACAAGCCAGCGGGCATCCACATCATCCTGATTGGCCAGGACGAATCTGGGCATATTTACTGGATTCGATGACATGTATGGAGTCTTCAGTACCTCCTCAAACTTTTCAAGATGAACGAGATTCACTTTGCATTCCCCGCATGTCTTGGAACCAGATATAAAGTTGCAAATCCCAACGCTCCAGGATTCTCAGCGTGGTGCATACGTCTAACACGTAATAATGCTGGTACTTCGAAGTTTGCTCCTTTCGGCAGGACGTCTCTGAGTTGAAGCATTGGACTGACCACTCTATCCAGCGCAGACCTGGAAAAGTCCTCCGGTTGCCGTTGAGCCAGCAGCTTCCTGACATCCCGGTACAAAAGTACGACTCACCATCTATGCCAATGACGGCCGTCAAGAACTGAGTCGTGTTGGGGTGTAACTCGTACCTGTAGTACATGTCGTTCGAAGCTCAGCTTGGAGAAGGAGCAGCAAAGGCAACTGGTTGTTGAAGAAAGGCTCTATAATCGAGAATGACTGAGGAACTGCCTTTTATACGAAATGGCTCATCAACGACTGCCATGTAGGATGTCTAGACAACTCGACCAACATTTGTAAAAAAAAAAAAAAATATATATATATATATATATATATATATATATATATATATATATATATATATTTTTTTTTTTTTTTTTTTTTTTTTTTTGAATGGTTGGTTGTCTGATCATTTGTTGTGTTTGTGGTGTAAGTGTTGGGTGTGTGTAGTGTAAGTGTTGTGTGTCGTCGTAAGTGTTGTGTGTGTTTATGTGTGTGTCGTGTAACAACAGGAACACTTCAGCATGCACTTTTAGGAAATGGCACCTTTCCCAACATCTCTGGTTCCTTCAGCTTTGACGAGACCAAACAGACACAAAAGACTACCACGTGTCGATCTATAGAGTCCAGACCTCATCCTTGGCCAGGGATGAGTGCACGACTGTCTGCGAGTCGGCAGTTTTTGTGTCATACTGGTTTACTCTGAGAACAAAGGGATGTGTCTATGCGTCAATCAGTCTATACTTACCTGCAGCTGAATATATGGAACCAGAATGAAGGAACAGGAACGTCTTCTTCAGCATGCACTTCAGGAACCAGGAACAGGAGGAGGAGGACGAACATCTTCTTCAGCATGCACTTCAGGAACAACTGGAACACTTCAGCATGCACTTCAGGAACAACTGGAACATGCACTCCTCCCAAACATCTATGGACCATTCAGCTTCGATGAGACCGATCAGACCAAAGACTACCACACTTTATTGACAACCGGAGGCATGTCTAAGAGTCGATCGGTCTATACTTACCTGGAGCTGAATATTTGGTACCATGATGAAGGGAGAAGTACACCTCAGGAACAACTGGAACTCTTCAGCATGCACTTCAGGAACAACTGGAACATGCACTCCTCCCAAACATCTCTGGACCATTCAGCTTCGATGAGACATTTCAGACAAAAGACTTGCCCACTTTGTCTCGTTTGAGAACTGGAGGCATGTCAAAGACTTCAACACTTTGTCTCTGTTTGAGAACTGGAGGCATGTCAAAGACTTGCACACTTTGTCTCGTTTGAGAACTGGAGGCATGTCAAAGACTTGCACACTTTGTCTCGTTTGAGAACTGGAAGCATGTCAAAGACTTGCACACTTTGTCTCGTTTGAGAACTGTAGGCATGTCTAATAGTCTTTCAGTCCATACGATAGCTGAATATTTGGTACCATGATGAAGAGAGAAGTACACCTCAGGAATAGGAACTCTTCAGCATGCACTTCAGGAACAACTGGAATATGCACTCTCCCAAACATCTATGAACCATTCAGATTCGATGAGACCGATCAGACCAAAGACTACCACACTTTATTGACAACCGGAGGCATGTCTAAGAGTCGATCGGTCTATACTTACCTGGATCTGAATAATTGGTATCATGATGAAGGGAGAAGTACACCTCAGGAACCTTCAGGAACATCTGCTTCAGCATGCACTTCTGGAACAACTGGAACACTTCAGCATGCACTTCAGGAACAGCAGGAGCAGGCACTTCTCCCAACACATTCAGCTTCGATGAGACCTTTCAAGACACATGACTAGTGCCCGATTTTGTTCTATAGAGACCAGTTATCATCCTGTAAGTTAAACTTACGTCAAACTGGGAGCTCTGAGAACAATGGGCACATGTCCAACTGTCGATAGGTCTATACTTTACCTGCAGCTGAATATGTGGAACATCTGCTTCAGCATGCACTTCTGGAACAACTGGAACACTTCAGCATGCACTTCAGGAACAGCAGGCACTTCTCCCAACACATTCAGCTTCGATGAGACCTTTCAAGACACATGACTAGTGCCCCATTTTGTTCTATAGAGACCAGTTATCCTCCAGTAAGTTAAACTTACGTCAAACTGGGAGCTCTGAGAACAATGGGCACATGTCCAACTGTCGATAGGTCTATACTTTACCTGCAGCTGAATATCTGGAACATTTGTGAAGGGAGAAGCAACCTTCAGGAACAACTGGAACTCTTCAGCATGCACTTCTGGAACAACTGGAACACTTCAGCATGCACTTCAGGAACCAGGAACAAGCACTTTTCCCAACACCTCTGGTCCATCCAGCTTTGAAGAGACCGATCAAATCAAAGACTTCCTCATGTATCTAGAATATGAGTCCTGTCCAAGAGTCGATCGGTCTATACTTACCTGCAGCTGAATATGTGGAACCAGAATGAAGGGAAAAGTACCCAGGGACATCTTCTTCAGCATGCACTTCTGGAACAACTGGAACACTTCAGCATGCACTTCAGGAACCAGGAACAGGAGGAGGCAAAGTCACTTCTCCCACTGGAACATTCAGCTTCGACGAGACCCAATCAAACAGGAAAAGGACAATTTACCACCCATTTCGTTCTATAGAGACCAGTTAATCGACATCGTCCTCGGCCACCCAGTGCAGGGATCCGATGCTTCCATATCCAAGTTACACCCAACGCTCGACCCGAATGTCTCTATGGACCGGTGCCATGGCTGGGTGCGTTTGTCAGGAGCATACTTCCGAGGGACGATTGCACGACTGTCTGAGAGTCGGCAGTAAGTCAAACTTACGTCAAACTGGATTACTCTGAGAAACTCGGGAGGATCATGTCCAACTGTCGATGGGTCTATATACTTACCTGCAGCAGGGAGAAGTGACCAGGAAACATCTTCTTCAGCATGCACTTCAGGAACAACTGGAACGCTTCAGCATGCACTTCAGGAACTCTTCACATGCAACCTTTTTCCAAGACCTCCCGTGCACATTCAGACGTGACAAGTGTGTGTACAAGACTATTCAGACCTTCAAAGAACAATTTACCACCCATTTCGTTCTATAGAGACCAGTTAATAGACTTCGTCCTCGGCCACCCAATGCAGGGATCCGATAACTCCATAGCCAAGTTACACCCAACGCTCGACCCGAATGTCTCTATGGACCGGTGCCATGGCTGGGTGCGTTTGTCAGGAGCTCTCGTTCCGAGGGACGATTGCACGACTGTCTGAGAGTCGGCAGTAAGTCAAACTTACGTCAAACTGGGATCTCTGAGAAACTCGGGAGGATCATGTCTTGACGGTCATTGAGTCGAGTTTTTTTTACTTGCCGTGTGTGTCCGAATGTCTGCCGTGGAAGGAAACAAGGAGAAAGGTTGCATGACTTGGAGACCATCCAGGAGGCTGCTTCCCTCCTATGTCAGGAACAAGGCTCATCTAAAGTTTGAAGGCTCGAGCTGCAGCTTATGTAGGTCCCAGCTGGCATCTCAGACAACCAACCCTTCAAAAAAAAAAAAATTTTTTTTTTTTTTTTTTTTTTTTTTAAGGGTTAGTCGTCTTCTTCAGTCGAGGCTCAGCTTCAGGAAGGAATTCTTCTTCATCCGGAACATCTTGCTTCATCTTCAGAAACTTCCATTCTTGGTCGGTATAGTGTCCAAACAGACAAGACTAGCCCATTTCGTTCTATAGAGACCAGTTAATCGACCTCGTCCTCGGCCACCCAATGCAGGGATCCGATGACTCCGTAGCCTACTTGCATCTAGCGTTCGACCCGAATGTCGCTATGGACCGGTGTCATTCTAGATGCGTTCGTCAGGAGTCATACTTCCGAGTTACGAGTGCACGACTGTCTGAGAGTACGTGCCGTAATCAGTCTTACGTCAAACTGGCATCTCTGTCAGAACTCGGGACATGTCAGTTAGTCGTTTGGTTCTATACTCACCACGTGTCTGGAACGGCAAAGAGTGGGCGTCTGGAACGGCAAGCTTCAACTGGAAACAGCGTAGACTGGCAACTCTTCAAGTCAAATCTCTGGATTCGCAGCAACATCCACACTTGGTCGTCGGTAAAAACATCAGACATAAAGACTCGGTCATTTCATTCTATAGGGACCAGTTAATCGACCTCGTCCTCGGCCACCCAGTGCAGGGATCCGATGACTCCATAGCCTACTTGCACCTGGCGTTCGACCCGAATGTCGCTATGGACCGGTGTCATTCCAGGTGCGTTCGTCAGGAGCTCACGTTCCGAGTTACGAGTGCACGACTGTCTGAGAGTACGTGCCGTAATCAGTCTTACGTCAAACTGGTTACCCTGAGAATATCGACCATGTCAAGCAAAGTCTGATGTACACTTACCAAGTGTGGCAGTAGAAGAGAAGAATGGCAAAGTCTGGAAACTCTTCAGGTTGTGCGTCCATCCTCTGGCAGGAACAAGGCTCATCTGAATGGAAAAGACTCGAGCAGTAGCTTATATGTCGTCCAGATGCTGGTGGGAGCTTCAGAAAAAAAAAAAAAAAAAAAAAAAAAAAAAAAAAAAGCAGGCTTGTTGAACGTTCAGTGTCCAAGGCTCATCTGAGGAGCAAAGGCACAAGCAGCAGCTTATATAGGATCGAGATGTAGAGGGCAGCACTGTTGGTAACGCCTACTCACGACATTCCATACATTCCAAAAAAACTTTTTTTTTTTTTTTTTTTTTTTTTTTTTTTTTTTTTTTGAGTCATCCGTCTCGAGGAGTGGCATCCAGGAAGTAATGCACGCAGACCAGTCAGTCAGTCAAGCAACTCTGGTGCAACAAGTTGGAAACTTTCAAGGTAAGTGAAAAATTTTGATGACTCATCTCTTACAAAAATGTAAATAATTTAATAAATACTACTCGCAATAGCATAAAACATGCATGTATGGATAGCGCTCATCGAGCTGCACATGAATATATCAAAAATTTTTAAAAAATTTCAAGATTTAAGCAAAATATTAACAAATACATGTTACAACGTGTCTTTCTATGGGACACGTACATCACAACTGCGCAGTAGCATAAAAACGTTAATAACTTAAATAATTAAATTAATATAATTATAAAAACTACATCTATGGATAGAGCTAATGCTTATACACAATAATATAAAAAGAATTTTTAAAAAATATTAAAATTTCCGCAAAATATTAATCAAAATATGGGAGCTTACCCGACACACGTCTTGACTGCAGCAGAACCAACGCCCAAATGACCGAGTTTCAGTTTGCAAAATAACAGTTAAAATTGGTTACAGTTAACAGAGTGTTGCCAACGATGCAAACAAATTCATATTTTTTTAACGTTTCGACGGGGATACATCCGTTGATGGAGCTTCTCCATAGACTTTACATTGTTCCCATGTTAATCCTATGGGACCAATGCTATTCCTATGGGGGGTGGCCCTATCTCGGCTCCTATGGGTCCTAGAGCTTAGATATTTTGTGGGTGGACACTTGACCCGGGAGGGGTGGGGGTGGGGGCAAATTTCGAAGGTGATTGAAACGGTTCGAGTCGCACATCTATGGATAGCTCTCGACGCCACGAGTGTTATGCTCGAACGGTATGGTCCTATAACTCACCGTCCTAGAGTTATAGGGCCTCAAAGTGGGCCATGCTGACCATCACGGTTCTCGGCATCTAATGGAGCTAGAGACACGGGACCGGTGTCGTTGGACAGAGCTCGACCTGGTCTACCACCGTATCAAAGCACAAGTCTCTGGATGCTATCCCACACTCGCAGCAGTCTGAAAACCAAATTTTTTAAATCGGCCAAAATTTTCAACAGCTCATAATTTTTATGGAAGACGGGCGTGGGTCGACCGGGTGGTGGGCCTCGAGTAGGTCAGTCGTCCACTGTACCCTTGCACCATCGCCTCTTTGCTGCGTGTCCATCCGTCGGACCACTGGTCACCAACACGTTCAGGTCTGCACGTCCAACTTGAAACCGTTACTGCTTCCATGCAATAGGGGCGCCGACTCCCGGACCACCGTAGGGATGCGTGTGGTGGTGTCGGGTGTGTGCATGCAAAGTTTCGTGGTCCTGGCCCTGTAACTTTTTCTTCCAGAGAGTATAACGTCAACCTATAGCTGAGACCCGACACACGTTTCGGCCTACAATTTACAAGTTTACACCTCTGTGAGCCCAAACTAAACAGTGTCGAGTACTTTGTGCCGAGCCCTAACCACCTGCACCATCAACTCGTCCACGGTCGGTGAGTGCTTGGGAGACTATGGACCAAATCGTCTTTTCCCATGGAACAAAGTTTGGTCCGCTACTGCTCCTCAACGGTACCAGCTAGAACTACCGGACCAGCTCGAGGATGCATGATGAGAGGGACAGAGTCTACCTATAAAGTTTCACGGTCCTAGCCCTGTAAGTTTTTTTTTTCGGTTTTTACAGGTACCCTGTTTTTAGCGACTGTAGATTTCTTTAACGCAACCGGGCAAGTGGGGTATCGTTTGAAAGGTCTCGACGCACAGTATGCAACGTGCGAGTTTGGTGTCCATATCTGCCACCGTTGACGTGTCACCTCGTCTCAAAGTTTCCGAGTCGTGCTCGAAGGTTTCATCAGCCGTAGCTCATCCATGGAAAGTGCCAGCAAGATGGGACTGGTGCCGTATGACACGGTGGGGTCCATGTTACCTTTGCATGTTGTCATGGAGTATCTATCGTGATGCGCCCTCCAGATGTAAGGTGTTAAAGATACCCTATGGCTCAGACACGAACCACCTTGACGTCTGTAGCTCGTGGCAAACACATTGAAGTAACTCGGCTACGTTGCAGATGAGTGTGTCATGCAAAGCTGCACCCACCTGCACCATCGACTTGTCGCTGACCGGCGAGTGCTTGGGACACTACCACCTGAAACGTCATTTCCAATGGAACCAAGTTTGGTCCGTTGCTGCTCCCCAGTGGTGCCAGCTAAAACTTTCGGACCAGCTTTGGGATGCATGTCGAGAGGGGTAGACTGTACCTGTAAAGTGCCATGGTCCTAGGCCTACAAGTTTTTTTTTCGGATTTTACAAGTACCCTGTTGTTGGCGACTGTAGATTTCTTTAACGCAACCGGACGAGTGAGGTATCGTTCGAAAGGTCTCTACGCACAGTGTGCAACGTGCGAGTATGGTGTTGATATCTGCCACCGTTGACGTGTCGCCTCGCATCAAAGTTTCCGAGTCGTGCTCGAATGCTTCATCAGCCGTAGCTCATCCATCGTAAGACCCAGCGAGATGGGACTGGTGCCGTAAGACACAGGGGGGTCCATGTTACCTTTGCATGTTGTGACGGTATGTCTATCCCCATGCGCCCTCCAGATGTAATGTCACAAAGAACACCTGCCGCTCATATACGAACCACCTTTACGTCTGTAGCTGTTGGCAAACACACTGGAGAAACTCGGCTACGATGCACATCAATGTATGATGCAAAGCTGCACCCACCTGCACCATCGACTTGTCGCCGACTCGTGATTGCTTGGGAGACTTGCCACCTGAAACGTCATTTGACATGGAACCAAGTTTTATACATCTGGAGCTACACAATAAAGGATGCAACGAGTCTATGCATGGGTTGATGAAGAGTGAGTTGGTGAGGACTAGACATTTGGACAGTTGAGAGTTGCTGCCTTTGTGCTCTGTTAAAAAAATGTTATTTGTTGGTGTTGTGACTTGGACGAGAGGAAGAGCCTGTCGTGATGAGACGGCAGAGAAGAAGACATACATTCAAAAAAAAAAAAAAAAAAAAAAAAAAAAAAAAAAAATCTTTTTTTTTTTTTTTTTTTTTTGAACATATGTGTGTCTACATCATCGCAAGCTCTTCATCTTGCCAGACAGCAGCAGCAACTCTTACAACATTGGTATCACAGCATCTACACTGCGCTCAGCCATTCCAGTAAACCCACCACATGGATGGATGCTTCTAAAGCTTTCTATTTAAGACTCGAGTTGTTTGCTCCTTCCCAACGATGGTCAAAGGAAATGTCTGAATCTTTTGCAAATGCTGTGTAAACCAAGTCTCTCTGCGATGCTGCCACCATTGGACAAGGATGACTTTGGCCAGCTGATGATGCTTCTCGAGACCAAGTCTTTTTCCTTTTACTTGCTTCCCTCAAACCAATCCAACGTTGGTTCACAGGGTGGCGTAAAAAAAAGGGTGGTTCCGAGCGATGGAGACGTGCTCCACCACTCGGAACCACCCTTTTTCTTACGGTAAAAGGTTGTCACCAGTGTCTTTTAGAGAACACAAGTCAGTTTAAGCAAATCACGTCCGGACTTTCTCTACCAGACTGGACCGATTCACTGTCGGAGTATACGTCGTAATTATTTGAATGAATTGCGGCCATGTACTCCTCAGATTCTCGGAGATGGTCTGAGAGAATTGGTGTGTCCCAGAACGAGTCCTCATCGTCGTCGTCCATTTGGGGCAAGTCGGGGGTCGGTGGATACAAACTGCTGTTCAATTCCCAAACATTCTCCTCCTCCTCCTCGTCATCGGAATCTCGCAGCAGTTCCTTCTTGGCCAACATGTCCCCTCGCTGTCCGCTGCAAACGGAACAGCCCATACTTTCATCCCCACTTCCTTGCAACCAAGTGTCCAAGCACAGACAGTGCATCTTGGTCCCGCAGCACTCCAGAGTGGAGACGGGTGCACATGGATTTAGAGAAATCCTGCAGAAACCACACTCGGGGAAGCTGGGCAGAAAATCCACCCGGCAGAGTGGGCACTGCGTGAGTTCTGACCCGTAACACTGCAGGACGCAGTCGTGATGGAAGACGTGCCCGCAGGCCAAACGGCAAGATGCTCTGACGTCTGTCGTTCTGTTGCCCGGCGAGGCGGCCAAATCCTCCAGGCAAATGGCACACTCGGTGCAATTGTAGGTGCTGCTGGCCAAGAAAGATCCATACTCTGAAAAATTCATGTTTGCTACAAAGAGTGAAATGAGCAAAGAATCGCAAAGGGAAAAAAATGGGTAAAGGTTCTCTAAAAGCAGAGTGAGCGACGGGTTATGAGGGCTGGAAGGTTTGCAGTCTGCTTATATACTGGAAATGTACGTCATCCTCACGTCTTTCTATCCCTGCCAATAGATTGTAGAGTCTTGAGTTGGAAGGGAAGGACGTCACAGGTGATTAGCTGAACCTGACATTACGTTTCCATGTGACGTCGTGAAACAGTAGGTGAAGGGGCGGGTGGGTAAGCTGATTTTACGACGAACCAACATTGGAGACTAGAAGCATTGGCCGTGCATCTGGTTAGGTAGAGTCTTTCAAACATGGGTCTTGTGTTTGACTTGATTGATATGAAACGAAGCATCTTTCAAGCCATCCTTGGGCAAGTTAACCACTCGTGATGATTCTATGACTTGATGATTCACGAGAAACATTGGAGCAACATGTTGTCTAGCAGATGGATCCAAGTCGAAAGAATCACAATGTTGGTTCCATCACAAGAGGCTGGCTGGCATACGAGACGAACCGACTTGGAACCATGGTTGTGGTGGAAACATGAAACGACTCTAGAGGACGTCTGTAATAACATGGTTGATGTTGCTTTGGTGAAATGACAAAGGTTTAGAGTCACCAACGATTGTCATACAATGCAAGAGACTGAAACTTGGGATGATTAGTGTGATGCCTTGATTGGGAGACTATGAATGCATGCACAGAGTTGTTGAATGAGGCATGGAAAACCAAACACGGATTGATGTGACCAACGTGATGGTTGAGAGGGAACTGACTGTATGAATGTTTATTCCTCAACTGGAAGACTGAGGGAGGTGGCTGAGGATGATTGAATACACACAATGTTTCAAAAAAAAAAAAAAAAAATTTTTTTTTTTTTTTTTTTTTTTTTACATGTCTACATTACTGTGTCCTAGGACAAGCCCAGATGTTACAAGACATTATCATAAAGACTCAATCCTTTACATTCCAATCTTTGTCGTACATTTCAAGCTTCTCGTTGATGCGATCAAGTTCCTTCTCCAAGTCTTTCTTTCTGGAACGCAGCAGCTCTACATCCTTGATATCTTGAACCATCCAGCTCCTCAACAACTTGACTTTTTCCATGCAGCAACGAACACGATTCTCTCCAGGCTCGAAGCTTGCGTCGTGCCAGCCGCAACTGGCATCTTTTTGCCCTCCGTAGCTCTTTTTCAGCTCACGGATGTGAGGACAGCCAAACTCGTCCAAGTTGATGGAAGGAATGTCTAGTCGATCCAAAAACTTTTTCTCCTGACGTCCACCTTTGTAAGCCACACAAGTTTTGTCTCGGCGATAAAATCTCTCGTACAGCCGCAGTACCAATTCTTGCAGCTGGTCGTACGAGACCAACGGCCATTCGTTATACCACGGATGCACAGGCAAACCGTGGACGTGCTCCAGCAAATGTTGCCGCTTCGTAGGATCATAAATTTTGCACACTCCTCTCAGATCCACGGTGTAGTACCCGTGTCCGGATCAGTCACAGCCGCATAGCCGACTTCTCTCGGGTAGAAGCGTCCACCTTCGTAGAACCCTTGAAAGCTGAGAATCATGCAAACTTTTTCCATGACGTGTGGAGAGCAGTGAAAAGACTTGAGTTATGTCTGAGGGATCTCTCACGACGAGGGTTTATATATACTGATATGAGGCTCTCAGGGTCCATTGTTGCGAGATGTTGCTTGCCACACGGCTTTCATTCAACCGGACCAACTGGAAGTATCATTGGATTAAGCTTTACCACCAATGTTGGACATGCTGTGAAAAAAAATTATTGGCCTCCAGCGAGAGCACACAACCTGATTATCCAAGTGCCACCGAGTATGGCAAGGCAATGAATCAGGTTGTGCGCTCTCGCTGGAGGCCAAGTCCCAGTGTGATTACGTTCCAATATTGGTTCCCAGAGTGACCAAAAAATAACCCCAGCGAGTCTTCCTCGGCACTGCAAATGGCAGCGTTCGAGGAAGCCTCGCTGGGGTTATTTGCATCAACTCATGGGTACACAGGAAAGACACAAAAAGTAAGGAAAAAATATTTATTAAACTTTAAAAGTATACATATATATAATATTATAAAATTGTATAACATAAGTTTTTAACATATAAATAAAATGTCCATTTGATGCGGACAACACCATAAAGTCCATGTCCGCTTGGAACATTACATCCTATCCTCAAAGCGAAGCAGCTGAAAAGGAAAAAAAATATCATTCGTCTCAAAAGATTCCAAGCTAGTTGGTATCGAAAATCTCACAAGCACTGATCATACTTACCAGTCTACCACTGTAGGATGCTGTCCAGCTTTACTTCCAATTCTTTCAGTCGTTCTTCAATTTTCTTCTTTTCGGACATCAAACCTTTGATTTCCCGCAGGCACTCGTCCTCCTCATTGGCCCTCTCTTCCAACTGGTCCACTAACCAGCTCCTTAGCAGCTTCACTTTGCCCATGGCACAGGGCACCCGGTCGATGGTTGGCGTGAAACGTTCATCGTGATATCCGCAACTCGCATCTTCGACTCCATACTTTTGCTGGAGAACTTTGACGCCAGGACATGCATGTTGCTCGAGATTCAGGTTTGGGATCCCCAACTGCCCAAGAAGATTCTTTTCATTCACGCCTCCCTTGAAGGCTACGACGTCCTTTCCATGCCGGCTGTGTGCCGCATACAACCTGGCGACATCTTGGTAGATTGTCTTTCGCGGCAAGGCTCTCTCACCTTTCCTGGGCAGAGGGACAGTCCATGGAGTCGCTGCCGGCAGTAGGAGTTGGTCGAATTGCACACGTCCGATGGCGATAGATCTCCAGACAGATCGTAGTTGATGAAGCCCACGTCCGGTAAAGTTGTTGAAGCGTATCCCAGCTCCCTGGCGACAAAGTCTCCAGCACCGTTGCGGAATCCTTGGAAGTTTAGGATAAGGCAAACTGTATCCATTTCAAAGACTGATGGAAAGACTGGCAGAAGAGTTGACGATTTGAAGAGAGAGCAGCAGGAGCAACAGGCAGACTGGGAGGATAAATCGTGAATGTCTGAAGCAGTCTGAAGAGCAGCTTATATACTCCGCTGAAACCAGGAAGTAATCGCCCACTCAGACCAGACATTTCATCACCGCGATAACGCAAGACGCGACGCAATAGCCTTATCACTTCCTCATTCCTTTAATCACGTGATCAGTCTGAGGCTTCCAACCATCCTTGGACAGGCTCAAGGACGCAAATGAAAGGCTTCCCGTTTCACCTCGCCAAACATGAAGATTCGCGTCGTTACGTGAAAGAAACACAGATTTTTTGCTCTTCCAACCATGCTGCTGCTACACTCTCGTCCAAGTTGTAACCCTGAAACGCTCGAATCTTTGGCTGCTCGTCTGTCTGGGATCGATGCAAGTCAAACTTGGACAGATACTGGTGAAAGACGGCGGGTGATGCAACCGCAACTGCACCAACGATGAATCTATCGATCTATGTGGAACGGCTCCCACGTGGCGGGTTGCAGCCATGGATGGATCGTCCAAAATGTTCGACATCCCTCGATGAATCGCACAGCTTTACAACGTTGAAACGTCTATCCAATGATGGTAGCATCAACAGCAGACCTCTTTGGTTGCACGCAACGAGACAGCAACTTTCAGCCATCCATGCAAAGATTTCAACGGTCATCACAGCCATCACGGCAGGAATAACCATGCATGTATACATTATAAACATAAAAGTTAAACACACCATACATGATTATATTAAAATTTTTCACTTATATATTGTTTCAAGTATTCAAGTCTTAGTGAGGCCAAATCACTAAATATAGCATTCGTACTGTATAAATATTTTTTTTATTTTTTTATTTTTTTTAACATATATATCTATGAGCTTGAGGCTGAGCTGAACGTCCTGATCCATGGAGCTCAGCCCAGACCTCATCATCATGAACAGAGTCACGTGACCACATAGGTTGAACCATTCCCACATTGCCATTCCTATATATACCAACCAAGACGGTTGACGAAACCGGAATGGTTTCAAGTCTATACCCCCCATCCCACCATTTGCGTGTAAACCCAGGAGGATCCCTTCGTTGCACTTGTTGGTGATAACGTTGGTTAACCCAGGGACGTTTGAAGCAAGGCTCAAAGCTGGAAAGTTTTCTCGTCCTACCCTGGCATATATATATAAGTCGTGAAACCTCAACCAGGATCCAGTCGGACCCGAGTCTTTTTCCCGAGTCAGTCGAGGATCAAGATTTGACTGCATCAACATGGCCAACGTTGCGGATGCACCTGAACAACCTCGGGATCCGAGTCTAGAATGCAGCATTTGTCTCGTCAACGTTGCAGTCAAAGAAGCCAAACGTTTACAGTGCAGCCATCAGTTTCACGTCGCATGCATCGATCAGTGGCTAAAGACAAAGCCCACCTGTCCCATGTGTCGCAAAGTGGTGGTGGACGAGTCGACCCTGCCACGGATGTTTCAAAGATTATCGTGTATCGCTGCTGGCTATGGTCCATCGAGAACATTTTGCCGGTAGACGCCGAAGCCTTTGAAAGGTTCGTCGAAGAGGTTCAGAGCACGATTGAAGACGGTGAGTGCACACTCGAGGAGGGTATGATGAAGGAGATTGAATGGTTGATGACACATCCAAGTTTGCTGATAATACCAACATCATCATCGTAGAGTGCAAAGTCTTGCGAGAGAGAATGTCATCGTGATGGTCTTGCAAGAGACTCTCATCCAACGTTTCAAAAAAAAAAAAAAAAAAATTTTTTTTTTTTTTTTTTTTTTTTTAACGTTGGTGAGTTATACTTTATAAAGCCTGTCTGCAACTTTACTAAACATTCTACGTCTCATCAGTGTCCTGGAAAGATGTCTGCTGTCAGAACTCGTACCAAACCCTACCAGAAGAATCCTGCAGATGTCTCAGCTTACAATGCATACAACCATATGTTAAAGACGTGCAAGTATCCCATATCCTGTCCATTCTGCGGAACATCCCTCTTGCTGAAGCATTACAAGCGGCATCTTGTTGACGCATGCAAGCAAAGTGTGGCCAAATCCAGCTGTCACTGGTGCAGGGTGGTGAAATGGAATTATGGTGATACAGTCCAACAGGGTCCACATTTAAAGGAATGCTTGCAAAAGTTCCTCACGCTCTATGCTACACGATCAGAGGAAGAACCAGTCCAGTCCAGGAGTAAACTGGCACCAAAGATGGAAAATGTTTTAAGAGCACCCAGCATTGTGCCAACAGAGACGGATGTCAGAAATTCCAACATGTGTACACCAACCCAACGTCCCGATTATGAGGTGCATCCGTACAGCCAATACAGCATCGAGTTGTTTGACTTTATGGAGAATCCTCCCTCAACTCGCTGCATGAGCGGTCGCAGTAAACTTTTGAGAGGTGTGGATCCTGCAGCATACAACTTCCAGGATGATCCAAACGTGTGGCGCGGATATCCTCCGATGCCTACTCCGGAGGAATTTAAGTATTACCTTGACAGCGCACTCACCAACAAGGATGGGATTCCCAAGTGGCCGGATGTAGCTAAACAGTATCACGATATACCTCTGGAGACGGCTGTAGCATGCTGGAATCCTCTACAGTTTGATGAGCGAACTAACTTGAATCCTTTTCTTATGTGGGCCAAGTTCTTTCACTACGAGACTACTGCAGAGTACCCGGATACCAAATTTTATCATGTCATGGTGAGGTTGGCTGTGTACAAAGAGTTCAAGATAGCTTTACATGATTTACGAGAGTATGATTGCCCTGCACATCTTCTACCCTTCTCCTGCCTGTGCGATGGCAAGTCTGTACCTGACGAGGACGATACGATCGTACACCATCGGCACGCAATCCTGTTTACTCGTCATGATAGAGACTTTCAACGCACCTGGAAAGAAGTGAGACGGACACGGGGTCCTGATATGCTTTACAACAGGTGGAAGCGTAAGATACCCCTGATCACCATGAGCCATTTCCTAAATGCCATGCAGTACGTCTCTAGCCCAAAATCTCAATGCCACCTAAGGGCTAAAGACGTTAAAGAAGAGGATATGGATGAGGACGAGGAAGAAGAGCATAAAACGCAGGAGGTTTCACAATTCAACAAGAATGTCGTCTACGAAGGTGGTCACCATTTCTACTTTGAGTTTGTAGCCAGTCGTTTCAGCGCTCGACTCTGCAGTCTAGGAATTCCAGGTGCATTGGATGAGTTTCTCAGGGCACATGCAGCCATGGGTAATAAGGCATGTAAAGACTTTATCCGTAAGTATGATGAGAACAATGATGAAATATTCCTCCTAGCTGCTACAGAGTCCTATCCATCGTTGAAAGGGTTGGTTATGCCCTTTGCGGGTGAAAAGGTCCTGGACAAAGCTCCACCAATATACCGTGCGAGCCATGTGACAAAGACTGGTGTCTTCCATTACCGCAAGTTTCTGGAGGAAAAGGCTTCAACTGAACCATTCATGGTGGTGTTCCTCTGCAATGGAGCGGCAAGAAGAGTGGTGAATCCTCCAAACGGTGACAACAAAGGTTGGAGTCGTTCTGCAGCATTAGGATCATGTCTGATGGACTTTACAGGCGATGAATACTTTCGTCCACCACGGCAGGTCTTGGGACACATCAAGCAAAAGCATGAAATGATACAAGAAATGCAAGAGACTCAGCAAAAGATGAGTACTGCATTGAAAGAGAGTAACATCTTCAAGAATGAAGCCCTACACTTGAAGGAGCAGCTAAATGATGTATTAAAAGAGAGGGATAACTTCAAATCTGAAGTCATACAATTGAAGGAGCAGCTTAGAAATGCAACAAAAGAAAGGGATAACTTCAAGTCTGAAGAAAAAACCTTAAAGAAGCAGCTCAGTCAAACTATGCAAGAAACTCAGAAAATGATGAGAGATGCACTGAGAGAAAGAGAGAAATTTACGTCTGAAACCATTCACTTGAAGGAGCAGCTCAGCAGCCTCCAAATCAAGCTCGATAAGACCCTGAACGACTTGAGTCGAAAGAGGGAGAAATGTGCTTCCGTCTTGAAAGAAAGAAACACCTTCAAACAGAGAAACATTCATTTGAAGGAGCAGCTGAGCAACCTACAAGTCAAGTTTGATCAGGCACTGAATGACTTGTCTCGAGAAAAGGAGAAACAGATTGCAGTCTTGGAAGAGAGACATGAGAACATGGATCTACTCAAGTACATTTTAGACTGCCTGAAATCATGTGGGCAGAATGGAACCGTACCTGCGCAAGCAATCACCAATGCTGTTGACCTGCACCTCTCTAGAATGCTTAGAAAAATGAATCAGCAATGATGTCTAATGTCGAGACTCTCATCCAACGTTGAAAAAAAAAAAAAAAAAAAAATTTTTTTTTTTTTTTTTTTTTTTTTTTTTTTTTTTGAAACGTTGGATGAGAGTCTCTTGCAAGACCATCACGATGACATTCTCTCTCGCAAGACTTTGCACTCTACGATGATGATGTTGGTATTATCAGCAAACTTGGATGTGTCATCAACCATTCAATCTCCTTCATCATACCCTCCTCGAGTGTGCACTCACCGTCTTCAATCGTGCTCTGAACCTCTTCGACGAACCTTTCAAAGGCTTCGGCGTCTACCGGCAAAATGTTCTCGATGGACCATAGCCAGCAGCGATACACGATAATCTTTTGAAACATCCGTGGCAGGGTCGACTCGTCCACCACCACTTTGCGACACATGGGACAGGTGGGCTTTGTCTTTAGCCACTGATCGATGCATGCGACGTGAAACTGATGGCTGCACTGTAAACGTTTGGCTTCTTTGACTGCAACGTTGACGAGACAAATGCTGCATTCTAGACTCGGATCCCGAGGTTGTTCAGGTGCATCCGCAACGTTGGCCATGTTGATGCAGTCAAATCTTGATCCTCGACTGACTCGGGAAAAAGACTCGGGTCCGACTGGATCCTGGTTGAGGTTTCACGACTTATATATATATGCCAGGGTAGGACGAGAAAACTTTCCAGCTTTGAGCCTTGCTTCAAACGTCCCTGGGTTAACCAACGTTATCACCAACAAGTGCAACGAAGGGATCCTCCTGGGTTTACACGCAAATGGTGGGATGGGGGGTATAGACTTGAAACCATTCCGGTTTCGTCAACCGTCTTGGTTGGTATATATAGGAATGGCAATGTGGGAATGGTTCAACCTATGTGGTCACGTGACTCTGTTCATGATGATGAGGTCTGGGCTGAGCTCCATGGATCAGGACGTTCAGCTCAGCCTCAAGCTCATAGATATATATGTTAAAAAAAATAAAAAAATAAAAAAAATATTTATACAGTACGAATGCTATATTTAGTGATTTGGCCTCACTAAGACTTGAATACTTGAAACAATATATAAGTGAAAAATTTTTTATATAATCATGTATGGTGTGTTTAACTTTTATGTTTATAATGTATACATGCATGGTTATTCCTGCCGTGATGGCTGTGATGACCGTTGAAATCTTTGCATGGATGGCTGAAAGTTGCTGTCTCGTTGCGTGCAACCAAAGAGGTCTGCTGTTGATGCTACCATCATTGGATAGACGTTTCAACGTTGTAAAGCTGTGCGATTCATCGAGGGATGTCGAACATTTTGGACGATCCATCCATGGCTGCAACCCGCCACGTGGGAGCCGTTCCACATAGATCGATAGATTCATCGTTGGTGCAGTTGCGGTTGCATCACCCGCCGTCTTTCACCAGTATCTGTCCAAGTTTGACTTGCATCGATCCCAGACAGACGAGCAGCCAAAGATTCGAGCGTTTCAGGGTTACAACTTGGACGAGAGTGTAGCAGCAGCATGGTTGGAAGAGCAAAAAATCTGTGTTTCTTTCACGTAACGACGCGAATCTTCATGTTTGGCGAGGTGAAACGGGAAGCCTTTCATTTGCGTCCTTGAGCCTGTCCAAGGATGGTTGGAAGCCTCAGACTGATCACGTGATTAAAGGAATGAGGAAGTGATAAGGCTATTGCGTCGCGTCTTGCGTTATCGCGGTGATGAAATGTCTGGTCTGAGTGGGCGATTACTTCCTGGTTTCAGCGGAGTATATAAGCTGCTCTTCAGACTGCTTCAGACATTCACGATTTATCCTCCCAGTCTGCCTGTTGCTCCTGCTGCTCTCTTCAAATCGTCAACTCTTCTGCCAGTCTTTCCATCAGTCTTTGAAATGGATACAGTTTGCCTTATCCTAAACTTCCAAGGATTCCGCAACGGTGCTGGAGACTTTGTCGCCAGGGAGCTGGGATACGCTTCAACAACTTTACCGGACGTGGGCTTCATCAACTACGATCTGTCTGGAGATCTATCGCCATCGGACGTGTGCAATTCGACCAACTCCTACTGCCGGCAGCGACTCCATGGACTGTCCCCTCTGCCCAGGAAAGGTGAGAGAGCCTTGCCGCGAAAGACAATCTACCAAGATGTCGCCAGGTTGTATGCGGCACACAGCCGGCATGGAAAGGACGTCGTAGCCTTCAAGGGAGGCGTGAATGAAAAGAATCTTCTTGGGCAGTTGGGGATCCCAAACCTGAATCTCGAGCAACATGCATGTCCTGGCGTCAAAGTTCTCCAGCAAAAGTATGGAGTCGAAGATGCGAGTTGCGGATATCACGATGAACGTTTCACGCCAACCATCGACCGGGTGCCCTGTGCCATGGGCAAAGTGAAGCTGCTAAGGAGCTGGTTAGTGGACCAGTTGGAAGAGAGGGCCAATGAGGAGGACGAGTGCCTGCGGGAAATCAAAGGTTTGATGTCCGAAAAGAAGAAAATTGAAGAACGACTGAAAGAATTGGAAGTAAAGCTGGACAGCATCCTACAGTGGTAGACTGGTAAGTATGATCAGTGCTTGTGAGATTTTTCGATACCAACTAGCTTGGAATCTTTGAGACGAATGATATTTTTTTTCCTTTTCAGCTGCTTCGCTTTGAGGATAGGATGTAATGTTCCAAGCGGACATGGACTTTATGGTGTTGTCCGCATCAAATGGACATTTTATTTATATGTTAAAAACTTATGTTATACAATTTTATAATATTATATATATGTATACTTTTAAAGTTTAATAAATATTTTTTCCTTACTTTTTGTGTCTTTCCTGTGTACCCATGAGTTGATGTAATAACCCCAGCGAGGCTTCCTCGAACGCTGCCATTTGCAGTGCCGAGGAAGACTCGCTGGGGTTATTTTTTGGTCACTCTGGGAACCAATATTGGAACGTAATCACACTGGGACTTGGCCTCCAGCGAGAGCGCACAACCTGATTCATTGCCTTGCCATACTCGGTGGCACTTGGATAATCAGGTTGTGTGCTAAAGCTGGAGGCCAATAATTTTTTTTCACAGCATGTCCAACATTGGTGGTAAAGCTTAATCCAATGATACTTCCAGTTGGTCCGGTTGAATGAAAGCCGTGTGGCAAGCAACATCTCGCAACAATGGACCCTGAGAGCCTCATATCAGTATATATAAACCCTCGTCGTGAGAGATCCCTCAGACATAACTCAAGTCTTTTCACTGCTCTCCACACGTCATGGAAAAAGTTTGCATGATTCTCAGCTTTCAAGGGTTCTACGAAGGTGGACGCTTCTACCCGAGAGAAGTCGGCTATGCGGCTGTGACTGATCCGGACACGGGGTACTACACCGTGGATCTGAGAGGAGTGTGCAAAATTTATGATCCTACGAAGCGGCAACATTTGCTGGAGCACGTCCACGGTTTGCCTGTGCATCCGTGGTATAACGAATGGCCGTTGGTCTCGTACGACCAGCTGCAAGAATTGGTACTGCGGCTGTACGAGAGATTTTATCGCCGAGACAAAACTTGTGTGGCTTACAAAGGTGGACGTCAGGAGAAAAAGTTTTTGGATCGACTAGACATTCCTTCCATCAACTTGGACGAGTTTGGCTGTCCTCACATCCGTGAGCTAAAAAGAGCTACGGAGGGCAAAAAGATGCCAGTTGCGGCTGGCACGACGCAAGCTTCGAGCCTGGAGAGAATCGTGTTCGTTGCTGCATGGAAAAAGTCAAGTTGTTGAGGAGCTGGATGGTTCAAGATATCAAGGATGTAGAGCTGCTGCGTTCCAGAAAGAAAGACTTGGAGAAGGAACTTGATCGCATCAACGAGAAGCTTGAAATGTACGACAAAGATTGGAATGTAAAGGATTGAGTCTTTATGATAATGTCTTGTAACATCTGGGCTTGTCCTAGGACACAGTAATGTAGACATGTAAAAAAAAAAAAAAAAAAAAAAAATTTTTTTTTTTTTTTTTTTTTTTTGAAACATTGTGTGTATTCAATCATCCTCAGCCACCTCCTCAGTCTTCCAGTTGAGGAATAAACATTCATACAGTCAGTTCCCTCTCAACCATCACGTTGGTCACATCAATCCGTGTTTGGTTTTCCATGCCTCATTCAACAACTCTGTGCATGCATTCATAGTCTCCCAATCAAGGCATCACACTAATCATCCCAAGTTTCAGTCTCTTGCATTGTATGACAATCGTTGGTGACTCTAAACCTTTGTCATTTCACCGAAGCAATATTAGCCATGTTATTACAGACGTCCTCTAGAGTCGTTTCATGTTTCCACCACAACCATGGTTCCAAGTCGGTTCGTCTCGTATGCCAGCCAGCCAGCCTCTTGTGATGGAACCAACATTGTGATTCTTTCGACTTGGATCCATCTGCTAGACAACATGTTGCTCCAATGTTTCTCGTGAATCATCAAGTCATAGAATCATCACGAGTGGTTAACTTGCCCAAGGATGGCTTGAAAGATGCTTCGTTTCATATCAATCAAGTCAAACACAAGACCCATGTTTGAAAGACTCTGCCTAACCAGATGCACGGCCAATGCTTCTAGTCTCCAATGTTGGTTCGTCGTAAAATCAGCTTACCCACCCGCCCCTTCACCTACTGTTTCACGACGTCACATGGAAACGTAATGTCAGGTTCAGCCAATCACCTGTGACGTCCTTCCCTTCCAACTCAAGACTCTGCAATCTATTGGCTGGGATAGAAAGACGTGAGGATGACGTACATTTCCAGTATATAAGCAGACTGCAAACCTTCCAGCCCTCATAACCCGTCGCTCACTCTGCTTTTAGAGAACCTTTACCCATTTTTTTCCCTTTGCGATTCTTTGCTCATTTCACTCTTTGTAGCAAACATGAATTTTTCAGAGTATGGATCTTTCTTGGCCAGCAGCACCTACAATTGCACCGAGTGTGCCATTTGCCTGGAGGATTTGGCCGCCTCGCCGGGCAACAGAACGACAGACGTCAGAGCATCTTGCCGTTTGGCCTGCGGGCACGTCTTCCATCACGACTGCGTCCTGCAGTGTTACGGGTCAGAACTCACGCAGTGCCCACTCTGCCGGGTGGATTTTCTGCCCAGCTTCCCCGAGTGTGGTTTCTGCAGGATTTCTCTAAATCCATGTGCACCCGTCTCCACTCTGGAGTGCTGCGGGACCAAGATGCACTGTCTGTGCTTGGACACTTGGTTGCAAGGAAGTGGGGATGAAAGTATGGGCTGTTCCGTTTGCAGCGGACAGCGAGGGGACATGTTGGCCAAGAAGGAACTGCTGCGAGATTCCGATGACGAGGAGGAGGAGGAGAATGTTTGGGAATTGAACAGCAGTTTGTATCCACCGACCCCGACTTGCCCCAAATGGACGACGACGATGAGGACTCGTTCTGGGACACACCAATTCTCTCAGACCATCTCCGAGAATCTGAGGAGTACATGGCCGCAATTCATTCAAATAATTACGACGTATACTCCGACAGTGAATCGGTCCAGTCTGGAAGAGAAAGTCCGGACGTGATTTGCTTAAACTGACTTGTGTTCTCTAAAAGACACTGGTGTATAGTGACAACCTTTTACCGTAAGAAAAAGGGTGGTTCCGAGTGGTGGAGCACGTCTCCATCGCTCGGAACCACCCTTTTACGCCACCCCAGAACCAACGTTGGATTGATTTGAGGGAAGCAAGTAAAAGGAAAAGGCAACAGACTTGGTCTCGAGAAGCATCATCAGCTGGCCAAAGTCATCCTTGTCCAATGGTGGCAGCATCGCAGAGAGACTTGGTTTACACAGCATTTGCAAAAGATTCAGACATTTCCTTTGACCATCGTTGGGAAGGAGCAAACAACTCGAGTCTTAAATAGAAAGCTTTAGAAGCATCCATCCATGTGGTGGGTTTACTGGAATGGCTGAGCGCAGTGTAGATGCTGTGATACCAATGTTGTAAGAGTTGCTGCTGCTGTCTGGCAAGAAGAAGAGCTTGCGATGATGTAGACACACATATGTTCAAAAAAAAAAAAAAAAAAAAATTTTTTTTTTTTTTTTTTTTTTTGAATGTATGTCTTCTTCTCTGCCGTCTCATCACGACAGGCTCTTCCTCTCGTCCAAGTCACAACACCAACAAATAACATTTTTTTTAACAGAGCACAAAGGCAGCAACTCTCAACTGTCCAAATGTCTAGTCCTCACCAACTCACTCTTCATCAACCCATGTATAGACTCGTTGCATCCTTTATTGTGTAGCTCCAGATGTATAAAACTTGGTTCCATGTCAAATGACGTTTCAGGTGGCAAGTCTCCCAAGCAATCACGAGTCGGCGACAAGTCGATGGTGCAGGTGGGTGCAGCTTTGCATCATACATTGATGTGCATCGTAGCCGAGTTTCTCCAGTGTGTTTGCCAACAGCTACAGACGTAAAGGTGGTTCGTATATGAGCGGCAGATGTACTTTGTGACATTACATCTGGAGGGCGCATGGGGATAGACATACCATCACAACATGCAAAGGTAACATGGACCCCCCTGTGTCTTACGGCACCAGTCCCATCTCGCTGGGTCTTACGATGGATGAGCTACGGCTGATGAAGCATTCGAGCACGACTCGGAAACTTTGATGCGAGGCGACACGTCAACGGTGGCAGATATCGACACCATACTCGCACGTTGCACACTGTGCGTAGAGACCTTTCGAACGATACCTCACTCGTCCGGTTGCGTTAAAGAAATCTACAGTCGCCAACAACAGGGTACTTGTAAAATCCGAAAAAAAAACTTGTAGGTCTAGGACCATGGCACTTTACAGGTACAGTCTACCCATCTCGACATGCATCCCAAAGCTGGTCCGAAAGTTTTAGCTGGCACCACTGGGGAGCAGCAACGGACCAAACTTGGTTCCATTGGAAATGACGTTTCAGGTGGTAGTGTCCCAAGCACTCGCCGGTCAGCGACAAGTCGATGGTGCAGGTGGGTGCAGCTTTGCATGACACACTCATCTGCAACGTAGCCGAGTTTCTCCAATGTGTTTGCCACAGGTTATAGACGTCAAGGTGGTTCGTGTCTGAGCCATAGGGTATCTTTAACACCTTACATCTGGAGGGCGCATCACGATAGATACTCCATGACAACATGCAAAGGTAACATGGACCCCACTGTGTCATACGGCACCAGTCCCATCTTGCTGGCACTTTCCATGGATGAGCTACGACCGATGAAGCATTCGAGCACGACTCGGAAACTTTGAGACGAGGTGACACGTCAACGGTGGCAGATATGGACACCAAACTCGCACGTTGCATACTGTGCGTCGAGACCTTTCAAACGATACCCCACTTGCCCGGTTGCGTTAAAGAAATCTACAGTCGCTAAAAACAGGGTACCTGTAAAAACCGAAAAAAAAAACTTACAGGGCTAGGATCGTGAAACTTTATAGGTAGACTCTGTCCCTCTCATCATGCATCCTCGAGCTGGTCCGGTAGTTCTAGCTGGTACCGTTGAGGAGCAGTAGCGGACCAAACTTTGTTCCATGGGAAAAGACGATTTGGTCCATAGTCTCCCAAGCACTCACCGACCGTGGACGAGTTGATGGTGCAGGTGGTTAGGGCTCGGCACAAAGTACTCGACACTGTTTAGTTTGGGCTCACAGAGGTGTAAACTTGTAACTTGTAGGCCGAAACGTGTGTCGGGTCTGAGATATAGGTTGACGTTATACTCTCTGGAAGAAAAAGTTACAGGGCCAGGACCACGAAACTTTGCATGCACACACCCGACACCACCACACGCATCCCTACGGTGGTCCGGGAGTCGGCGCCCCTATTGCATGGAAGCAGTAACGGTTCAAAGTTGGACGTGCAGACCTGAACGTGTTGGTGACCAGTGGTCCGACGGATGGACACGCAGCAAAGAGGCGATGGTGCAAGGGTACAGTGGACGACTGACCTACTCGAGGCCCACCACCCGGTCGACCCACGCCCGTCTTCCATAAAAATTATGAGCTGTTGAAAATTTTGGCCGATTTAAAAATTTGGTTTTCAGACTGCTGCGAGTGTGGGATAGCATCCAGAGACTTGTGCTTTGATACGGTGGTAGACCAGGTCGAGCTCTGTCCAACGACACCGGTCCCGTGTCTCTAGCTCCATTAGATGCCGAGAACCGTGATGGTCAGCATGGCCCACTTTGAGGCCCTATAACTCTAGGACGGTGAGTCATAGGACCATACCGTTCGAGCATAACACTCGTGGGGTCGAGAGCTATCCATAGATGTGCGACTCGAACCGTTTCAATCACCTTCGAAATTTGCCCCCACCCCCCACCCCCCACCCCTCCCGGGTCAAGTGTCCACCCACAAAATATCTAAGCTCTAGGACCCATAGGAGCCGAGATAGGGCCACCCCCCATAGGAATAGCATTGGTCCCATAGGATTAACATGGGAACAATGTAAAGTCTATGGAGAAGCTCCATCAACGGATGTATCCCCGTCGAAACGTTAAAAAAATATGAATTTGTTTGCATCGTTGGCAACACTCTGTTAACTGTAACCAATTTTAACTATTATTTTGCAAACTGAAACTCGGTCATTTGGGCGTTGGTTCTGCTGCAGTCAAGACGTGTGTCGGGTAAGCTCCCATATTTTGATTAATATTTTGCGGAAATTTTAATATTTTTTAAAAATTTTTTTTATATTATTGTGTATAAGCATTAGCTCTATCCATAGATGTAGTTTTTATAATTATATTAATTTAATTATTTAAGTTATTAACGTTTTTATGCTACTGCGCAGTTGTGATGTACGTGTCCCATAGAAAGACACGTTGTAACATGTATTTGTTAATATTTTGCTTAAATCTTGAAATTTTTTAAAAATTTTTGATATATTCATGTGCAGCTCGATGAGCGCTATCCATACATGCAAGTTTTATGCTATTGCGAGTAGTATTTATTAAATTATTTACATTTTTGTAAGAGATGAGTCATCAAAATTTTTCACTTACCTTGAAAGTTTCCAACTTGTTGCACCAGAGTTGTTTGACTGACTGACTGGTCTGCGTGCATTACTTCCTGGATGCCACTCCTCGAGACGGATGACTCAAAAAAAAAAAAAAAAAAAAAAAAAGTTTTTTTGGAATGTATGGAATGTCGTGAGTAGGCGTTACCAACAGTGCTGCCCTCTACATCTCGATCCTATATAAGCTGCTGCTTGTGCCTTTGCTCCTCAGATGAGCCTTGGACACTGAACGTTCAACAAGCCTGCTTTTTTTTTTTTTTTTTTTTCTGAAGCTCCCACCAGCATCTGGACGACATATAAGCTACTGCTCGAGTCTTTTCCATTCAGATGAGCCTTGTTCCTGCCAGAGGATGGACGCACAACCTGAAGAGTTTCCAGACTTTGCCATTCTTCTCTTCTACTGCCACACTTGGTAAGTTGTACATCAGACTTTGCTTGACATGGTCGATATTCTCAGGGTAACCAGTTTGACGTAAGACTGATTACGGCACGTACTCTCAGACAGTCGTGCACTCGTAACTCGGAACGTGAGCTCCTGACGAACGCACCTGGAATGACACCGGTCCATAGCGACATTCGGGTCGAACGCCAGGTGCAAGTAGGCTATGGAGTCATCGGATCCCTGCACTGGGTGGCCGAGGACGAGGTCGATTAACTGGTCCCTATAGAATGAAATGACCGAGTCTTTATGTCTGATGTTTTTACCGACGACCAAGTGTGGATGTTGCTGCGAATCCAGAGATTTGACTTGAAGAGTTGCCAGTCTACGCTGTTTCCAGTTGAAGCTTGCCGTTCCAGACGCCCACTCTTTGCCGTTCCAGACACGTGGTGAGTATAGAACCAAACGACTAACTGACATGTCCCGAGTTCTGACAGAGATGCCAGTTTGACGTAAGACTGATTACGGCACGTACTCTCAGACAGTCGTGCACTCGTAACTCGGAAGTATGACTCCTGACGAACGCATCTAGAATGACACCGGTCCATAGCGACATTCGGGTCGAACGCTAGATGCAAGTAGGCTACGGAGTCATCGGATCCCTGCATTGGGTGGCCGAGGACGAGGTCGATTAACTGGTCTCTATAGAACGAAATGGGCTAGTCTTGTCTGTTTGGACACTTTACCGACCAAGAATGGAAGTTTCTGAAGATGAAGCAAGATGTTCCGGATGAAGAAGAATTCCTTCCTGAAGCTGAGCCTCGACTGAAGAAGACGACCAACCCTTCAAAAAAAAAAAAAAAAAAAAAAATATATATTTATATTTATATATATATATATATATATATATATTTATATTTTTTTTTTTTTTTTTTTTTTTTTTTTTTGAAGGGTTGGTTGTCTGAGATGCCAGCTGGGACCTACATAAGCTGCAGCTCGAGCCTTCAAACTTTAGATGAGCCTTGTTCCTGACATAGGAGGGAAGCAGCCTCCTGGATGGTCTCCAAGTCATGCAACCTTTCTCCTTGTTTCCTTCCACGGCAGACATTCGGACACACACGGCAAGTAAAAACTCGACTCAATGACCGTCAAGACATGATCCTCCCGAGTTTCTCAGAGATCCCAGTTTGACGTAAGTTTGACTTACTGCCGACTCTCAGACAGTCGTGCAATCGTCCCTCGGAACGAGAGCTCCTGACAAACGCACCCAGCCATGGCACCGGTCCATAGAGACATTCGGGTCGAGCGTTGGGTGTAACTTGGCTATGGAGTTATCGGATCCCTGCATTGGGTGGCCGAGGACGAAGTCTATTAACTGGTCTCTATAGAACGAAATGGGTGGTAAATTGTTCTTTGAAGGTCTGAATAGTCTTGTACACACACTTGTCACGTCTGAATGTGCACGGGAGGTCTTGGAAAAAGGTTGCATGTGAAGAGTTCCTGCTCCGGTTCCTGAAGTGCATGCTGAAGCGTTCCAGTTGTTCCTGAAGTGCATGCTGAAGAAGATGTTTCCTGGTCACTTCTCCCTGCTGCAGGTAAGTATATAGACCCATCGACAGTTGGACATGATCCTCCCGAGTTTCTCAGAGTAATCCAGTTTGACGTAAGTTTGACTTACTGCCGACTCTCAGACAGTCGTGCAATCGTCCCTCGGAAGTATGCTCCTGACAAACGCACCCAGCCATGGCACCGGTCCATAGAGACATTCGGGTCGAGCGTTGGGTGTAACTTGGATATGGAAGCATCGGATCCCTGCACTGGGTGGCCGAGGACGATGTCGATTAACTGGTCTCTATAGAACGAAATGGGTGGTAAATTGTCCTTTTCCTGTTTGATTGGGTCTCGTCGAAGCTGAATGTTCCAGTGGGAGAAGTGACTTTTCCTCCTCCTGTTCCTGGTTCCTGAAGTGCATGCTGAAGTGTTCCAGTTGTTCCAGAAGTGCATGCTGAAGAAGATGTACCTGGGTACTTTTCCCTTCATTCTGGTTCCACATATTCAGCTGCAGGTAAGTATAGACCGATCGACTCTTGGACAGGACTCATATTCTAGATACATGAGGAAGTCTTTGATTTGATCGGTCTCTTCAAAGCTGGATGGACCAGAGGTGTTGGGAAAAGTGCTTGTTCCTGGTTCCTGAAGTGCATGCTGAAGTGTTCCAGTTGTTCCAGAAGTGCATGCTGAAGCAGATGTTCCTGAAGGTTGCTTCTTCCAGATATTCAGCTGCAGGTAAAGTATAGACCTATCGACAGTTGGACATGTGCCCATTGTTCTCAGAGCTCCCAGTTTGACGTAAGTTTAACTTACTGGAGGATAACTGGTCTCTATAGAACAAAATGGGGCACTAGTCATGTGTCTTGAAAGGTCTCATCGAAGCTGAATGTGTTGGGAGAAGTGCCTGCTGTTCCTGAAGTGCATGCTGAAGTGTTCCAGTTGTTCCAGAAGTGCATGCTGAAGCAGATGTTCCACATATTCAGCTGCAGGTAAAGTATAGACCTATCGACAGTTGGACATGTGCCCATTGTTCTCAGAGCTCCCAGTTTGACGTAAGTTTAACTTACAGGATGATAACTGGTCTCTATAGAACAAAATAGGGCACTAGTCATGTGTCTTGAAAGGTCTCATCGAAGCTGAATGTGTTGGGAGAAGTGCCTGCTCCTGCTGTTCCTGAAGTGCATGCTGAAGTGTTCCAGTTGTTCCAGAAGTGCATGCTGAAGCAGATGTTCCTGAAGGTTCCTGAGGTGTACTTCTCCCTTCATCATGATACCAATTATTCAGATCCAGGTAAGTATAGACCGATCGACTCTTAGACATGCCTCCGGTTGTCAATAAAGTGTGGTAGTCTTTGGTCTGATCGGTCTCATCGAATCTGAATGGTTCATAGATGTTTGGGAGGAGTGCATATTCCAGTTGTTCCTGAAGTGCATGCTGAAGAGTTCCTATTCCTGAGGTGTACTTCTCTCTTCATCATGGTACCAAATATTCAGCTATCGTATGGACTGAAAGACTATTAGACATGCCTACAGTTCTCAAACGAGACAAAGTGTGCAAGTCTTTGACATGCTTCCAGTTCTCAAACGAGACAAAGTGTGCAAGTCTTTGACATGCCTCCAGTTCTCAAACGAGACAAAGTGTGCAAGTCTTTGACATGCCTCCAGTTCTCAAACGAGACAAAGTGTTGAAGTCTTTGACATGCCTCCAGTTCTCAAACGAGACAAAGTGGGCAAGTCTTTTGTCTGAAATGTCTCATCGAAGCTGAATGGTCCAGAGATGTTTGGGAGGAGTGCATGTTCCAGTTGTTCCTGAAGTGCATGCTGAAGAGTTCCAGTTGTTCCTGAGGTGTACTTCTCCCTTCATCATGGTACCAAATATTCAGCTCCAGGTAAGTATAGACCGATCGACTCTTAGACATGCCTCCGGTTGTCAATAAAGTGTGGTAGTCTTTGGTCTGATCGGTCTCATCGAAGCTGAATGGTCCATAGATGTTTGGGAGGAGTGCATGTTCCAGTTGTTCCTGAAGTGCATGCTGAAGTGTTCCAGTTGTTCCTGAAGTGCATGCTGAAGAAGATGTTCGTCCTCCTCCTCCTGTTCCTGGTTCCTGAAGTGCATGCTGAAGAAGACGTTCCTGTTCCCTTCATTCTGGTTCCATATATTCAGCTGCAGGTAAGTATAGACTGATTGACGCATAGACACATCCCTTCGTTCTCAGAGTAAACCAGTATGACACAAAAACTGCCGACTCGCAGACAGTCGTGCACTCATCCCCTGGCCAAGGATGAGGTCTGGACTCTATAGAACGAAACGGGGTAGTCTTTTGTGTCTGATTGGTCTCGTCAAAGCTGAAGGAACCAGAGATGTTGGGAAAGGTGCCATTTCCTAAAGTGCATGCTGAAGTGTTCCTGTTGTTACACGACACACACATAAACACACACAACACTTACACGACACACACAACACTTACACGACACACACATCAAACACTTACACGACACACACATCAAATGATCAGACAACCAACCATTCAAAAAAAAAAAAAATATATATATATATATATATACATATATATATATATATATATATATATATATATATATTTTTTTTTTTTTTTTTTTTTTTTTATTTTGAAATGTTGGTCGAGTTGTCTAGACATCCTACATGGCAGTCGTTGATGAGCCATTTCGTATAAAAGGCAGTTCCTCAGTCATTCTCGATTATAGAGCCTTTCTTCAACAACCAGTTGCCTTTGCTGCTCCTTCTCCAAGCTGAGCTTCGAACGACATGTACTACAGGTACGAGTTACACCCCAACACGACTCAGTTCTTGACGGCCGTCATTGGCATAGATGGTGAGTCGTACTTTTTGTACCGGGATGTCAGGAAGCTGCTGGCTCAACGGCAACCGGAGGACTTTTCCAGGTCTGCGCTGGATAGAGTGGTCAGTCCAATGCTTCAACTCAGAGACGTCCTGCCGAAAGGAGCAAACTTCAAGTACCAGCATTATTACGTGTTAGACGTATGCACCACGCTGAGAATCCTGGAGCGTTGGGATTTGCAACTTTATATCTGGTTCCAAGACATGCGGGGGAATGCAAAAGTGAATCTCGTTCATCTTGAAAAGTTTGAGGAGGTACTGAAGACTCCATACATGTCATCGAATCCAGTAAATATGCCCAGATTCGTCCTGGCCAATCGGGATGATGTGGATGCCCGCTGGCTTGTGACTGAATACTTGCCTCTCCTCGTCACTGCCACCTTGGGATTCTATCGAGAGATTGAATGTGAAAGACTGATGGAGATTCAGTACCAGCGGGATGCCTTACAGCAACAGCCTGATGTCTCACAGCAAAGTCAGCAGCCGGAACAACAACAGCCTGATGCCTTACAGCAACCAGCATCCCCGCAAGACTCTAAACCTCTTATGAGGCAAATGTATGGGAATCAAGTAGAGCCTGAGACGACAAGTCCAACCAACCCTCAACCAAACAACGAGAACATTGGACTGATACAAGAAGACACGTTGCCTGATGATGGCCAAACAAGAAACAGTGCCATCTACGGTGTGAGAGCTGCATCTCAAACAAGTACAGATGTACCACCTAAATATTTAATGCATCTTCAATACGTTCCAGAATACTTTGAAGTCGTCAATCTATGGAACGGAGAGGAAAGAGTGTGGTATGTAAAGGCTGAAACAGTGGAGCGTGCAGCTGCTTCAAATGATGGGTCTTGTGAGATAAAGACTGAAGTGAAGGAAGAGGACTGAAGAGACTTGGAGAAGCTTCATCATCATCTGTAATCTCAAAAAAAAAAAAAAAAAAAATATATATATATATATATATATATATATATATATATATATATATATATATATATTTTTTTTTTTTTTTTTTTTTTTTTTTACACGTTAGTTGTCTCATCGTCTCTGAGCTCACAGCAACCTGGTCGTCAGCATATATCCTACAGCTCGAGTGTTTGACATTCAGATGAGCCTTGTTCCTGATGAGTAGAAGGAAGCAGCCTGCTTAAAGAGTTTCATCATCCTCCAAGTCTGGCACGTCTTTCTCCTTCCTTGTTCCTTCCATGCCACACCACACATGGCAAGTATAGACATGGCCCCCGTGTTCTGAACGAGTCGCCAGTTTGACATAAGATTCATTGTTGCACGTCTCTCAGACATTCGTGCACTCGTAACTCGGAAGAATGACTCCTGACGAACGCACCCGGAATGACACCGGTCCATAGCGACATTCGGGTCGAACGCCGGGTGCAAGTAGGCTATGGAGTCATCGGATCCCTGCATTGGGTGGCCGAGGACGACGTCTACTAACTGGTCTCTATAGAACGAAATGGGGGATTGAAAAAAATTTTTTTTTGTCCATTGACTGCCCAAGTATGGAAGGTTCTCTCTAGCGACATTTGTTGGCCAAAAATTTCCAAGTCAAGAGTTTACAATCTTGGCTGTTGCTCAGTTCCAAGCCACGCTTCCATCAGGTATTTTTAACCCGTGGTTTGCAAGATAAACCTTCAACGTTCCAGCTGACCAAACGAATCCAAGCTTGCAAACCTCCGTTCGTTGGCGTCAAACCAAACGTCAAAAAGAACAAGGTTGGTGCGGCAAAATGTTGAGATGGCACGTGTCCAGACAGACTGCAACGTGATCTACTTGGAACGGTGTCAAGTGGTAGTTTCCGCATCACGCCACCAAATTCCTTACCTTATTAGGGCATGACGAGGGTGCGGGAATACCCATCCAACGTTGGTTACTGGCGAGATTCCAGACTGAGGCAGAGTATATAAGCTGGCTCGTTTCAAGTCGAAAGCATTCAGACTGACGACTGCCTTACCCGTCTCTCGTCTCTCTCTCTCTCGCATATCCTTGCAACTATGGCCAACGTACCTTCTGAAGAACGACGCCATTCTCACAAGTTGTCCTGCCGTCCCACTTCCAATGCCAACAGCAGCAGCAACCACGAACGAATCAGAGATGCTGCCACAGTTTCAAGCAACAGACATGCTCCTCTGGTAATGAAGAGATCCGGCTATGGAGAAGCCGTTCTTCCTCATCATCCCGCAAGCATCGACCGACCAGTTTCCAAAGATGCAACAAAGAAATCCGGTGGCCGACCCGAAGACGTGTTCAAGATACCGAAAAAACCATCAAAGGATCACGTCAACCGACCAGAAGGATCCTCTTTGAATAGAAAGAGCCACCAAGAATCGTCGTCCAAGTCTCACAGCAGCAGCAGCAGCAGACATCACCACAAACGTCCTGTTCCGGCCGAGTCCCTTTCCAGTCCACCACAAGATTCCAAGTCCCAACCGAAGCGTCCAGCCGACCACCAGCAAATGCCTTACAGTCCAGATGGTTCCTCCAGTACTGGTATAGACATTTTCCCAACGCTGTCCGACCAAGTGCCGTCCAGACTCGAGGCAAAGATACCGTCGACCACTTCGGTGATTCTTAGCTTTATCGTCTTCCTAAGAGGGCTAAGGATATACTTTCACACTCTGCCATCCGAGGTCTGGACAGCCAATATTCATAGATTTTTTCATGAATCGCAAAAGTGCAATTCAATAGAATATGGGAAGCTGGACTGGGCGAGAGCCGAACATCGTCTCGAGAAACCACCGACGTCGACTGGGAGACAAAACGAAGACGTGCGACTCGGATTCCGGTGGGACAACATTTTTCTGGTCAAAATGTTTTTACGTTTGGGCAGAGAACACCGGATCCGGGTACCAACCACATCATTCAGACTTCGGCAGCACCCATCCTATATTACGAATACAACCCTGGCATCAATCAACACGTCAACAGAAATAATGTAAAGAAACGGCATTACAGAACGTCTGCGCCTAGCTCCTCCGTTGCCAAGTCGAAGGGTTTCTCGGCATACGATCAGTTTCTCTTTGACCGGTACGTGCTGCAACCCTTTTCAATATACAGAGTCAGACACAACTCGACCTACGTCCTCTTAACCTGCCAGAAAAGCCTGTTTCGGCTCGATGTCGTCGAGGAAAGCGTCGCCGAGGACTTGGAAAGAAGAGGGATTTACAGGTTCGCTTCACCGACGGCAGACCGAGTACTCAGACCAAATGCCAGCCTGGGCTACTTAGATAAACCGCCTGCCACACCAGTTTGGAGTCCTCCACCAGCATCTTCCGAGCCGCCATCCGAAGACAACAGTTGCGACGACAGCAGCAGTCTTCAGGTTCACGAAGTTCCGTCTCAACCCACTGAGGCGGAGAGGAACCTGATTGAGGAAATGTTTCATGACATTAGGCCGACCGAATCCCATCTCTCGCCCGACATCTCTGCCGAATCTCCTCAACAAGAAACTGCCCAGCTCATGTTGGTATCCACCGGTGACCAATTGACATGGATCGTGCAACCGACCCAACAGCAGCAGCAGCAGCCGCAATCCCAACTCACCACTCCTGCAAAGAAGGACGCTGCTGTCATGACAAACGACTGGACGTGCAGCAATTGTGTGGCAAAGAAATCATCAGGGTTGGGAATTGCGAGAAAGAGAATAGAGTTGTGCAGTTTAGACTCACCAAAGAAAAGGCGGCGAGTCCAACAACAACAACCAGTGGATCTTTCTTGCCACATTTCCGGAAAAGTGTCAAATCATCAACCACCGACAGTGCCAAACCTTCCCCCGGCTCCTTCCCGACGACTGGTTGAAGACGATGGATTGTTTAAACCAGAATCGGAAGACGAGGACGAGTTGACCTCAGAGGACGACGACGACGACAAAGAACAGGAGCAAGAGTTGCCATCAGAGGACGACGACAAACAACAGGAGCAAGAGTCGCCCTCAGAGGACTTTGACATACCAGACTTTAGCGACTTTTTGAACGAAGACGAAGCGGCGGTGGCTTGCATACCACAGCCGGACGATGAGTATGATATGTTCTTTAATCATTTCATGTAAAAAAATAGTGTTCCATACACCATCATTTGTAAATTTTTTCACAAGTTTTTAATAAATATTTATTTTGATTTTACAAATTTGTGTCGTTTTCATACGTCTTTCCATACACTGCACCAAACTGGGCCCTCAGCAACAATCTCATGTTCTCTATATGCTTGAGAACTTGAGATTGTTGCTGAGGGCCCATTTTTTTGTCACTTTGGTGACCAATCTTGGAGGCTCTCAGGCTCAAATCTTTCAACAGAGGAGACCAAGTTCTCGAAGAGAACTTGGTCTCCACTGTTGAAAGATTTGAGCCTGAGAGCATCCATTTTTTTTATTTATCCCATTTCACCAATCTTGGTCAGCAGTGCAGCAACTGGACTTGGTAAGATTTCCCCATCGAAACGTCAAGTCTACAGTTTCCAACCATGGAATCTTCTCTTTCAACGTTGGGCATTTGTCAAGACTCGACCCTTTCAAGCCAGGACCAGGCAACCACCACCATTGGACATTGTTAACATCACACAAATCTTGCCAAGACTCGACCCTTTCAAGCCACAGGAACCATCCTTGGAAAACCTCACCCACCTCAACCCAACATTGGAATCTCACGCCAGGACCAGGCAACCACCACCATTGGACATTGTTAATATGCCAAGTTAGAGACTCGACCCTTTCAAGCCACAGCAGCCATCCTTGGAAAACCTCACCCACCTCAACCCAACATTGGAATCTCACGCTTCCAATCTTGGACGATTCAGCTCCACATCCAGCACCAACCGTGGTCCACACAACGTTTTTTCCATCAACCAACCTTGGTGACGGTCCAACCGCGTAAGCCGATTCGTGAAAAAACCGAATGGGGTCCCGTGCTCATATATTTTTTTGACCGACTGTACAGAGTGTTCAAAGACCGGCACTCATGGCATTCACCAGATGCTACAGGACAGTTTCTACAGCTGCCGTACAAGTGCTAGCGGGCTTATTATTATTATTATTGGTTTATTGGTTGGGTTTTATGGCGCAAAATCCAAAAATGGACATGCTGCGCTAAGAAAAGGGTTTGGAAAAGGATATTTTATTTTATTTATTTATGTATCATTTTTCACCATTATTTTTAAAACCCAAGCAACATTAAAACTTTAAAACACAAAAATAAATGTATACGTTTACATTAAAATCCAATTAAAAATATAAAAGGAAAAATTTAAAAGTATATATCAATTAAATATGATGTAAAAAACCTATTCCCCTCAAAAAGGCAAATAGGTTACTGTGGGGTGGTTCCCCAAGCAAATCACACAAAGTTAAAATATCACATTTAAAAAAGAGTAAAAGATATTGGTTAAAATATGGACATGCAATTAAAATATGATGTACAGTGAGTGGTTCATCACACGTTTCACACCATGGTTTTAGTTCACTTAGAAACAAATGTCTGTGTGTGAAACGTGTGTGTCCGATACGAAGTCGAGTCAATCTAACATCTGCACTTCGTAACGGTAGTTGGTTGGTTGGTTGGTTGGTTTTTATGGCGCAAGGTCCAGACAAGGACAAGCTGCGCCAAACACAAGGTAGCTTACACCAGTTTTTTAAACCCATTAAAAGTATAATATAATAATATAGTTAAAATGTACATTAAAAGTACAAAGTAGAAATATAGTTAAAATGTATATTAAAGGTATAAAATAGAAATATTGTTAAAATGTATATTAAAAGGTATAAAATAGAAATATAGTTAAAATGTATATTTAAAGTATCTAAACATACAATATACACATGTATAAGATTAAAAACTTGTATTTAAATAAAATATTTCTAAATCAGATAAAATTCATAAATCCTATGTCTTTTAAAAACACACATAAATTGCGATGGGGTGGTTCCCCAAGCAGATCTTCTAATGTTAGAATATTACTATTAAAATATTTATAACGCTGATGGTTAAAATCTGGACACACAATTAAAATGTGATATACTGTAAATGGTTCATCACACTTTTCACACCATGGTTGGATATCACTCAAGATCAAATGCTTGTGGGTGAAACGCGTGTGACCAATTCGAAGGCGAGTCAGTCTGACGTCTGCGCTTCGTGGAGATAAAACAGATAATGGAATGATGTATGAAAATATGGAATGGAGTTTGTTGCTGACTTGCAGGTCCCAGGATTCCTGCCAAAGAGAATATATGAAATGTTTGAATCCTTTTCTCATGTCCATTGATGGTATTGAGGGCAAAATGGATGTAGCTGCAGATTTAGCGGCAGCATCAGCTTTCTCATTGCCATCTATACCTATGTGGCTTGGTACCCAACAAAAAATTATCTCAAATCTCTTGTTACTAAGAGTATCAATTAATTTGAATATCTTAGATACAACTGGATGGCAATTATAGTTGTTATTCCTCAAAGCTTCTAATACACTCATACTGTCAGTGTACACACAGAATTTACGTTCATTTTTAGTTGTTACCAACTGAAGTGCTCGGTATATAGCCGTAGCCTCAGCGGTGAAGATGGAGCAGGATTTGTGAAGGCTATAACTGTAGGAGGTATCATCAAGATAAACTCCACAGCCAACTGATCCTGGACATTTGGATCCATCCGTAAATACTGGAGTGTACATAGTGTACTGACAGCGATGGAATGAATAAAGCTGTTGAAGAATAGCAGTACTTGTGTCTGATTTTTTATTTTTACCAAAGGGATTTAACACAATAATGTGTGGATTATACCAAGGTGAATGTGCGTAAAGGTCGGTAGACTCAATTCGGACATCACATAGGTCAGAAAGCAAAATAATAGATTTCATACGACAGAGAAAAGGTTGAATGCTTGATGGTCTAGCATTATATACTCTCTTAAGAGCAGCACTTGGAATCGTGGAACGTAAGGGATGATGAGGAGTGGATATGATTTTAGAATAATAATTAAGAGACAGCTGCATCCGCCGCAGGTCTAATGGTAATTGTTGGCAAATTACATATAGACTCTGGACGGGTGATGTGCGAAAAGCTCCACAGCATATCCTTAAAGCAGTATGGTGAACAGTGTCCAATCTGCGTAAGATGGAGAGTCTAGCTGATCCATAAGCAACACAACCATAGTCAATACGAGATAAAATGATTGATTGATAAATTCGGAGCAATGAAGTGCGATCTGCACCCCAAAATGTATTAGACAACACCTTGAGGATATTGAGCAATCGCTCGCACTTCTTCCGCAAATATAAAATATGCGGAAAGAAAGTTAACTTCTTATCGAAAATTACCCCGAGGAATTTTATCTCGTTGACCACAGGAATAGGTCTATTACTTATGTGAAGCACAGGATCGGGATGAAGACTAGTTTTCCTACAGAAATGGACACAGTGACTCTTACTAGGAGATATACTAAGACCATTTCGTTCACACCAAGTAGTTAGATTGTTTACAGCTGTTTGCAATTGTCTCTCAATTATATTCATGTTTGAACCCTGATATGAAATTTGTAAGTCATCAACATATAAATTCCTATGAACTGAAGATGGTAACTGATGAAGTATGTTATTGATGAAAAGGTTAAAAAGGGTTACGCTTAAAACGCTACCTTGAGGGACACCCTCAGCTTGAGTAAAAGTATTGGAAACTGTACTTCCAATACGTACTTTAAATAGCCTAGTAGCTAGAAAATTCTGTATAAATATTGGAAGATTACCCTTAAATCCAAGATTATGCATATTGCGGAGAATGCCAAAACGCCACGTACGATCGTATGCTTTCTCAACGTCGAAGAAAATTGCAACAAGATGGTTTCTCCTCACAAAAGCATTTCGAATTTGGGATTCCAGATCTACTATGTTGTCAATAGTGGATCGTCCTCTTCGAAATCCGCCATGTTGAAGGGGTATGCAATTATTCTTCTCTAAGATGTAAATAAGTCTAGCATTGACCATACGCTCAAACATTTTGCACAAGCAACTCGTGAGAGCTATTGGACGATAACTCAGAGGGTCAGAGGAATCTTTGCCAGGTTTCAATATTGGAATCACTATCGCTTCTCTCCATGACGTAGGATAAACATGCTCAATCCAGATTCTATTAAACAGTGAAAGTATGTTTAATAAAGAATCATGATTTAAATGACGGAGCATTTGATACGAGATTCCATCTGGTCCTGGGCTAGTGTCGTTTGCTTTAGATAAAGCAGTCTTCAACTCTGACAATTCAAAATCACAATTATATGGTAGATTATGTCGATCATGAAATCTTAGATGTGTCCGCTCAGCAATTCGTTTAATCCTTAGAAAAGTAGGATTATATGAATCCGAGCTGGAAACACTAGCAAAGGTTTCACCGATAACATTAGCAATATCTACCGCTGAGGAGTGTATTGCAGCTCCGGTTTTTAATACAGGAATGGAATAATCCTGATAAATACCATTGGCTGCTTTAACTTTCCTCCATAATTGTTGACTTGTTGTCGATGAATTGATTGACGACACGTAGCGAATCCAAGATTCTCTTTGACTCTGACGTCTAACTCTTCGAGCTTGAGCTTTGGCTTTTTTAAATGCAACCAGATTCTCCGTAGTAGGGTATCTTCGAAATATATTCCATTGCTTCCTTTGTTTCTTATAAGAGAGTTGGCATGTTTCATTCCACCAAGGTTTCCTGTGTTTATGAGGAATGATGGAATTTTTAGGGATAGCAACATCCGCAGCTCGGATTATTGTGTCGGTGACATATTTAACGGCATCATCTATCACATCTGTCTTAACTCTTGTCTCACTGATCACAGCCAATTGCGTGAAAAGTGACCAATCGGCTCGACTGTACACATAATTAGGTGGTTTGTGACACACACTATTACTTCCAGCCTGAGACACGATTAGAGGGAAATGATCACTATTGTAGAGGTCATTTCCGACAGTAAAATTCAGCAATGGCAAGAGTGATGGAGAACATATAGCTAAGTCCAGAGAGTGAAATGTCCGTGTAGGTTCGTGAAAATAAGTTTTCTCGTCGGTATTCAGCAGACAAAGGCAATTGTCAGATATGAACTGCTCTATCTGACGACCGCGAGAATTCGTATCTTCACTACCCCACAGAGTATTATGTCCATTAAAATCACCTAGAAGCACAAATGGAGCTGGGAGTTGGTCAATTAAATCATCTAATTCCTCCGAATTTACGACGTCATGTGGTGGTAAATACAGGTTGCAAACAGTGATCAGACAGGTTACGTGAATTTTCACTGCTACAGCTTGTAATGTAGTTCTTAGTTGATGTGCTGTACTTGCATATGAGTTTGATGTGAATATGCAAACTCCTCCAGATACAGACGCATCACCACCATTATCCTTTCTGAAGCATTGAAACCCACGCAGTTTGGTGTTAACAGTGGGCTTCAGGAATGTTTCCTGGAGAGCCACACATGCGGGGTTGTAGCGAGAGATAACAGATTTGACGTCGTCTATTCGAGAACGAAAACCTCGACAATTCCATGAAACAAAGGAAGTCATTAATGGGATGAATGTTATTCACCAGCGGTGCTCATTGCAGTCTCAGATGAATCCTCCAAACTATCGGCATCTGAGGGATACAGTTTAACGGTATCTTCATCCAATGTAAGCCTGGCTTTCCTTTCTGTCAAAGAAGACTTACGAGCGCCTTCTTTTGCAAGTTTTAATTTCTTTGCTTGGGATGCTCTTGATTTTGCAAAAGTTAGTTTTGGCATAACGGTTGAAGATTTTGTTTGTTTTGGTTTGGGAGATGGCGTAGTTGAAGGCTGCGGAATAGCATCAGTTTGCGTGCAGCAAGATCTGGTGACTTTTTTAGCGGCAGTTGCATAGCTAATACCTAGCTGTGGTGTACGTGAGGCGACAATTCGCCGAGCCTCTAGATATGACACATTATTTTTTATTTTAATGGTAGTAATTTCTTTTTCCAATTGCCATGCTGGGCAAGATCGTGAGTAAGCAGGATGGTCGCCTTTGCAGTTGACACATACCTCCTTAGCATTGCAGGTAACACTATCGTGGCCAACGTCAGAGCATCGAGCGCACGTCAGTTTACTTCTGCAAGCTATTTTTGAATGGCCAAAGCGTAGGCATTGAAAGCAGCGCAGCGGATTTGGTATATACGCTCTAACAGAACATCTCATATACGCAACTTTTATGTGTTCTGGTAAGTCTGGAGTTGAAAATGTCAAAAAGAGATGTTTCGTGTTGATTGAAACACCATCTCGTTTAAGAGTTATTCGTTTGACAGCACAGACTTTTTGAGATTTTAAATTCTCAAGAATTTCATCTGTAGATGTATATATCAGATCTGCCGCAGAAATTACTCCCTTAGAGAAGTTTAATGTCATATGAGGCTGCACGATAACGTCAACATTGCCAATTTTTTTAAGCGTTTGTATCAGTATTGCTTGCCTTTCATTAGCAATCTCAACCAATATGTCTCCAGAACGTAATCTTCGTATGTTTTTCACTTCGCCAAGGTGAGAGGAAATACTCTTCTCAATGACAAATGGCGAGACAAATTGAAAAGAACCTCCTTCAGTTCTTTTAACAATAAAAAACTTTGCATTCATCATAGATACCTGTTGCTCCCATGGGAGAGAAGAATTTAATTTGTTATCCATATAGTTTGTTACAAAATTCCGGGACTAGACGGCATCACCCACCACGGAGCCCAACAAGGGGATGCAGCAAATCAACTGCAACAATGCTAGTCAGTCCCTATACGCTCACGGTACATCCCTGAAGTGGTCTCCACCCTTAACGAGTCACCCAGTAGATGTACCGATCGCTTGATCCATAAAGCCGATTGATGTGCTGAGGACCACAACACACCTCCCGTTTACCTGAAGCAGAGGCCAAAGCAATGTGTTGGTCTCAGGAGGCCTCAATTACCAGGATCCTCCTTTCCAGGGACACGGGTCTCCACGCACGGCAAACAAGTGGGTGATTTAGTCCTCAAGAGTAGCTAATAGCAACAGAGCGGCGAAAGCTACTCAAGGGGAGCCCTCAACCTCTTACGAGGCAAACACACTGAGGGAGAAAAGGAAGAAAAAGCAGAAGAGTAGAGGAGAGAAGAAAATAAAGAAGAGGAAAGATCACTAGGGTACCTCGGGATTGTGACACCCGTGTTTACCTAAAGAAGGTAAACCCCCTGAGGGGCTTCGTAACGGTAAAACAGATAATGAGGTGAGTGATGAGAAAATGGTACGGAGTTTGTTTCCGACCTGCAAGTTCCATGATTCTTCCCAAAGGGAACAAATAAACCTTTTTATACCCTTTCTCACATCTGAGAGCGGAACATATGGTAAAACTGGATTTTCAGCAGCCTTTGCAGCTGCATCCGCTCTCTCGTTTCCATCAAGACCTACGTGACTTGGTATCCTACAAAATATTATTTTGTATCCCTTGCCAGCAAAGGAATCCAATGCTCTGAAAATTCTCGACACAACAGGATGACATATAAAACTATTGTTTCTCAAAGCTTCAATAATACTCATGCTGTCAGTGTAAATACAAAATTCATGACAATCACCTGTAATCACGTGCTGAAGTGCGTAGAAGATGGCGGATGCTTCAGCAGTGAAGATGGAGCAGGATGAATGTAGGCTGTAACTAAATGCTGTATTATTGATAAAAACGCCACAGCCCACATGTCCTGCTGTTTTAGATCCATCTGTGAATACAGGTTTGTATGATTGATACTGACAGCGATGACAAGAAAATAGCTGTTGAAAAACAATAGGTGTTGTGTCAGATTTCCTGTAGTGAGCAAAGGTATTAATAAACGTAATTGTTGGGTTATACCAAGGCGGATGAGCGAATTGGTCAACAGATTCAATCCGAATACCACATAGGTCTGTGAGCAAAAGTTGTGACTTTGCTCGTGTGAGAAATGGTGGGATGCTCATTGGACGAGCATCATATAGTCTCTTAATGGAGGTGTTAAGAACCATGGAACGTATAGGATGATGGGGGTTTGATATTATCTTAGCATAATAACCGAGAGACTGCTGCATTCGTCTCAGGTCTAACGGTAATTGATGACATATCACGTATAGACTCTGGACGGGTGATGTGCGGAATGCCCCAGAACAGATCCTCCACACTGCGCATCGAGCGCAGGTGAGTTTGCCCCTGCAAGCGCTCTTCGAGTGTCCAAAACGCTGGCAATTAAAACATCGCAGCGGGTTTGGAATATACGACCTAACGGGTAAATTCATATAAGCCGCTTTGATGTACTGCGGCAAGTCTGGGGTCGCAAATGTCAGAATGAGATGTTTAGTTTCAATTAACTTGCCATCTCTTCTGACTAATATGCGTTTAACGCCACAGACCTTCTGATCTTACAGATTTTCTAGAATTTCAGCCGTAGGCGTATTTAACAAATCCCTAGCTGATATGACGCCACTTGAGAAATTGAGATTGATATGAGGCATAACAGTCACTTCTAAATTTGCCAAATACTGCATATTTGCAATAATGGCTGCTTGAGTATTTGAGGCAACCTCCACTAGTAAATCACCAGAGCGCATTTTCTGGATATTTTTTACATCTCCAACTACTCCCGATATTCCTTTTGATATTAAAAACGGAGAAACAGATATAAAATTATTTTCCTTCCTTTTTATTACAAAAAATTTTGCATTAATTTTATTTAAAATTTGCTCCCGTGGGAGATAAGATAAATTTTTGTTCTCCATTAAATATTTTATAAAATTTCGGGACCTGACCGCACCACCCACCACCGAGTCCAACAAGGGGATGCAGACCAGCTGCACCAGTGCTAGCCAGGTCATATACGCTCACAGTACATCCCTGAGATGGCCTCCACCCTTAACGAGTCATCCAGAAGATGTACCGATCGCTTGATCCATAAAGCCGATTGATGAGCTGAGGACCACAACACACCTCCCGTTTACCTGAAGCAGAGGCCAAAGCAATGTGTTGGTCTCAGGAGGCCTCAATTACCAGGATCCTCCTTTCCAGGGACACGGGTCTCCACGCACGGCAAACACGTGGGTGATTTAGTCCTCAAGAGTAGCTAATAGCAACAGAGCGGCGAAAGCTACTCAAGGGGAGCCCTCAACCTCTTACGAGGCAACCACACTGAGGGAGAAAAGGAAGAAAAGCAGAAGAGTAGACGAGAGAGGAAAGTAAAGAAGAGGACAGATCACTAGGGTACCTCGGGATTGTGACACCCGTGTTTACCTAAAGAAGGTAAACCCCCTGAGGGCAAGTGCTAGCGGGCGTCCTACCGCTAGATATAAATTTAGGTATAGAATATGCAAAGCTAATGGTATTGGTGGAGCGCAGGCCATATATCTTTTACGAGGTAAATCTGCGGCCAGACGATATTGAGCAGAGGGTAGACATTCTGTCATGTCACCCTGCGGGGCGTTGTAGTGTGCCTTTTGATAGTGAAAAGCCAACTGGCGATGGTCTGGAAATCTTTACAGATGGATCAGGCATTGATGGTAAAATTGGTATAGGGTTCACCATCTTGTACTTTGGGCATGAGATTGTTACTTATGGTGCTCGACTTGGTGACGAGAATTCCGTCTTCCAGGCGGAAATTTCGGCGCTGAGACTGGCGCTAGATTGGCTCAAAGTACACCCAGGCAACAACACTTGTCACATATACAGTGATTCGTTGTCATCCCTTTACTCCTGGCAGATCCAAATAACCAGAACATCTTGGTAAAAAAAGCAAAGGACTCATACCAGGAAGCCATTTGTAAAAGAGAGGTACGCTTACACTACGTGCGAGCACATATTGGCACTTTCGGAAACGAAAGAGGCGATTTACTGGCCAAAAAGGCTGCGAATCTTCCAGAGCCAACGCTGGACCTGTCACGTCCAAGGTCGCACCTGATAAAGGTGCTGCATAAAGAAGCACTGCTGGTATGGCAACTGAGATGGGACAATGAAGAGGTGGGTCGTCAGACCTACAAATTCTTTGAAACTGTCTATGATGAAAGAGTTTTCGGTAATGCTATCGTTGCCCAAATAGCGACAAGACACGGACGTGTGCCGGAATACCTTCATAAACGAGGGTATCCGATTAGCGAGTTATGTCGCTCGTGCAATGTTGTGGGAGATTGTCTCCACTTCGTGCTGTCTTGTACCAGGACCTCGGAGGAAAGGAGTAAGTTGGTGTACAAGAGCGAAAGCTTGAGTACCATCCTGGACCGGCGCAACTGGTCTATCTTGAAAAGGATAATGTCCATTGTGTCGGATGACATTCCAATGATGGAATACCAGCGTGCTTCTGACGATGGTCCGGTCGAGAGCTGGGATATTGAGGAATAGCATAGGAATTGACGGTTCGTAAAGGAATTTATAAAACAAATCTTTAACGAGAATGAATGCCAGAATAAGTGAGTGGGTGCTGGCGAGTCTACTCGCCTCATCAAGGTATGGTTCTGTGGCTCGTCTACTCGCCTCATCAAGGTATGGTTCTGTGGCTCGTCTACTGAGGCAGGTGGCGGCTGCTGGAAGGTAGACTCGAGTTCAAAGCTTCGAGTTGCAAGGTATAAAAATTAGTTATAGAAGCCTCAGCTTCTGGCACTAAGCCTCGCAAACTCGATCCCCTTCTGTCCCTTCTGTCGCGACCAACACGAGGCCTCAAAAGGGCCCTACCTGCGTTGCCCCTTGCAGCCCCCAGTAAACCGTCATTCCTGTGGGTCCCAGTCACGAATAGCCCCATAGGATGACACCTTCCAAACTTTTTCAGCAAAGTCCAGGATAGTTCTCAAGGATCTGTTCTGGCGCGACAAAGCCTTCAACATAAGATTTGTCGGACGGGACCCTCGGGTCCCTCTTGAATCAATATGAAAAAGACCAGTCAGAGTTCTTTGAATCCAAGCTGGCACGAAGAACCCTCAACATAGGGTTCCTCGTTGGATACCCGTCGGGTATCCGTCAAATCCTCCTCGAAAGCGGGGGGGTCCCATGAGTGGGCATGGGTTGACAGTGCTGATGGCCTGAGTACAAAAGTCCTGACCACCTGCGCATCCGTGCGGGATCAGGCATTCGAACGCATAAGCCCAGTGTCGGTATGGAAACATACATTTGGCATTTTCAGGGAATACCTGTATGCTTAACCACTGGCAACGGACTTAATCAAATGGGGACCATACTGAAAGATGAACCAGGCGAAGAAGGGAGAAAAGCGTATATCAAAATCTCTCATATCTCTCTAATACAAATTTTGTATTTCAGGATCTGTATGTATGTCAATTATAAAGTGTGAATAGCGTCTTAAAGACTTGTTTTCTATTATAGGCAAATAAAATGACAACAACAGCAGAATCCACGGACAGAGAGATGATGGCGGAGGAAAATGTCCTGTGCGTAGAAGTGCCTTGTTCTGGAAGGTTAAACTGTGAGCCCTGCAGAGAGAGTTTCCCAAATTTTGAGAAACTCGCAGAACACAGAGCCGTTCCAGATCTCGAGGAGAGCAGACGTGTTTTTCACCTGCTCCCACATTTGAGTTCAAAAAAGCGGTATTTTTTATATTTGTGTATTGTGAGTTATATCATCGGATAGATCTTCGCAAGACCAACAAATTGATATATTATTTTTATTTGTGTGATAATTAGTTAAAAAGTTATTAATTTTTAATTAAAAGTTGCACGTGTAACGAGCGAGAGACTCAGAAAAAGAGAGTCCAGACGAAAAACCGGCCCCCGCCGGTGGCACTTCACTGATCGACGGAAAACAGCCTCCTTTCTACCGGAGCGCGTCCCCACCTTGTGCCGTTAGGAAGCCTTCCGTACCCGAGGAACGTCGGGAAAAACGACAAAGTCCAGAGGAGAAACCGGTCCCTGCCGGTAGCACTTCACTAGTCGACGCAAATTCGCCTCCTTTCTACCGGAGCGCGTCCCCACCCTGTGCCGCTAGGCCTAGAAAGCCTTCCGTACCCGGATTGGTCGCCATAGTGAATACAAATTTCTAAGTGTTGTGTGCTATTTTAATTGGATATTGGTTTAATTAATAGTGCATTGGATTATTTATCAAGTCATCAAGCCTTAGCCATGGAGGGCTAAATTAACAGGTAAGTGCCCAGACACTTTATTCTCTAAATTCTACTGTTAGCAATCATGGTTCAAAAGATGATGCAATAATCTGATATTATTGCAATAACGTAATTAAATGTTTTAAAAATGTTTTAATATGTATATATAATTGTTTTATACTATTTAACCAGATATTTTGCTGCTATTTTGTTTGAATATGTTTATTTCGCTTGTATTTAATGAAACTTTTATAGTTAATAATTTGTTTAAATATCTCAAATTTCTCCTATACTAATAATAAGTATTATATAATGGTTCTGTTTGCTTAAATGTATAATTAAATAAATATTATTGCTAAATGATGTGTTATGGTAATAGATTAAGCATAAATTAATTTATTTTGATCGATTTAAAATTTTATAATTGGTAGTGCCGTGCTCATTTTTCTCGGCTGCCGTGCACGCACTTCCACAACAGTATTGAATTAATGCTCAGTTATTATTAATCAGTCTCCATCCACACGACTAATAATTATATTATTAAAATTAACATACTATCTAATAAATAAAACAATACCCAACTGAAATATATAGATATTTTAGGGTTTACCATTTTTATACTTTTTCTAGAATAAACTTAAGAAATGAGCAAGGAGACTGTATTCTAAGACAATCCACAGTGGTACTGATAGCAATTAATTACAAAATTAATATCTCACTAATTTAAACAGAACCTGACCCTATAAAATGTATATTTTAAAAGAAATAAGGCAATATAGGCGATTGGGACAATGTGTCAGTTTACAGTGTAAATATTAATCTTTTCATTATTATTATTTTCTTATTCATTCTGCCTTATTACTACTGATTTGATTAAATATACTATATAAGCATGTTATGCCATTTGTTCCAAAAATTTATTGTATTGTATGGATATACTCCAATCGCTAATTTTAACTGATTTTATATTTGGTGAAATATGTGTAAACATGGACTCATTTAGCTATGTTAAATAAGATGTTGCCCAATCACTAGGTTAGCTAGAATTGGCGGATAAACAATTGTTAAAGCTGATTAATAGTCTGGATTGGTGGTCTGGATTAATAGTCTGGACGCGTTGGATTGGTGGATAGGCTTGTCTGGTTCGTTCCGGAAACGAGCTAAGAGACTTTAGATGGCAGACCAGTATCGGTCAGACAGAGTAGTAACCCGTCTTGCAATCCTCGGCTACTGGATCGGCTCTCATTTTCCAGGCCCGACAGGGGGGGCTCTTAGCCTCTCCGTGATGGGGACTACTACGCAGCGGACATTTAAAGCCTTACACTCGCTTCGCGAGTAGGCTGTTCGCCTGCGGCGTCGAAACTCGCAGAACACAATAGAGTGTTACATGCAACCGACACGCATGCCAAGTGTTCTCTCTGCGGGCGCTCCGGACCTAATTATAGGTCAATAACCATCCACGCAGGGAAATGCAACCCTCAGGTGGCAGCGACTTCAGGTGCGCTCCCATTTCCCTGCTCCGAATGCGCGCTCTCGTTTGTATCAAAACGAGGGTTAACGCAGCACAAGCGGCACAGGCATGTCCTTACTAGAAACGCCGAACGCCTGGAAGCTATCAGGGTCCCGCACCGAACAAGGCATGGACAGTTAGTGAATCTGACCGGGTCCTGTGTTTGGAGCGGAGATTTAAGTCCAATCCGAGATTGCTAAAGATCCAACTAAGGAGGGCATTCCCTCAAAGTCGGTAACGCAGATCAATAATAAGCTTAAGGCCGTGCGTAAGGCAAGTAAAGGTGGAGCTACGGCACCGCCTGAAAGCCAAGCAAATCAGGCACCTGAACTGGACGGAGTTTAGCCAGTCAGTCCCGTGACGGAAACATTTAATGATTCCGAAGAAGACTTAATGTCCAGTATGGAAATAGACTTGTCTATTTTCAATACTGCGGGGATACTGGAACCCTCCTTCTAAAGCAGTGCGAGCATGAAAAACAAGACACGGTCGGCAAACAGAGTTGGGACTGGGTTCTCAAAAATACGAAGGCTCTTATCAGACGACAACGCGAATGTCTCCCGCCTAAGGCGCCACCTCGTAAGAGGAGACGTAAGACAGGCAAAAGGAGCACGCAGAATCATGACGCCCGAAAACGCAACGAGTTTCGGGTTTCGCAACGTCTATGGTTCGCGGCCCCCGGGAAAGTTGCGAATATCGTTCTGAATGAGGACGTCGGGAAATGACCAGCCCTGACCTCACCACTGCTTTTAATCACTACAAAAGCACCTTCGAAGTTGAGAGCCACCCATGCGGACAACTCGAACCGCAGCTGGTACACTCATGCCCGGGGATCACACCCATCACTGCACAGGAAGTAAAACGCATCCTCTGCCGATGTAAGTCCAGAAGTGCCGCAGGACCTGATGGCCTTCGCCCTATTGCATTCAAAAGAGGCATAAAGGGGCATAGAGCACGACTTGGCCTCCCTATTTACGCAGTGGCTCATACACCGAAAGGTACCGGTGGACCAATGCGCCAGCCGGACTATACTACTGCCTAAAAGGAGCCACGCCGACCGATATGACGAAATGGAGACCCATTTCGATCGGGAATGTGTTGGGAAGAGTCTTCACCAACATCTTAGGCAAGCGAATCGAAGAGAAAATAAGCCTCCACGAAGCCCAGAGAGGTTTCCGTAAATGCCCAGGCATTAAAGAAAACCTGACACTCATCACGAGTGCGCTTCGGAACGGCAATGCGGAAACACGCCAGACGGGAGTGGTCCTGCTAGATTTCGCCAAAGCCTTCGATACGGTAAGCCACCAGCACATTTTCTATGCTCTAGAAAAGCTGAATGTCTGCCGAGGGTATATAGAAGTCATCAGAGACATCTATAGGAAATCTGTGACTAAGATTTCTGTATGCGGCTCAATGTCGGATAACATACGCTTTTGCCAAGGTGTCAAGCAAGGAGACCCCATGTCGCCTCTGCTCTTTAACTGTGCGATTGATGTGCTCATTCGGCGCCTAGTGGACACTGGACTGGGAATCAGGTTCTCAGTCGGAGACGAAGCCAAAACACCGGTTCTGGCCTACGCGGATGACCTTGTCATCCTCGGGGACAGCGCTGAAGCAGTCCAGACACTGCTCAACGTGGTCGCAACATTTTGCGACCAATTCGGCATGCGGCTCAACACACAGAAGTGTGCTGGTGTACTCCTCCTTATAGCCCGAAGTCACATCCTCGTTGATACCGACGCAAAGTGGATGATCAAAGACGAGCCCATCCCTCAATTCCGCCTGATGGATCTTTCAAATACCTCGGTGTGGAGCTTAAGCCCATTACCACAAAGCCCGACTCTCTGATCTCGGCTACCCTCAGTAAATGGATCAAGGCCATTGGAAGTGCTGACGTAAAGCTTAAGTCCGACCAAAAGGTCGAACTGCTTTCACATTACGCGATCCCAAGGCTCATCCATACCATCACGGTTACCCCAATTTCGCGGGTATTACTGATGACCCTGGACAGAAATATTCGGGTGGCAATTAAGGAATGGTTAAAGCTTACGCTGTCCACCACCAGAGGGCTTCTTTATTTCTCCCGGAAGGATGGCGGACTCGCCATCCCCTGCTTGCGTAAGATAGCTGCGATTTCACACAATCGTGGCAGGCAAATCCTGGAACGTTCGGAGCACTTTGCAGTCGCTGAGCTTATGAGACAACAGATGGTTGGTTGGTTGGTTTGTTTGTTTTTATGGCGCAAGGTCCAGATAAGGACAAGCTGCGCCAATCACAAGATATTATACAAGCTTTTTTTTACCAATTAAAAACATAAAATAGTAATATAGTTAAAATGTACATTAAAAGTATAAAATACCAATATAGTTAAAATGTATATTAAGGTATAAAATAGAAATATATTTAAAATGCATATTAAAAGAGTGTAAACATACAATATATACATGTATAAAATTAAAAACTTGATATTTAAATAAAATATTTCTAAATCAGATAAAATTCATAAATCTTATGTCTTTTAAAAACGCAAATAGATTGCGATGGGGTGGTTCCCCAAGCAAATCTTCTAATGCTAAAATATTACTATTAAAATATCTAAAACGCTGATGGTTAAAATCTGGACACACAATTAAAATGTGATATACTGTAAATGGTTCATCACACTTTTCACACCACGGTAGGAGATCACTTAAGATCAAATGTTTGTGGGTGAAACGCGTGTGACCAATTCGAAGGCGAGTCAGTCTGACATCTGCGCTTCGTGGAGATAAAACAGATAATGGAATGATGTATGAAAATATGGAATGGAGTTTGTTGCTGACTTGCAGGTCCCAGGATTCCTGCCAAAGAGAATATATGAAATGTTTGAATCCTTTTCTCATGTCCATTGATGGTATTGAAGGCAAAATGGAAGTAGCTGCAGATTTAGCGGCAGCATCAGCTTTCTCATTGCCATCTATTCCTATGTGGCTTGGAATCCAACAAAACAGTATCTCAAATCCCTTGTTAGTAACTGAATCAATTAATTTGAATATTTTAGACACAACTGGATGGAAATTATTGTTGTTATTCCTCAAAGCTTCTAATACACTCATACTGTCAGTGTACACACAGAATTTACGTTCATTTTTAGTTTGTAGCAGCTGAAGTGCTCGGTATAAAGCTGTAGCCTCAGCGGTGAAGATGGAGCAGGATTTATGAAGGCTATAACTGTACGAGGTATCATCAAGATACACTCCACAACCAACTGATCCTGGACATTTGGATCCATCCGTAAATACTGGAGTGTACATAGTATACTGACAGCGATGGAATAAATAAAGCTGTTGAAGAATAGCAATATTTGTGTCTGATTTTTTATTACTTCCAAAGGGATTCAGTACAATAATGTGTGGATCATACCAAGGGGGATATGCGAAAAGGTCGGTAGACTCGATTCGGACATCACATAGGTCAGAAAGCCAAATAATGGATTTAATACGAGAGAGAAAAGGTTGAATGCTTGATGGTCTAGCATTATATAATCTCTTAAGAGCAGCACTTGGAATCGTGGAACGCAAGGGATGATGAAGTGAGGATATGATTTTGAATAATAATTAAGGGACAGCTGCATCCGTCGCAGGTCTAATGGCAACTGTTGGCAGATTACATATAGACTCTGGACGGGTGATGTGCGAAAAGCTCCACAGCATATCCTTAAAGCAGTATGGTGAACAGTGTCCAATCTGCGTAAGATGGAGAGTCTAGCTGATCCATAAGCAACACAGCCGTAGTCAATTCGAGATAAAATTACAGACTGATAAATTCTTAGGAGTGATGTGCGATCTGCACCCCAAGATGTATTCGAAAGCACTTTGAGGATGTTAAGCAGTCGCTCACATTTCTTCCGCAGATGTAAAACATGCGGAAGGAAAGTTAACTTCTTGTCAAAAATCACGCCAAGGAATTTTATCTCACTGACTACAGGGATGGGTCTATTATTTATGTGAAGCACAGGATCATTATGGTAGCTAGTTTTCCTACAGAAATGGACACAGCAACTCTTACTAGGAGATATACTAAGACCATTCCATTCACACCAAGTGGTTACATTATTTACAGCTGTTTGCAATTGTCTCTCAATTATATTCATGTTTGAACCCTGATATGAAATTTGTAAGTCATCAACATACAAAGTGCCATGAACAGAAGATGGTAATTGATGGAGTATGTCACAATTGATGGAGTATATGTTATCTATAGTGGATGAAAAGGTGAAAAAGGGTTACGCTTAAAATGCTACCTTGAGGGACACCCTCAGCTTGACTAAAAGTATTGGAAATTGTAGTTCCAACGCGCACTTTAAAAACGCGTGAGGCCAGAAAATTTTGGATAAATATTGGAAGATTACCCTTAAAACCAAGATTATGCAGAGTACGGAGAATACCATAGCGCCATGTACGATCATATGCTTTCTCAACGTCGAAGAAAATTGCAACGAGATGGTTTCTCCTCACGAAAGCATTTCGAATTCGGGATTCTAGATCTACTATGTTATCTATAGTGGATCGTCCTCTTCGAAATCCGCTTTGATGAGAATGTATGCAATTATTCTTCTCTAAGACGTAAATGAGTCTAGCATTGACCATGCGCTCAAATGTTTTGCATAAGCAACTCGTAAGAGCTATTGGACGATAACTCAGAGGGTCAGATGAATCTTTTCCAGGCTTCAATATTGGAATCACTATCGCTTCTCTCCATGAAGTAGGATAAGCATGCTCAGTCCAGATTCTATTAAACAATGAAAGTATGTTTAATAAAGAATCATGATTTAAATGACGGAGCATTTGATACGAGATTCCATCTGGTCCTGGGCTAGTGTCGTTTGCTTTAGCTAAAGCAGACTTCAATTCTGACAGTTCAAAATCACAATTATAGGGTAGATTATGTCGATCATGAAAGCTTAGATGTGTCCGCTCAGCGATTCTTTTAATCCTTAGAAAAGTAGGATTATATGAATCAGAGCTGGAAACACTAGCAAAGGTTTCACCGATGACATTAGCAATATCTACCGCTGAGGAGTGTATTGCAGCTCCGGTTTTTAATACAGGAATGGAATAATCCTGATAAATACCATTGGCTGCTTTAACTTTCCTCCATAATTGTTGACTTGTTGCCGATGAATTGATTGACGACACGTAGCGAATCCAAGATTCTCTTTGACTCTGACGTCTAACTTTTCGAGCTTCAGCTTTGGCTTTTTTAAAAGCAACAAGATTCTCCGTAGTAGGGTATCTTCGGAATATATTCCATTGCTTCCTTTGTTTCTTATAGGAGAGTTGACACTTTTCATTCCACCAAGCTTTCCTGTGTTTATGTGGAATGATGGAATTTTTAGGGATAGCAACATCCGCAGCTCTGATTATTGTGTCGGTGACATATTTAACGGCATCATCTATCACATCTGTCTTAACTCTTGTCTCACTGATCACAGCCAATTGCGTGAAAAGTGACCAATCGGCTCGACTGTACACATAATTAGGTGGTTTGTGACACACACTATTACTTCCAGCCTGAGACACGATTAGAGGGAAATGATCACTATTGTAGAGGTCATTTCCAACTTCAAAATTCAGCAATGGCAAGAGTGATGGAGAACATATAGCTAAGTCCAGAGAGTGAAATGTCCGTGTAGGTTCGTGGAAATAAGTTTTCTCGTTGTTATTTAGCAGACAGAGGCTATGGTCAGAAATGAACTGCTCTATCTGTCGACCACGAGAATTCGTATCATCACTACCCCACAGAAAATTATGACCGTTAAAATCACCGAGCAATAAAAATGGAGTTGGGAGTTGATCAACCAAGTCATTCAGTTCTTCTGCTTGGATGACATCATTCGGTGGTAAGTAAAGACTACATACTGTTATTAGACATGTGGTGTGGATTCTCACAGCCACGGCCTGGAGTGTAGTTCTTAACTGATGTGCTGTACTGGGGTAATTGTTTGATGTAATTATACAAACTCCACCAGACACAGCAACATCGCCACCATAATCATTTCTAAAGCATTGAAACCCACGCATTTTGGTGACAACAGTGGGCTTCAGGAATGTCTCCTGGAGAGCCACACATGCGGGGTTAAAGCAAGAGATAATTGATTTGATGTCATCAATGCGAGACCGAAACCCACGACAATTCCAGGAAACAAAGGAAGTCAGGAATGGAATATATTCTAACCTTTCTCACTGTTACTCATCGTCATCTCTGATGAATCTTCAGAATTGAAGTCATCATCCGATGGATGCAGTTTCACAGTGTCTGCATCCAAACACAGAAGAGCTTTTTGTTGTTAAGGAAGACTTTCGAATGCCTTCCTTAGCCAATTTTAATTTCCTCGCCTTTAAGGCTTTTGATTTTGCCAAAGCAGATTTGGCTATTACAGGTGTTGATGTTTCCACTGTTTTTTGCTTTACGAGAAAGCTAGCTGAAGAGACAGAATCTGTTTGGGTGCTGCAAGATCGGGTAACTTTTTTGCCACAGCTGCGTAACTAACACCAGGAGTTGGAGTGCGGGAACAAACTATGCGACGAGCTTCAATATAGGACACATTGTTCTTGATCTTAATAGTGACAATTTCCTTTTCCTGTTGCCAAACGGGACAAGATCTGGAATATGAAGGGTGGTCTCCTTTGCAGTTGACGCACATTTCTTTGGCTTTGCAGGTAACACTGTCATGCTCGTCAGCTTGGGAGCAGCGAGCGCAAGTAGGTTTTCCTCTGCAAGCCATTTTAGAATGCCCATATCGTTGGCACTGGAAACATCTGAGAGGATTTGGTATATATGGTCGCACTGAGCAACGCATATAAGCCACTTTGATGTATTTTGGTAAGTCTGGCGTTGCAAAAGTCAAAATAAGGTGTTTGGTATTTAAGATAATACCATCCCTTTTGATTGTTATCCTTTTGACAGCGCACACTTTCTGGCTTTTTAAGTTGTCAAGAATTTCATCAGTGGACGTATGATACAAATCCTTTGCAGAAATTACTCCTTGCACAAAATTTAGTCTTGCATGTGGCTCTACAGTTACTGGTATGTCAGCTAGGGATTTCATGGTCTGTATTATCATAGCTTGTTTTTCTGATGTAGTTTCAACTAGTAAATTGCCCGTTCTTAATTTTTTTACAGACTTTACAACACCCAAATGAGATACTAATCCCTTCTCAATCAGAAAGGAGAAACATACTCAAATGATCCTCCAGTTCTTTTAATTATGAAGAACTTCGCTTCACACATTGGCAATTGTTGCTCCCGAGGGAGTGAGGAGAAAGTAGATTTATTCATAAATGTCAAAATAATATTCAGGGACTAGACGGCACCACCCACCACGGAGCCCTACGAGGGGATACAGGTTATTGTACCAGTGCTAGTCAGTCCCTATACGCTCACGGTACATCCCTGAAGTGGACTCCACCCTTAACGAGTCACCCAGTAGATGTACCGATCGCTTGATCCATAAAGCCGATTGATGTGCTGAGGACCACAACACACCTCCCGTTTACCTGAAGCAGAGGCCAAAGCAATGTGTTGGTCTCAGGAGGCCTCAATTACCAGGATCCTCCTTTCCAGGGACACGGGTCTCCACGCACGGCAAACACGTGGGTGATTTAGTCCTCAAGAGTAGCTAATAGCAACAGAGCGGCGAAAGCTACTCAAGGAGCCCTCAACCTCTTACGAGGCAACCACACTGAGGGAGAAAAGGAAGAAAAAGCAGAAGAGTAGATGAGAGAAGAAAATAAAGAAGAGGAAAGATCACTAGGGTACCTCGGGATTGTGACACCCGTGTTTACCTAAAGAAGGTAAACCCCCTGAGGTGACCTCTTAAGAGACAACCCCATTGAGGGAGAAAAGGAAGAAAAAGCAGAAGAGTAGAGGAGAAAAGAAAATAAAGAGGACAGATCACTAGGGTACCTCGGGATTGTGACACCCGTGTTTACCTAAAGAAGGTAAACCCCCTGAGGGGTACGAGCGTTGAGGAGGCGGTTTCAGAAATGTTCCGACTCCGATGAGCGCAAGGCCAGAAAAAACGCTTTATAATATATCTGCGGCCCAGTATAAACGACTCATTATTTCGAAAAAAGAGTCGAACTGGGATAAATTCTGCCAAAAGCAAATGAGATCAAATGTGTGGTCTGTGCCATACAAAATAGCGGTTGGTAAGGCTGTCAAAAGCACACCAATGAGTAGCGTCAAATTGCCTGACGGGACTCTGAGCAATAGCGAAGAGGAAACCGTAAAAACGATTGTAGCTGGTTTATTCCCTGTGGATGAATCGGACCAAGAGAGTGCAGAGCAAAAAGGCATGAGGAGTATAGCGGACTCCTATTGCGGTGGAGGCGACGATCGACCATTTACTAAAGTGGAGATTAAGTCGGTCGTTAAATCTATGGCAAAGAAAAAGGCCCGGGACCCGACAATGTCCCGGTCGAGGTGGTGCAAACTATTTTCGAATGTAATCCGGGAATGTTTGTACTCCTCTTTAACAAATGCCTATTTCTAAAGCATTTCAAAGATCTTGAAACATGCCAAGTTGGTCCTTTTTGTGAAACAAGGGAAGATCGCGTCTGAGGCGCGATCATACAGGCCGATTTGTCTACTGTCTAGTTTAGGCAAAGTACTGGACAAACTCCTAACTCAAAGAATTTACCATCATCTGGTGAAGTCGCAGGCACTTCACCCCGCCCAACATGGCTTCAGGCCAGGCAGTTCGTGTGACACGGCACACGTGTGTCTTAACGACACAATCAGGTATTTTCAGGAGACAGGAAAGTACGTTAGCCTAATCTCGCTAGATGTACAGGGTGCTTTTGATAGCGTGTGGAGACCTGGAGTAATGTTCCTCCTTGGCCAAGCACGATGTCCACAAAACGTCTATATGCTGGTGAAGTCCTACTTGGAAGACAGAAAGATAATATACAAAGGCTCGAAAGAAAATTTGATTTTCGATTCTAGCAGAGGAGTACCGCAGGGGTCATGTAGTGGACCACTATTCTGGAACATTGTTGCAGACAGCGCTTTGCGACTGGACATGCCGAATGATACGAGGCTACTAGCCTTCGCTGACGACATGCTGCTGGTCGCAGCTGGTGACTCAAGAGCAAAGCTCGAGAAAAATGCGGAAATAGCCCTTAATGCACTCAGCAAATGGGGAAAGACTTTTAAGCTGGTATTCAATCCGAGCAAAATGGGGGCCCTCACGGTCTCCAGAAAGCGGAAATTGAAGAGACCGCCAGTCTTCCGGTGGGACGGAACCTCCATAAAGTCCGTGCAGGAGCTAAAGTTCCTGGGTGTAACATACGATAGCGCTCTCACATTCAACTCCCATTTAAAGGAGGTGAGGCAAAATATTGTGAATGTCACAATGGCACTCCAACGAACGGCTAGGGTTCTCTTCGGGCTTGGTTGGTTGGTTGGTTGGTTGGGTTTTATGGCGCAAGGTCCAAAATTGGACATGCTGCGCCAAGAGTAAGACTTTATAGTTTCAATTTTATTTGTTTATTTTCTATTTATTTGTTTTCTTCCAAAACCAAGCAACTTTAAAAATTTAAAAAGTAAAATCTAGTGTATATATTATTTAAAATCTAATTATAAAACAAAGTAGAAATTGAAGAGTATATAATTTCAAAAGTTTAAAATACAAATTAAATAAAATGTATAAAATCTATGGCTCTCAAAAAAGCGAATAGGTTTCTATGGGGTGGATCCCCTATTAAATCAATCATAGTTAAAATATCAGAATTAAAATAGTGTAAACGTTGTTGGTTAAAATCATGACATGAAATTAAAATATGATAAACAGTAAATGGTTCATCACACGCTTCACACCATGGATTTAAATCATTTAGAAACAAATGTCTGTGTGTGAAACGTGTGTGCCCGATACGAAGGCGAGTTAATCTAACATCAGCACTTCGTAAAGGTAAAACAGATAATGAGGTGAGGATGGGAAAATGGTATGGAGTTTGTTTCCGACCTGCATGTCCCATGATTCTTCCAAAAGGGAATGAACAAATCTTTTAATACCCTTTCTCACATCTGAGAGCGGAATTGATGGTAAAATTTGTTGTGTTGCAGTTTTTGCAGCTATGTCCGCTCTCTCATTTCCATCAAGACCTACGTGACTTGGTATCCAACAAAATATTATTTTGTATCCCTTGCCAGCAAGGGAATCCAATGCTCTGAAAATTCTCGACACAACTGGATGACTTGTAACACTGCTGTTCTTCAAAGCTTCAATAATACTCATGCTGTCAGTGTAAATACAAAATTCGTGACAATCATCTGTATTCACGTGCTGAAGCGCATAGTAGATGGCAGTTGCTTCAGCAGTAAAGATGGAGCAGGATGAATGTAGGCTGTAACTAAATGCTGTATTATTGATAAAAACTCCACAGCCCACATGTCCTGCTGTTTTAGAGCCATCTGTGAATACAGGTTTGTATGATTGATACTGACAGCGATGAGAATAGTATAGCTGATGAAAAACAATAGGTGTTGTGTCAGATTTTCTGTAGTGAGCAAAGGTATTAATAAACGTAATTGTTGGATTATACCAAGGCGGATGAGCGAATTGGTCAATAGATTCAATCCGAATACCACATAGGTCTGTGAGCAAAAATTGTGACTTTGCTCGTGTGAGAAATGGTGGGATGCTCATTGGACGAGCATCATATAGCCTCTTAAGGGAGGTGTTAAGAACCATGGAACGTATAGGATGATGGGGGTTTGATGTTATCTTAGCATAATAACCGAGAGACTGCTGCATTCGTCTCAGGTCTAACGGTAATTGATGACATATCACGTATAGACTCTGGACGGGTGATGTGCGGAATGCCCCAGAACAGATCCTCAAAGCAGAGTGATGAACTGTGTCCAGTCTTCGTAAAATAGAAGATCTAGCTGATCCATAAACAACACTTCCGTAGTCAATGCGGGATAGAATCAATGACTGATAAATTCGAAGAAGTGATGTGCGATCTGCACCCCAAGATGTATATGACAACCCCTTGAGGATATTAAGCGATCGTTCACACTTCTTCCGCAGATACAGAACATGCGGAAGAAAGGTTAATTTTCGGTCAAAGATTATGCCCAGAAATTTTACTTCATTGACTACTTGTATTGGAATGTTGTTGATATTAATAACTGGATCATTATGAAGGCTAGTCTTTCTACAGAAGTGGACACATCTGCTTTTGCTTGGAGATAAAGTGTGGCCATTCTCAGCACACCATGTAGCTAGTTTATTTACAGCTGTTTGTAATTGTCTCTCAATTATTCGCATATTAGACCCCTCACATGATATTTGCAGGTCATCAACAAACAAAGTACCATGTACTGATGACGGAAGTTGATGAAGTATGTTACTGATGAATAAGCTAAAAAGTGTGACACTTAAAATTGAACCCTGAGGTACACCCTCAGATTGTGTAAAAGTATTGGATGTAGAATTTCCAATACGTACTTTAAAATTACGGGAGCTTAAGAAATTCTGAAGGAATATCGGAAGATTACCCCGAAAGCCAAAATCATATAATATACGGAGAATTCCATATCGCCATGTACGGTCGTAAGCCTTCTCGATGTCAAAGAAAATGGAAACCAAATGGTTTCTCCGCACAAAAGCGTTGCGGATTTGAGTTTCCAAGTATGTCATGTTATCAAGAGTGGATCTTCCTTTACGAAAGCCACACTGATTCTTATGTATATACTTATTAGTTTCTAAGACATATACGAGACGGGCATTGACCATACGTTCGAGAGTCTTACATAAGCAACTCGTAAGAGCAATTGGTCGATAATGTAAAGGCTCTGAAGGATCCTTACCAGCCTTTGGAATAGGAATCACTATTGCTTCACACCATAATGATGGGAATTTATTTTCAGTCCAGATCCTATTGAACAAATAAAGTAAATTTAACAGGAGTCTGGACTTAAATGTTGAAGCATGAGATAACTGATTCCGTCAGGTCCTGGACTGGTATTATTGGCCTGTTGTAATGCTTTCTTCAATTCAAACATTCCAAATTCACAGTTGTACGGTAAGATTTGTCGATGGTTGAAGCGAATTGGTACTAGCTCAGCACGTCTCTTAGTCCTCAAAAACGAAGGACTATAAGAATTCGAGCTTGAGACGTTAGCAAATGCTTCACCAAGGACATTAGCAATATCCGTAGGAGAAGAGTATACAGCAGCTCCGGATTTTAAAATGGGAATAGAAAATTCCCTATATATTCCATTGGCTGCTTTCACTTTTCTCCACAACTGTTTACTGGATATTGGTGAAGTTATTGAAGATATATAGCAGGACCAGGATTCCTTCTGGCTTCTACGACGAGTTCTACGAGCTATTGCTTTTGCTCTCTTAAATGCGATAAGATTCTCCGTTGTGGGGTACCTCGAAATAACCCCATAATTTCCTTTGTTTTTATAAGTTTTTGACATTCGTCATTCCACCAAGGTTTGCGACGCCTATTTGGTTTAGAAGAACTCTTAGGTATTGTTAAGTCAGCTGCATTTATAATTGTTTCAGTGATTTTACTAACGGCTTCATTGATACTCTCGATCAAAACCATTTCATTATCAATAACTGCCAATTGTGTAAATAACGTCCAATCTGCCCGACTGTACATGTAAGTAGGTAGATGTCCTACACTACTACCTCCAGTCTGGGAGATGACAAGAGGAAAATGATCGCTGTTGTGCAAATCATTTCCTACTGTTAAATTTAACAATGGCAGCAACGATGGTGAACAAATGGCAAGATCAAGAGAATGAAATGTTCTCGTGGGTACATGGAAATATGTCTTCTCGTCGGTATTAAGCAGACAGAGACTGTTATCTGAAATAAACCGCTCTATCTGCCGACCGCGAGAATTAGTATCATCACTTCCCCACAAAGAATTATGGCCGTTAAAATCACCAAGCAACAAAAATGGTATTTGCAGCTGATCAACTAAAGCATCGAGTTCCTCTTGGCGAATGACATCATGTGGTGGTAAGTACAAACTACAGACTGTCATTAAGCATGTTGTGTGAATTCTCACAGCTACAGCCTGTAGAGTAGTACTCAGTGGATGGGCAGTGCTGGGAAAATTATTTGAGGTTAATATACAAACACCTCCAGACACTGCACCATCGTCACCACAGTCTTTTCTAAAGCATCTAAACCCACGCATGGAAAGGTTTTTGCTGGGCTTCAGGAAAGTTTCCTGAAGTGCAACACATGTGGGGTTACAGGCTGAGATTATAGACTTGATGTCATCATGATGGGAACGCAAACCGTGGCAGTTCCATGAAACAAAGGAAGTTATTTTTTACTTTGAAAAGCTCCTCTCCCGGAGCTGGAAGGAATGTCATCAGACATCTCCTCGAGCGATAAGTCTTCGTCCGAGGGATGTAAGGAAACAGCGTCAGCCTCCAGGGACAAGGCTTTACGGGTGGATATTGAGGATCTAAAAGATCCCTCCCTTGATGATTTTAGTTTATAAGCCTTCGTAGATTTTGATCTCGCAGAAGGAGCTTTTCTTTTTGTAATGTTTGAAACGGAGGATTTTGATCTTTGAGTTGGACTTCGGGGCAAAGTTGACGAGGTAATTATCACATTATCCGTTTGTGTGCTACTGGATTTACATATTTTCCTAGCGGCAGTTGCATAACTAATTCCAGCTTGTGGTGTTCGTGATGTGACTAGTTTCCTTGCCTCAAGGTATGAAATCTTTTGATTAATCTTAACAATGGCGATTTCTTTTTCTAGTATCCAGTGCGGACAGTTTCGAGAGTAGGAGGGGTGGTCACCATGACAGTTGACACACCGCTCTTTTGCTGTACAGGTCGAACTATCATGGCCAACCACCGCGCAACGAGCGCAGGTGAGTTTACCTGCACGCATTCTTCGAATGTCCAAAGCGCTGGCACTGAAAACATCTCAGGGGGTTTGGAATGTACGGCCTGACGGGTAGATTCATATAAGCTGCTTTGATATACTGCGGGAGGTCTGGGTTTGCAAAAGTCAGAATGAGATGCTTAGCTTCAATTAACTTACCATCCCTTCTGACTAGAATGCGTTTCACTCCACAGACCTTCTGATCTTGCAGGTTTTCAAGAATCTCAGCCGTCGGCGTGTTTAGCAAATCCCTAGCGGAGATGACGCCACGAGAGAAATTTAGATTGCCATGAGGCATAACAGTCACTTCCAAATTACCTACATATTGCATATTAGCAATGATTCTTGCTTGATTAGTTGAAGCAACCTCCACTAGTAAATCACCAGAGCGCATTTTCTGGATATTTTTCACCTCACCAACAACTCCCGATACTCCTTTTGATATTAGGAAAGGAGAGACAGTTGAAAAGTTTCCATCCTTCCTTTTAATAATGAAAAATTTAGCATTTATTTCATTTAAAATTTGCTCCCGTGGGAGATAAGAAAAAACAGAATTCTCCATGTAAATTTATAAAATTTCGGGACCTAACCGCACCACCCACCACCGAGTCCAACAAGGGGATGCAGACCAGCTGCACCAGTGCTAGCCAGGTCCTATACGCTCACAGTACATCCCTGAGATGGCCTCCACCCTTAACGAGTCATCCAGAAGATGTACCGATCGCTTGATCCATAAAGCCGATTGATGTGCTGAGGACCACAACACACCTCCCGTTTACCTGAAGCAGAGGCCAAAGCAATGTGTTGGTCTCAGGAGGCCTCAATTACCAGGATCCTCCTTTCCAGGGACACGGGTCTCCACGCACGGCAAACACGTGGGTAATTTAGTCCTCAAGAGTAGCTAATAGCAACAGAGCGGCGAAAGCTACTCAAGGGGAGCCCTCAACCTCTTACGAGGCAACCACAATGAGGGGGAAAAGGAAGAAAAAGCAGAAGAGTAGTGGAGAGAGGAAAATAAAGAAGAGGACAGATCACTAGGGTACCTCGGGATTGTGACACCCGTGTTTACCTAAAGGAGGTAAACCCCCTGAGGGGGGTTCTCTTCGGGCGTGAGCCTGAACTACTCAAACGCCTTTATAGGAGTGGAACCGAAAGAATGGCTTTTTTTGGTGTAGGGGCATGGGGACACAGATTGGACTGTAAGACCTTCTGTGGCCACCTACAGAGTGTTCAAAGACCGGCACTCATGGCATTCACCAGATGCTACAGGACAGTTTCTACAGCTGCCGTACAAGTGCTAGCGGGCTTATTATTATTATTATTGGTTTATTGGTTGGGTTTTATGGCGCAAAATCCAAAAATGGACATGCTGCGCTAAGAAAAGGGTTTGGAAAAGGATATTTTATTTTATTTATTTATGTATCATTTTTCACCATTATTTTTAAAACCCAAGCAACATTAAAACTTTAAAACACAAAAATAAATGTATACGTTTACATTAAAATCCAATTAAAAATATAAAAGGAAAAATTTAAAAGTATATATCAATTAAATATGATGTAAAAAACCTATTCCCCTCAAAAAGGCAAATAGGTTACTGTGGGGTGGTTCCCCAAGCAAATCACACAAAGTTAAAATATCACATTTAAAATAGAGTAAAAGATATTGGTTAAAATATGGACATGCAATTAAAATATGATGTACAGTGAGTGGTTCATCACACGTTTCACACCATGGTTTTAGTTCACTTAGAAACAAATGTCTGTGTGTGAAACGTGTGTGTCCGATACGAAGTCGAGTCAATCTAACATCTGCACTTCGTAACGGTAAAACAGATAATGAGGTGAGTGATGAGAAAATGGTACGGAGTTTGTTTCCGACCTGCAAGTTCCATGATTCTTCCCAAAGGGAACAAATAAACCTTTTTATACCCTTTCTCACATCTGAGAGCGGAACATATGGTAAAACTGGATTTTAAGCAGCCTTTGCAGCTGCATCCGCTCTCTCGTTTCCATCAAGACCTACGTGACTTGGTATCCAACAAAATATTATTTTGTATCCCTTGCCAGCAAGGGAATCCAATGCTCTGAAAATTCTCGACACAACAGGATGACATATAAAACTATTGTTTCTCAAAGCTTCAATAATACTCATGCTGTCAGTGTAAATACAAAATTCATGACAATCACCTGTAATCACGTGCTGAAGTGCGTAGAAGATGGCGGATGCTTCAGCAGTGAAGATGGAGCAGGATGAATGTAGGCTGTAACTAAATGCTGTATTATTGATAAAAACGCCACAGCCCACATGTCCTGCTGTTTTAGATCCATCTGTGAATACAGGTTTGTATGATTGATACTGACAGCGATGACAAGAAAATAGCTGTTGAAAAACAATAGGTGTTGTGTCAGATTTCCTGTAGTGAGCAAAGGTATTAATAAACGTAATTGTTGGGTTATACCAAGGCGGATGAGCGAATTGGTCAACAGATTCAATCCGAATACCACATAGGTCTGTGAGCAAAAGTTGTGACTTTGCTCGTGTGAGAAATGGTGGGATGCTCATTGGACGAGCATCATATAGTCTCTTAATGGAGGTGTTAAGAACCATGGAACGTATAGGATGATGGGGGTTTGATATTATCTTAGCATAATAACCGAGAGACTGCTGCATTCGTCTCAGGTCTAACGGTAATTGATGACATATCACGTATAGACTCTGGACGGGTGATGTGCGGAATGCCCCAGAACAGATCCTCCACACTGCGCATCGAGCGCAGGTGAGTTTGCCCCTGCAAGCGCTCTTCGAGTGTCCAAAACCCTGGCAATTAAAACATCGCAGCGGGTTTGGAATATACGACCTAACGGGTAAATTCATATAAGCCGCTTTGATGTACTGCGGCAAGTCTGGGGTCGCAAATGTCAGAATGAGATGTTTAGTTTCAATTAACTTGCCATCTCTTCTGACTAATATGCGTTTAACGCCACAGACCTTCTGATCTTACAGATTTTCTAGAATTTCAGCCGTAGGCGTATTTAACAAATCCTAGCCGATATGACGCCACTTGAGAAATTGAGATTGATATGAGGCATAACAGTCACTTCTAAATTTGCCAAATACTGCATATTTGCAATAATGGCTGCTTGAGTATTTGAGGCAACCTCCACTAGTAAATCACCAGAGCGCATTTTCTGGATATTTTTTACATCTCCAACTACTCCCGATATTCCTTTTGATATTAAAAACGGAGAAATAGATATAAAATTATTTTCCTTCCTTTTTATTACAAAAAATTTTGCATTAATTTTATTTAAAATTTGCTCCCGTGGGAGATAAGATAAATTTTTGTTCTCCATTAAATATTTTATAAAATTTCGGGACCTGACCGCACCACCCACCACCGAGTCCAACAAGGGGATGCAGACCAGCTGCACCAGTGCTAGCCAGGTCATATACGCTCACAGTACATCCTGAGATGGCCTCCACCCTTAACGAGTCATCCAGAAGATGTACCGATCGCTTGATCCATAAAGCCGATTGATGTGCTGAGGACCACAACACACCTCCCGTTTACCTGAAGCAGAGGCCAAAGCAATGTGTTGGTCTCAGGAGGCCTCAATTACCAGGATCCTCCTTTCCAGGGACACGGGTCTCCACGCACGGCAAACACGTGGGTGATTTAGTCCTCAAGAGTAGCTAATAGCAACAGAGCGGCGAAAGCTACTCAAGGGAGCCCTCAACCTCTTACGAGGCAACCACACTGAGGGAGAAAAGGAAGAAAAGCAGAAGAGTAGACGAGAGAGGAAAGTAAAGAAGAGGACAGATCACTAGGGTACCTCGGGATTGTGACACCCGTGTTTACCTAAAGAAGGTAAACCCCCTGAGGGCAAGTGCTAGCGGGCGTCCTACCGCTAGATATAAATTTAGGTATAGAATATGTAAAGCTAATGGTATTGGTGGAGCGCAGGCCATATATCTTTTACGAGGTAAATCTGCGGCCAGACGATATTGAGCAGAGGGTAGACATTCTGTCATGTCACCCTGCGGGGCGTTGTAGTGTGCCTTTTGATAGTGAAAAGCCAACTGGCGATGGTCTGGAAATCTTTACAGATGGATCAGGCATTGATGGTAAAATTGGTATAGGGTTCACCATCTTGTACTTTGGGCATGAGATTGTTACTTATGGTGCTCGACTTGGTGACGAGAATTCCGTCTTCCAGGCGGAAATTTCGGCGCTGAGACTGGCGCTAGATTGGCTCAAAGTACACCCAGGCAACAACACTTGTCACATATACAGTGATTCGTTGTCATCCCTTTACTCCCTGGCCGATCCAAATAACCAGAACATCTTGGTAAAAAAAGCAAAGGACTCATACCAGGAAGCCATTTGTAAAAGAGAGGTACGCTTACACTACGTGCGAGCACATATTGGCACTTTCGGAAACGAAAGAGGCGATTTACTGGCCAAAAAGGCTGCGAATCTTCCAGAGCCAACGCTGGACCTGTCACGTCCAAGGTCGCACCTGATAAAGGTGCTGCATAAAGAAGCACTGCTGGTATGGCAACTGAGATGGGACAATGAAGAGGTGGGTCGTCAGACCTACAAATTCTTTGAAACTGTCTATGATGAAAGAGTTTTCGGTAATGCTATCGTTGCCCAAATAGCGACAAGACACGGACGTGTGCCGGAATACCTTCATAAACGAGGGTATCCGATTAGCGAGTTATGTCGCTCGTGCAATGTTGTGGAGATTGTCTCCACTTCGTGCTGTCTTGTACCAGGACCTCGGAGGAAAGGAGTAAGTTGGTGTACAAGAGCGAAAGCTTGAGTACCATCCTGGACCGGCGCAACTGGTCTATCTTGAAAAGGATAATGTCCATTGTGTCGGATGACATTCCAATGATGGAATACCAGCGTGCTTCTGACGATGGTCCGGTCGAGAGCTGGGATATTGAGGAATAGCATAGGAATTGACGGTTCGTAAAGGAATTTATAAAACAAATCTTTAACGAGAATGAATGCCAGAATAAGTTAGTGGGTGCTGGCGAGTCTACTCGCCTCATCAAGGTATGGTTCTGTGGCTCGTCTACTCGCCTCATCAAGGTATGGTTCTGTGGCTCGTCTACTGAGGCAGGTGGCGGCTGCTGGAAGGTAGACTCGAGTTCAAAGCTTCGAGTTGCAAGGTATAAAAATTAGTTATAGAAGCCTCAGCTTCTGGCACTAAGCCTCGCAAACTCGATCCCCTTCTGTCCCTTCTGTCGCGACCAACACGAGGCCTCAAAAGGGCCCTACCTGCGTTGCCCCTTGCAGCCCCCAGTAAACCGTCATTCCTGTGGGTCCCAGTCACGAATAGCCCCATAGGATGACACCTTCCAAACTTTTTCAGCAAAGTCCAGGATAGTTCTCAAGGATCTGTTCTGGCGCGACAAAGCCTTCAACATAAGATTTGTCGGACGGGACCCTCGGGTCCCTCTTGAATCAATATGAAAAAGACCAGTCAGAGTTCTTTGAATCCAAGCTGGCACGAAGAACCCTCAACATAGGGTTCCTCGTTGGATACCCGTCGGGTATCCGTCAAATCCTCCTCGAAAGCGGGGGGGTCCCATGAGTGGGCATGGGTTGACAGTGCTGATGGCCTGAGTACAAAAGTCCTGACCACCTGCGCATCCGTGCGGGATCAGGCATTCGAACGCATAAGCCCAGTGTCGGTATGGAAACATACATTTGGCATTTTCAGGGAATACCTGTATGCTTAACCACTGGCAACGGACTTAATCAAATGGGGACCATACTGAAAGATGAACCAGGCGAAGAAGGGAGAAAAGCGTATATCAAAATCTCTCATATCTCTCTAATACAAATTTTGTATTTCAGGATCTGTATGTATGTCAATTATAAAGTGTGAATAGCGTCTTAAAGACTTGTTTTCTATTATAGGCAAATAAAATGACAACAACAGCAGAATCCACGGACAGAGAGATGATGGCGGAGGAAAATGTCCTGTGCGTAGAAGTGCCTTGTTCTGGAAGGTTAAACTGTGAGCCCTGCAGAGAGAGTTTCCCAAATTTTGAGAAACTCGCAGAACTCGCACACACAGAGATCTGGAACTGCCGTTCCAGATCTCGAGGAGAGCAGACGTGTTTTTCACCTGCTCCCACATTTGAGTTCAAAAAAGCGGTATTTTTTATAGTTGTGTATAGTGAGTTATCTCATCGGATAGATCTTCGCTAGACCAACAATGTGATATATTATTTTTATTTGGGTGATGATTAGTTCAAACGTTATTAATTTTTATGGAGAAGTTGCACGTGTAACGAGCGAGAGACTCAGAAAAAGAGTCCAGTATATAAGTCCAGACGAAAAACCGGCCCCCATGTGCACTTCACTGATCGACGGAAAACAGCCTCCTTTCTGGGAGCGCGTCCCCACCTTGTGCCGCTGAGCTTAGGAAGCCTTCCGTACCGAGGAACGTCGGGAAAAACGACAAAGTCCAGAGGAGAAACCGGTCCCTGCCGGTAGCACTTCACTAGTCGACGCAAATTCGCCTCCTTTCTACCGGAGCGCGTCCCCACCCTGTGCCGCTAGGCCTAGAAAGCCTTCCGTACCCGGATTGGTCGCCATAGTGAATACAAATTTCTAAGTGTTGTGTGCTATTTTAATTGGATATTGGTTTAATTAATAGTGCATTGGATTATTTATCAAGTCATCAAGCCTTAGCCATGGAGGGCTAAATTAACAGGTAAGTGCCCAGACACTTTATTCTCTAAATTCTACTGTTAGCAATCATGGTTCAAAAGATGATGCAATAATCTGATATTATTGCAATAACGTAATTAAATGTTTTAAAAAATGTTTTAATATGTATATATAATTGTTTTATACTATTTAACCAGATATTTTGCTGCTATTTTGTTTGAATATGTTTATTTCGCTTGTATTTAATGAAACTTTTATAGTTAATAATTTGTTTAAATATCTCAAATTTCTCCTATACTAATAATAAGTATTATATAATGGTTCTGTTTGCTTAAATGTATAATTAAATAAATATTATTGCTAAATGATGTGTTATGGTAATAGATTAAGCATAAATTAATTTATTTTGATCGATTTAAAATTTTATAATTGGTAGTGCCGTGCTCATTTTTCTCGGCTGCCGTGCACGCACTTCCACAACAGTATTGAATTAATGCTCAGTTATTATTAATCAGTCTCCATCCACACGACTAATAATTATATTATTAAAATTAACATACTATCTAATAAATAAAACAATACCCAACTGAAATATATAGATATTTTAGGGTTTACCATTTTTATACTTTTTCTAGAATAAACTTAAGAAATGAGCAAGGAGACTGTATTCTAAGACAATCCACAGTGGTACTGATAGCAATTAATTACAAAATTAATATCTCACTAATTTAAACAGAACCTGGCCCTATAAAATGTATATTTTAAAAGAAATAAGGCAATATAGGCGATTGGGACAATGTGTCAGTTTACAGTGTAAATATTAATCTTTTCATTATTATTATTTTCTTATTCCTTCTGGGCTAAACTGAGTATTACGGTCAACACCTCGCGGTACGCGAGATCTCGCCAATGTTCGAAGTCCGGTGCCGCGAAAAGTCGCCAGATCTAGTCGCCAGATCAGTTTCACCGGAATTTCATGGTGTCTCCCCATAATGTCTTGGAGGATGCCATCCGTCACTTGTCACCCCAATTTCTTGGAAAAGCAGGATGTTATCCATCAATTGTCAACTCAAAACCTGGGAAAAACTTGCTTGTTTTAGCCATTTTCATTTAGCAAGGCTGTGAATCAGTTACTTCTCGCTGTTTCTCCTGATAATAATCAATAGCGCTTTGAGATGCAGGCTATGAATTTGAAAGAATTATTTCTTTTGAGTGCAAAGGGTGAGAAAGAAGTGATTATGTGGTGTATGAATGTTGGTTTAATTTCGAAAAATTATTTATGTTGTAAATGTGGTGAGGAAATGAAACTTGTTGATAGAATGGATGTGAGTGATAAGTGTGAATGGAGATGTAGTGTGAGAGGTAAGGATAAGCATGATGTGAAAAGAAGCGTACGAAAGGGTTCATGGTTTTCTCATGGACGATTGCCTGTGAGTGTGTTGTTGCAAATGATGTATATGTGGGTGAAAGATTTTGCAAATAAAAATATATGTGATGAGTTGAAAGTATCTAGTCATGCGGTGGTTGATTGGAAGAGTTTTTGTCGTGAGGTGTGTGTTGAAGTGTGTCTGAAAACGAATGAAATGGTGGGAGGACCTGGTGTGATTGTTGAAATAGATGAAAGTAAATTTGGAAAGAGAAAGTATAATAGAGGAAAGAAAGTTGATGGAAGGTGGGTGTTTGGAGGGATCGAAAGAGAATCTGGAAGGTGTTTTATGAAAGTGGTAGCGAGCAGGTCGAAAGATGTATTGCTAGGAATTTTGAAAGAGAATGTTGTGCCTGGAAGTATAATAATATCAGATTGCTGGAAGGCTTACGATTGTTTATCAGACGAAGGCTTCCAGCATATTAAAGTAAATCATAGTTTGCATTTCAAGGACCCCGAATCAGGCGAGCACACGAATACAATAGAAGGGACGTGGAGTGCTATAAAAAGAAGCCTTAAAGGAACTCGGCAGGTAGGAGATCAATTCGATTCCTATCTTGCTGAGTATATATGGCGTAAAAAGCACTCTGCGTCCACCGATATTTTCAAAGATTTCATTGAGGCAGTCCTAAATATCTACAAACCTTTGAATAAGGATCCGCCACAAAATGATGCCGAATTGGAAGAAACATGAAGGTAAGATTTAGGTCCAATTATTTTTTACGTAATGCTATTTAATTTATTTCAGATCTGTTTGTTTAATATATAAAATTTTTAATTTTAAAGAATTATTTTTTGCATTAAGCGTTTTAATTTACTTCAGATCTGTTTGTTTAATTTGTAAAATTTTTAATTTTAAAGAATTATTTTTGCATTAAACGTTTTAATTTACTTCAGATCTGTGTTTGTTTAATTTGTAAAATTTTTAATGATTTGTATCATTCTATTTAAAATCAGTGGATTTATCAATAATGTTTTCCCCTATATATATTTATTAATTTAGAATTTAAATTATAGTGTATAAAGTTAAGTAGTGAAATCGTAAAGTGTTAAGTTTTATGTAATATTGTTTGGTATCAATCTATTTAAAAGACGAATACTATTTTAATGTAATGTTTCGCTTAGTAATTTTAATTGAATGCTTGTAATGATTGTTATATATGTTTTCTCATTGTAGTAAATTTAATTTGGGAGGACCTCCCTCCGTTTATGCAAATATCCTCGTTTCGCGCGTTTTCATTAGCTTCACCTCCCGCCGTTTTTCTGTTGAGTATCTCTCCAATTGGTGCCTTCTTCAGGGTTGCCATTCACTAACGGCAACGACTACCTCACCCACAATCTGTGCATTCTTTGAACAAACTTAAGCTAAGAGCGAGGAGACTGTATTCTAGGATAATTCACAATAGTACTGACAGCACTTAATTACTTAATTAATATTTCATTAATTTAAACAGAGCCTAACTCAATTATATGAATATACTAAGGGATTAAAACAATTTAAGTGATTGGGACAATATATCAGTCTGCAGTGTAATAATTTACCTTTTCATTATTACTATTTCTTAATCATTCTGCCTTACTGATTCTAATTTGGTTATATTTACTTGTTTATTTGATTGTTATGACATTTGTCCCAGATATTTTGTTATATTGTATATGTGTACTCCTAACGCTAATCTTAACTGAAATTGTATTTGGTAATGGTGTGTGTAAACTTAAATCTCCTTTTACTTTGTTAAAAAATGTTGCCCAATCACTCAAATAGCTTGAATTGGCAGGTAAACAATTTTATTGCTGAATAATAGTCTATAATAATAATATTCGTAAATGACAAATTATGATAATACAAAATATTTTTAAATGGGTAATCAATATTCGTTGTTGCCGTGCACATCCACATAGAATTTCAATAGGAAGATTAAGCCACGCCCCAAATCAGTACATAAAGCACAATCAAAGCTGGAACAAAACGAAGATATCTCTAATTTAAAGGGAGTGAAATTATCTCTAGATAGTCAAACCACGCCCACAATCTGGAAATACAACAGTTTGCATACTCAAATTCATTTGGAATTAATTTCTAATACTAGGGAAAGGGTGTATGCATTAGGCAGACTAAGCCACGCCCATTAAACAGAAAACTTAACTACGAACCATAAGTACGATATGTTACTTAACAAAGCCTCACAACTAAGGAGGTTCAGATATAATGTTCAATTGGCGAGAGAAACCACGCCCACAAAACGTTACCGCAATACACGGCAACGTTAGAAAACACAGAGACCAAACTAAACTTCCAGAGTGGGAAGACCTATCTGGTTAACCAAGCCACGCCCCTATTTCAGTTCTCAAACAGAATTAATACACATACAGCAAGTAATAGAACTAACACACAGGGAGTAGGCGATGCCCATCAGGATGACCTAGCCACGCCCAATTAACAATCTTACCACAGACAGAATGAAACAGAACTTTTAATATTTCCCTCAGCATTAATTACACACTGTCACTACTAAATAACTACCGTTGGGAAATATCGAGGCATAGATGCAGTGATGAGTTAATTTCCATATTAACACTACTAACATTGTATAAATGTGTGACCATTAATCCAACTAACATTGTAAATAGACTAATGAACCAACTGCTGACAGTATCAAAGAATGAGGGGAATGGAGATGTCTGGGTCACTTTACTGATTCCTATTGTAGCGAACTACAAAATTTTGTGTTAAAACTTTACTAAAAACTTTATTTGTTTATTTTTTTTATATTCCTTACACAGTATCATTCAATTGTATTCTTTTGTATTTTATTTTATTATCCTTTCATTAGTTTTAGAACTTTGTTTATTTGTATAACTATTAACATAATCAACTTTTGTATTACTTTTACTTCATTTACTTTTTGTATTTACTTTGTTATATATTGACTACAAAAGACAACAACACTAACATAATGGCACAACAGACCGAATCAACAGAAACACAAACAATTAACACAGACACACAAACAACACTAGCTGACAATACAGAACACGACACATCAGAACACCTACTACAACCACAAGTATCAGACAGCCTCAAAGACATCCTACATAAGCTCACACGAATCATCCACACCAGATCAAGCAACAAGTTTGCAATTAAGCAGTCACTAAGAGACACCGCCGACGAGCTCATAGAGCGAATCGGCGATATTCACAATGACACAATCAGAGAATTGAAATCCCGGTCAGCACCACAATCACCGGGCAATCCTCTCGCTCCACAAATAGGACGCAGCATTTTACGAGTCAAGGACTCACGAGAGAAACCCGAACAAATACGAGGATACGAAGAACACATAGTTCGCCGGGTGGAACAGCTCTATGACAAAATAGAAAACATAGAGAATAAAATCACAAAGGTTCACGATAAGGTAGAGCTGATTGACACACCAATTACACAGACTGCACAGGCACACAACACTACCACGGCATCTAGGGGAACCTATGCCGATCGTGTGAGACAGGCACCCACACCACCTAGCACGATAGCCATACGCACAAACAAAACAACACCACCAAGAACAATAATAAACACACTACAGAAACTCAACACTCAGATTAACCCACAGAAAGTTCAAGTTAAACACAACAAAGTGCTCATAAAATGCAAAGACACACAACAGAAACAATCACTACAAACAACACTACAACAGAATAAAATTGACATTGAGGAAGCACCTACACAAAAAGTGATTTTATTTAATGTCCCCTCACAGGTCGATGATACCCAAATCATTAATAGACTCCATGAGGAACTACACACAACACAGGAACACTTCCCAATAACACTAACAGAGATTAAATCACATAGAACAAACACAGATTTGCAGCATGTAGTAGTTGACACAACACGCAGGTCGGCCTTCTTATTGGCCAAACAAAAATATATCAACTTCGGTTTCCACACCGTTAAGGTTGAATTCTACAGAAACATTAGGCGCTGCTTCAAATGCCAAGCTTTCGGCCACACCACTGCCCAATGCACTAACAGAGACTTTTGTGGAAAATGCAGTGGGCGGCACAGGACACAAGAATGCACACTCAAACATCATGACAAACACACATGCATTAATTGTGCACAATCCAATCATGAGCATGGAACAAAATACAACACTGACCATCCCACATATGCCACAACATGTAGTTACTACAGGTACAACATCTGCCACAATACATACACTCCACGTTAAAAATTTAAATGTTACATAAATATACCTATACACAAACAAAACACACTCTTCCTATAGGTACAAGAAGTACAAGTAGGTCGCGACAGAAGACAACAAGAAAGGTTGGTAATACTAATAAAGTTTCTCTTTCAGGACTAACCTTTCTTTTCAGCACCAAGAATAACTAAATTCAACACTAGAACATAAAATAAATTAGTAAACAATTACAAAAAGCTAATTGTACCGACATATATAGGAAGAACGACACAAACATAATAAACTATGCGGATTTTACAGATTAATCTACATAACAGTAGAGCGGCAACAACATTAGCAGCAAATTACATAAGCGATAATAAAATTGATATAGCCTTGCTTCAGGACCCATATGTAGGAAACGGCAAACTGTACGGTTTCCCAAACAGTTGGACGTACAGTCACTCAGATAACAAAGAAGCGTGGTTAGTATTCACTGGAACAGTGATCATTAATTTACTACCACCAACAGAAACAGCAGTATTTGCTACGTTAACAACACAAGAAGGAGACTTAACGATAGGATCACAGTATGCTAGACCATATGGAGATTTAGCCGAAGCTCTCCACGAATGGTTACACCTAATAGACCACAATAGACCATTCATATTAGGTGCCGACCTGAATGCAAGGTCACAAATATGGGGCTACAATTTCGAAGATGACAGAGGAACTACACTCATAGACTACTTAATAGATAATGATCTACATAGAGCAAACATTACAAGCAACATACCTACTTTCCGCACAACACAAGCACAGGGCAACCCCGACTTCACCATAGCAAACAGTAGCGCATTAAATTTAATTACAGGATGGCGCGTAGAGGACACACACACAGCTAGTGATCACAACTACATACGATTCGAAATAGATTATAACAAATCAACTATAATCAACACTCGGCTAAAAACTAAATTCGGAAACCATGAAAAATTCAAAAGACAAATTAAAATATATACGAGAAAGCTAGCGGAAGCTCTAAATAATGTCAATAATACAGACACGTTAGATAAATTAACTTCCGATTTAATAAATATAGTACATAAAACAGCGTCAAAAAACTATAAACTAAAAATAATAACCATACGGCCGAGTTCAAATGGTGGACAAAAAGATCTAGCCATACAAAGAAATAAGGTTAGGGCCCTAAGCCGCAGGTATAGGAACAGTGACAATGAGGACAAAAACAGGTGGAGAATCTCGTTCTGCAAAGAACGCTCCAAATACAACAAGGCAATACTAAATGCAAAAGCGAAAGCTTGGAAGGCATTTGTACTAACCAGACAGAAAAATACGGTACAGCCTTTAAAATGTCACACAACAAAACCTTTAAACCCACAGAACTCAGAATCAGCTGGGATGGTAACGTAGCGCCCAATAATTATGCAGCAATGGAAAAATCACAGAACACCACTTCCCAAGCAATCCAGTGCTCTTTCAACCTAGAACACCAGTGAACAACACAGAGGAACAAAACTGCCAACAAGGGAGGAGGTTAGAAACGCAACATTTGCATTTAATACAAATAAAGCTCCGGGACCAGACGACCTAGATTATCTCATATGGAGAAGAGTCGTCGACGCGACACCACAACTAATCACACAATGGGCAAAACAATGCTTTAAGTTACAACACTTTCCAACATCACTCAGAACAGCAAAAGTTATATACTTTGCTAAACAAGGTAAAAGACCCAACACTCCCGGAGTCTTATAGACCTATCTGCCTCCTTCCGACACTAGGCAAAATATTAGAAAAACTCATCTGCCAAAGGCTAATACACTTCCTTGAGACAGAAAACAAATTAAGTAACAAACAATACGGTTTTAGACAAGGCAGGTCATGTGAAATGGCTCTCAAGGAAATCACAAAACAAATCAGAAACAACTGGGATAATAAATTATATACACTACTAATCTCAGTTGATATTAAGGGCGCGTTTGATTCAGTTCACTGGCAAGATATCAACACGAAATTAATAGACTTAAACTGTCCAAGCCCATTAATAAAACTAATTAGCACATATCTAACAAATAGAACAATACAATACGACTGGGGTACTGGAAACACTAAACACAATATCTACAAAGGCTGCCCACAAGGATCGTGCTTGGGACCTATACTATGGACAATAATCGCTAACGATTATTTAATGAAAACAACCCCACCAGAAGTCAACATTACAGCGTTCGCTGATGACTTTCTGATAAGTGTTAAAGGAAGAACTAGGAAAATAATAGGGCAGACGGCAGCCACAAAATTTGAATCATGGTGCAATGCGCACAAATTACAAATCTCAGTCAACAAATGCAACATAATCACGTTTGCCAAACCACATAAACTACAAAGAGAACCAATAATTAGAATAGGAGGCAAATCGCTAAAAGCAGTAACTACAATTAAGTATCTAGGTGTGACGTTAGACCAAAACCTCAATTGGCTCGCACACATCAATACACTAAGACAAAAGGCAATAATAGCACATGGACATCTAATTAGAGTAGCGCCGCGCGCCTGGGGAATAAACTCAAAACTCCTAAAGACCTGGTATCACACTGTAGCAGAAAGAATCTTCACATACGCCTCATCAGTATGGGGCAGTAATTTAGGCAAACAAGCCACACAAAAACTACAAACAGTGCAACGGCCATTTCTGTTAAGAATAACGAGGGCCTACAGAACAACATCAACAGCAGCGCTAAATGTCCTAGCGGGTGTGATACCACTACATCTCCAGGTGCTATGGGAAGCGACCGTGGCAAACGTGCTAAGATACAATGAGGATGCAAACTTCGGCACATTAACGCTTAAAACAGAGCAATTTCAGACCAAAGCTGCAATACACCCAATCCACCCAGCTGATAAAATCATGGGAAAATTTATAAACCTCCCACCAACACAATCAACACTATCGCCACACTACAATATCTATACAGACGGATCGAAAACCGAAGACGGCGTTGGCGCGGCAATCTGCGTTTACCATAACACACATCTAATTAACACCACTCACCTGCCCATGAATAGGAACAATTCGGTCTTCCAAGCAGAAATATATGCAATAAATAATGCACTCACATGGATAGAAGACAAAAGCCCAGTAGCTACACACATACATACGGACAGTCTCTCAAGTCTGTACGCTTTAGCAAAGCACAAACAGAGAAATAAATACATACAAAAAACACAAAAATTACTTATTGAATTAGCCAAACAACACACAATTAAACTATACTGGGTGCCTGCGCATACAGGTATAACAGGTAACGAGGAGGCCGACAAAGCAGCTAAAAGGGCGACACAAATGCCACAAGAGGATATAATCAAGCTACCACAGTCGCACCTGAAGAAATTAGTACTACAAGAAATCCTAAATCGGTGGCAAGAAGAGTGGGACATAGCAGACACAGGCAGGTACACACATACCTTCTTCCCAAAAGTGAACACACAGCGACTAGTGGGCCAGCAACAATTAGCCCAATATTTCACAGGTCACAGCCAGTTTCCAACCTTTGTTCACAGGTTGGGAAAGGCCACAACAGGAGATTGTATATGTGGGGAAGAAGGAAACCCACAACACTACGCATTTGATTGCCCGTTGACATCAGCGCATCACCTAAATAAACCAACTGAGGCTAACATACCAGCGTGGAGCGAACTAATTCTCAAGAATAAAACAGCGCAAAATAAACTAATAAAAATAATTAGAAAATTAGAAATTACCAAGCCGGTGGCGATAGAAGCAATTAATGATTAAGGTTTCCTGTGCTTAACAATCACCAACACAAACAACAAGGCATGCCTCACCTTATTGAGGATTACAGGGACCACACATACACAAACATATTCATATGGCAGACCTCACCATCTTGAGGAATAGGCACGCCTCACCTTATTGAGGAGCACGTCCACCAAGCAGTGGACCAAGTGACACACCGATTTTGACAAGGCAGAGGAGCCCAATCGACCTGGAAAACCACAACACACAGATCCTGTAACCAGCGAGATTGGAGGACTCTTGGCCCCACTCCGAATGATGAACCATCAATGCCTGGAGGCAAGCAGTGACTGCGGAAGTGTCTACACAAACTCTAGTGCAGTGCGACCAAGGAAATTGTGAGCTTTCAGTGACATTCAATTACAAAGTGATCGTTGCCATTGACCGGCCACAAAAGTGGTTTCTCAGACGGTCAATGGACAACCACAACATGTCTCAACCAGCAAGTGAGTGCCCGCAATCAGATGTCACAAACTTTCGTTCCAGATGAAAGCGGCACCACTCGCTGCAACACAGGGTCAGCGAGAAAGACACCCGGCAGTGTAGATCAGAACTGTACTATCGCATTGCAGGGCAAGTTCATCCGCGACCATCAACCCGACCAAGACAGAGGATGTCGCCGACTTGAACTTTTATTCCGGCGTTCATACCACTTTTGTATCAAGACCTTCGTCGCCAGAGCGTGCTGCAGCTCTACCTGTAACGCAGCAGAGTTGCAAGCCAGCTCGGGGTGAGTGCTAGAGGTTTTCATGGTTTCCCTCTAGACTAGCGTAAATACGGCTCGCCTTCCCACAAAGTCCCCCATGAGGGCATGCAATTCCCAGCTCGCACTTGTAAAGGTGACGCTCACTGCGTGGGCCTCACCTCGCGATCGGGCATTGTCCTGTTAATTTAAAAGATTTAATAAACGGGGAATGGCGCATACGCGTTGGATTGGTGGATAGGCTTGTCTGGTTCGTTCCGGAGACGAGCAAAGAGACTTTAGATGGCAGACCAGTATCGGTCAGACAGAGTAGTAACCCGTCTTGCAATCCTCGGCTACTGGATCGGCTCTCATTTTCCAGGCCCGACAGGGGGGGCTCTTAGCCTCTCCGTGATGGGGACTACTACGCAGCGGACATGCCTCTCCGTGATGGGGACTACTACGCAGCGGACATTTAAAGCCTTACACTCGCTTCGCGAGTAGGCTGTTCGCCTGCGGCGTCGAAACTCGCAGAACACAATAGAGTGTTACATGCAACCGACACGCATGCCAAGTGTTCTCTCTGCGGGCGCTCCGGACCTAATTATAGGTCAATAACCATCCACGCAGGGAAATGCAACCCTCAGGTGGCAGCGACTTCAGGTGCGCTCCCATTTCCCTGCTCCGAATGCGCGCTCTCGTTTGTATCAAAACGAGGGTTAACGCAGCACAAGCGGCACAGGCATGTCCTTACTAGAAACGCCGAACGCCTGGAAGCTATCAGGGTCCTGCACCGAACAAGGCATGGACAGTTAGTGAATCTGACCGGGTCCTGTGTTTGGAGCGGAGATTTAAGTCCAATCCGAGATTGCTAAAGATCCAACTAAGGAGGGCATTCCCTCAAAGTCGGTAACGCAGATCAATAATAAGCTTAAGGCCGTGCGTAAGGCAAGTAAAGGTGGAGCTACGGCACCGCCTGAAAGCCAAGCAAATCAGGCACCTGAACTGGACGGAGTTTAGCCAGTCAGTCCCGTGACGGAAACATTTAATGATTCCGAAGAAGACTTAATGTCCAGTATGGAAATAGACTTGTCTATTTTCAATACTGCGGGGATACTGGAACCCTCCCTTCTAAAGCAGTGCGAGCATGAAAAACAAGACACGGTCGGCAAACAGAGTTGGGACTGGGTTCTCAAAAATACGAAGGCTCTTATCAGACGACAACGCGAATGTCTCCTGCCTAAGGCGCCACCTCGTAAGAGGAGACGTAAGACAGGCAAAAGGAGCACGCAGAATCATGACGCCCGAAAACGCAACGAGTTTCGGGTTTCGCAACGTCTATGGTTCGCGGCCCCCGGGAAAGTTGCGAATATCGTTCTGAATGAGGACGTCGGGGAAATGACCAGCCCTGACCTCACCACTGCTTTTAATCACTACAAAAGCACCTTCGAAGTTGAGAGCCACCCATGCGGACAACTCGAACCGCAGCTGGTACACTCATGCCCGGGGATCACACCCATCACTGCACAGGAAGTAAAACGCATCCTCTGCCGATGTAAGTCCAGAAGTGCCGCAGGACCTGATGGCCTTCGCCCTATTGCATTCAAAAGAGGCATAAAAAGGGGCATAGAGCACGACTTGGCCTCCCTATTTACGCAGTGGCTCATACACCGAAAGGTACCGGTGGACCAATGCGCCAGCCGGACTATACTACTGCCTAAAAAGGGAGCCACGCCGACCGATATGACGAAATGGAGACCCATTTCGATCGGGAATGTGTTGGGAAGAGTCTTCACCAACATCTTAGGCAAGCGAATCGAAGAGAAAATAAGCCTCCACGAAGCCCAGAGAGGTTTCCGTAAATGCCCAGGCATTAAAGAAAACCTGACACTCATCACGAGTGCGCTTCGGAACGGCAATGCGGAAACACGCCAGACGGGAGTGGTCCTGCTAGATTTCGCCAAAGCCTTCGATACGGTAAGCCACCAGCACATTTTCTATGCTCTAGAAAAGCTGAATGTCTGCCGAGGGTATATAGAAGTCATCAGAGACATCTATAGGAAATCTGTGACTAAGATTTCTGTATGCGGCTCAATGTCGGATAACATACGCTTTTGCCAAGGTGTCAAGCAAGGAGACCCCATGTCGCCTCTGCTCTTTAACTGTGCGATTGATGTGCTCATTCGGCGCCTAGTGGACACTGGACTGGGAATCAGGTTCTCAGTCGGAGACGAAGCCAAAACACCGGTTCTGGCCTACGCGGATGACCTTGTCATCCTCGGGGACAGCGCTGAAGCAGTCCAGACACTGCTCAACGTGGTCGCAACATTTTGCGACCAATTCGGCATGCGGCTCAACACACAGAAGTGTGCTGGTGTACTCCTCCTTATAGCCCGAAGTCACATCCTCGTTGATACCGACGCAAAGTGGATGATCAAAGACGAGCCCATCCCCTCAATTCCGCCTGATGGATCTTTCAAATACCTCGGTGTGGAGCTTAAGCCCATTACCACAAAGCCCGACTCTCTGATCTCGGCTACCCTCAGTAAATGGATCAAGGCCATTGGAAGTGCTGACGTAAAGCTTAAGTCCGACCAAAAGGTCGAACTGCTTTCACATTACGCGATCCCAAGGCTCATCCATACCATCACGGTTACCCCAATTTCGCGGGTATTACTAATGACCCTGGACAGAAATATTCGGGTGGCAATTAAGGAATGGTTAAAGCTTCCGCTGTCCACCACCAGAGGGCTTCTTTATTTCTCCCGGAAGGATGGCGGACTCGCCATCCCCTGCTTGCGTAAGATAGCTGCGATTTCACACAATCGTGGCAGGCAAATCCTGGAACGTTCGGAGCACTTTGCAGTCGCTGAGCTTATGAGACACCAGATGGTTGGTTGGTTGGTTGGTTTGTTTTTATGGCGCAAGGTCCAGATAAGGACAAGCTGCGCCAATCACAAGATATTATACAAGCTTTTTTTACCAAATAAAAACATAAAATAGTAATATAGTTAAAATGTACATTAAAAAGTATAAAATACCAATATAGTTAAAATGTATATTAAGGTATAAAATAGAAATATATTTAAAATGCATATTAAAAGAGTGTAAACATACAATATATACATGTATAAAATTAAAAACTTGATATTTAAATAAAATATTTCTAAATCAGATAAAATTCATAAATCTTATGTCTTTTAAAAATGCAAATAGATTGCGATGGGGTGGTTCCCTGCCAAATCTTCTAATGTTAAAATATTACTATTAAAATATCTAAAACGCTGATGGTTAAAATCTGGGCACTCAATTAAAATGTGATATACTGTAAATGGTTCATCACACTTTTCACACCACGGTTGGAGATCATTTAAGATCAAATGTTTGTGGGTGAAACGCGTGTGACCAATTCGAAGGCGAGTCAGTCTGACATCTACGCTTCGTGGAGATAAAACAGATAATGGAATGATGTATGAAAATATGGAATGGAGTTTGTTGCTGACTTGCAGGTCCCAGGATTCCTGCCAAAGAGAATATATGAAATATTTGAATCCTTTTCTCATGTCCATTGATGGTAATGAAGGCAAAATGGAAGTAGCTGCAGATTTAGCGGCAGCATCAGCTTTCATTGCCATCGATACCTATGTGGCTTGGTACCCAACAAAACAGTATCTCAAATCCCTTGTTAGTAAGAGTATCAATTAATTTGAATATCTTAGACACAACTGGATGGCAATTATAGTTGTTATTCCTCAAAGCTTCTAATACACTCATACTGTCAGTGTACACACAGAATTTACGTTCATTTTTAGTTTGTAGCAGCTGAAGTGCTCTGTATAAAGCCGTAGCCTCAGCGGTGAAGATGGAGCAGGATTTATGAAGGCTATAACTGTACGAGGTATCATCAAGATACACTCCACAGCCAACTGATCCTGGACATTTGGATCTATCCGTAAATACTGGAGTGTACATAGTATACTGACAGCGATGGAATGAATAAAGCTGTTGAAGAATAGCAGTATTTGTGTCAGATTTTTTATTACTTCCAAAGGGATTCAGCACAATAATGTGTGGATCATACCAAGGGGGATATGCGAAAAGGTCGGTAGACTCGATTCGGACATCACATAGGTCAGAAATCAAAATAATGGATTTAATACGACAGAGAAAAGGTGGAATGCTTGATGGTCTAGCATTATATAATCTCTTAAGAGCAGCACTTGGAATCGTGGAATGCAAGGGATGATGAGGTGAGGACATGATTTTTGAATAATAATTAAAAGACAGCTGCATCCGCCGCAGGTCTAATGGCAATTGCTGGCAAATTACATATAGACTCTGGACGGGTGATGTGCGAAAAGCTCCAAAGCATATCCTTAAAGCAGTATGGTGAACAGTGTCCAATCTGCGTAAGATGGAGAGTCTAGCTGATCCATAAGCAACACAGCCGTAGTCAATTCGAGATAAAATTACAGACTGATAAATTCTTAGGAGTGATGTGCGATCTGCACTCCAAGATGTATGCGAAAGCACTTTGAGGATGTTAAGCAGTCGCTCACATTTCTTCCGCAGATGTAAAACATGCGGAAAGAAAGTTAACTTCTTGTCAAAAATCACGCCAAGGAATTTTATCTCACTGACTACAGGAATGGGTCTATTATTTATGTGAATCACAGGATCATTATGGTAGCTAGTTTTCCTACAGAAATGGACACAGCAACTCTTACTAGGAGATATACTAAGACCATTCCATTCACACCAAGTGGTTACATTATTTACAGCTGTTTGCAATTGTCTCTCAATTATATTCATGTTTGAACCCTGATATGAAATTTGTAAGTCATCAACATACAAAGTGCCATGAACAGAAGATGGTAATTGATGGAGTATGTCACTGATGAAAAGGTTAAAAAGGGTTACGCTTAAATGCTACCTTGAGGGACACCCTCAGCTTGACTAAAAGTATTGGAAATTGTAGTTCCAACGCGCACTTTAAAAACGCGTGAGGCCAGATGATCATATGCTTTCTCAACGTCGAAGAAAATTGCAACGAGATGGTTTCTCCTCATGAAAGCATTTCGAATTCGGGATTCTAGATCTACTATGCTATCTATAGTGGATCGTCCTTTTCGAAATCCGCTTTGATGAAGATGTATGCAATTATTCTTCTCAAAGACGTAAATGAGTCTAGCATTGACCATACGCTCAAATGTTTTGCATAAGCAACTCGTAAGAGCTATTGGACGATAACTCAGAGGGTCAGATGAATCTTTTCCAGGCTTCAATATTGGAATCACTATCGCTTCTCTCCATGAAGTAGGATAAGCATGCTCAGTCCAGATTCTATTAAACAATGAAAGTATGTTTAATAAAGAATCATGATTTAAATGACGGAGCATTTGATACGAGATTCCATCTGGACCTGGGCTCGTGTCGTTTGCTTTAGATAAAGCAGACTTCAATTCTGACAGTTCAAAATCACAATTATAGGGTAGAATATGTCGATCATGAAAGCTTAGAGGTGTCCGCTCAGCGATTCCTTTAATCCTTAGAAAAGTAGGATTATATGAATCAGAGCTGGAAACACTAGCAAAGGTTTCACCGATGACGTTAGCAATATCTACCGCTGAGGAGTGTATTGCAGCTCCGGTTTTTAATACAGGAATGGAATAATCCTGATAAATACCATTGGCTGCTTTAACTTTCCTCCATAATTGTTGACGATGAATTGATTGACGACACGTAGCGAATCCAAGATTCTCTTTGACTCTGACGTCTAACTTTTCGAGCTTCAGCTTTGGCTTTTTTAAAAGCAACAAGATTCTCCGTAGTAGGGTATCTTCGGAATATATTCCATTGCTTCCTTTGTTTCTTATAGGAGAGTTGACACTTTTCATTCCACCAAGGTTTCCTGTGTTTATGTGGAGTGTTGGAATTTTTGGGGATAGCAACATCCGCAGCTCGGATTATTGTGTCGGTGACATATTTAACGGCATCATCTATCATATCTGTCTTAACTCTTGTCTCACTGATCACAGCCAATTGCGTGAAAAGTGACCAATCGGCTTGACTGTACACATAATTAGGTGGGTTGTGACGCACACTATTATTTCCAGCCTGAGACACGATTAGAGGGAAATGATCACTGTTGTACAGGTCATTTCCAACTTCAAAATTCAGCAATGGCAAGAGTGATGGAGAACATATAGCTAAGTCCAGAGAGTGAAATGTGCGTGTAGGTTCGTGAAAATAAGTCTTCTCGTCGGTATTTAGCAGACAGAAGCAATTGTCAGAAATTAACTTTTCTATCTGACGACCGCGAGAATTCGTATCATCACTACCCCACAGAGGACTATGTCCGTTAAAATCACCAAGCAATAAAAATGGAGCTGGGAGTTGATCAAGTAAGTCATTTAGTTCCTCCTCTTGGATGACATCATTTGGTGGTAAGTAAAGGCTACACACTGTTATTAGACATGTGGTGTGGATTCTCACAGCCACTGCCTGGAGTGTAGTTCTTAACTGATGTGCTGTACTGGGGTAATTGTTTGATGTAATTATACAAACTCCACCAGACACAGCAGCATCACCATCATTATCCTTTCTGAAGCACTGAAACCCACGCAGTTTGATTTTGCCAAAGCTGATTTGGCAATTACAGTTGTAGGTGCTTCTGTGATTTTTTGCTTTGGGAGCAAACTAACTGTAGAAACAGAATTTGTTTCTGTTTGGGTACTGGAGGATCGGGTCACTTTTTTTGTCATAGTTGCATAACTGACACCAGGAGTGGGAGTTCGGGAACTAACTGTGCGACGAGCTTCTGCATAGGAGACATTGTTTTTAATTTTGTAGGTGACAATTTCTTTTTCCAGTTGCCAAACGGGACAAGATCTAGAATAAGAGGTGTGGTCACCTTTACAGTTGACACACATTTCTTTGGCTTTGCAGGTAGTACTATCATGGTCGTCAACTTGAGAACAGTGAGCGCAAGTAGGTTTCCCTCTGCAAGCCATTTTAGAATGTCCATAGCGTTGGCACTGGAAGCATCTTAGAGGATTAGGTATATATGGTCGCACTGAACAACGCATATAAGCCACTTTGATGTATTTTGGCAAGTCTGGCGTTGCAAAAGTCAAAATAAGGTGTTTGGTATTTAATATAATACCATCCCTTTTGATTGTTATTCTTTTGACAGCGCAGACTTTTTGGTTTTTTAAGTTGTCTAAAATTTCATCAGTGGACGTATGATACAAATCCTCTGCAGAAATTACTCCCTGTACAAAATTTAGTCTAGAATGAGGCTCTACTGTGACAGGTATGTCAACAAGTAATTTCATACTTTGTATCATCAGAGCCTGCTTTTCAGATGTTGTCTCAATAAGCAAATTTCCCGTTCGTAGTTTCTTTACAGATTTCACTACTCCTAGATGAGATGTTAATCCTTTTTCAATAAGAAAGGGAGATACATACTCAAAAGATCCTCCAGTTCTTTTCACAATGAAGTACTTAGCATTACACATTGGCATTTGTTGCTCCCGAGGGAGTGAAGAGAAAGTTGATTTATTCATATGGATTGAGGTAAAATTCAGGGACTAGACGGCACCACCCACCACGGAGCCCTACGAGGGGATACATGTTAGTTGTACCAGTGCTAGTCAGTCCCTATACGCTCACGGCCCCTCAGGGGGTTTACCTTCTTTAGGTAAACACGGGTGTCACAATCCCGAGGTACCCTAGTGATCTTTCCTTTTCTTTATTTTCTTCTCTCCTCTACTCTTCTGCTTTTCCTTCCTATTCTCCCTCGTTTTGGTTGCCTCGTAAGAGGTTGAGGGCTCCCTTGAGTAGCTTTCGCCGCTCTGTTGCTATTAGCTGCTCTTGAGGACTAAATCACCCACGTGTTTGCCGTGCGTGGAGACCCGTGTCCCTGGAAAGGAGGATCCTGGTAATTGAGGCCTCCTGAGACCAACACATTGCTTTGGCCTCTGCTTCAGGTAAACGGGAGGTGTGTTGTGGTCCTCAGCACATCAATCGGCTTTATGAATCAAGCGATCGGTACATCTACTGGGTGACTCGTTAAAGGTGGAGTCCACTTCAGGGATGTACCGTGAGCGTATAGTTGGTTGGTTGGTTGGTTGGGTTTTATGGCGCAAAATCCAAAAATGGACATGCTGCGCCAAGAAAAGGGTTTGGAAAAGGATATTTTATTTTATTTATTTATGTATCATTTTTCACCATTATTTTTAAAACCCAAGCAACATTAAAACTTTAAAACACAAAAATAAATGTATACGTTTACATTAAAATCCAATTAAAAATATAAAAGGAAAAATTTAAAAGTATATATCAATTAAATATGATGTAAAAAACATATTCCCCTCAAAAAGGCAAATAGGTTACTGTGGGGTGGTTCCCCAAGCAAATCACACAAAGTTAAAATATCACATTTAAAAAAGAGTAAACGATATTGGTTAAAATATGGACATGCAATTAAAATATGATGTACAGTGAGTGGTTCATCACACGTTTTACACCATGGTTTTAGTTCACTTAGAAACAAATGTCTGTGTGTGAAACGTGTGTGTCCGATACGAAGTCGAGTCAATCTAACATCTGCACTTCGTAACGGTAAAACAGATAATGAGGTGAGTGATGAGATAATGGTACGGAGTTTGTTTCCGACCTGCAAGTTCCATGATTCTTCCCAAAGTGAATGAACAAATCTTTTAATACCCTTTCTCATATCTGAGAGCGGAATAAATGGTAAAACTGGTTCTTCAGCAGACTTTGCAGCTGCATCCGCTCTCTCGTTTCCATCAAGACCTACGTGACTTGGTATCCAACAAAATATTATTTTGTATCCCTTGCCAGCAAGGGAATCCAATGCTCTGAAAATTCTCGACACAACTGGATGACATGTATCACTATTTTCCTTCAAAGCTTCAATAATACTCATGCTGTCAGTGTATATACAATATTCTTTATAATAATCTGTATTCACATGCTGAAGCGCGTAGTAAATTACTGTTGCTTCAGCAGTAAAGATGGAGCAGGATGGATGTAGGCTGAAACTAAAAGCTGTATTGTTAATAAAAATTCCACAGCCCACATGTCCTGCTGTTTTAGAACCATCTGTGAATACAGGTTTATAGGATTTGTACTGACAGCGACGAGAATAGTATAGCTGATGAAAAACAATAGGTGTTGTGTCCGATTTTCTGTAGAGAGCAAAGGTATTGATGAAAGTGTTTATTGGGTCATACCAAGGCGGATGAGTAAATGGATCAACAGACTCTATCCGAATATCACATAGGTCTGTGAGCCACAGATGTGATTTGGCTCGTGTTAGAAACGGTGGGATGCTCATTGGTGAGGTATTTGGAACCATGGAACAAATCGGATGATTAGGTGTCGACATGATTTTAGCATAATAATTGAGAGACTGCTGCATCCGTCTCAGGTCTAAAGGCAATTGTTGGCATATTGCATACAGACTCTGAACGGGTGGCGGAATGCGCCTGAACATATTCTCAGAGCAGAATGATGGACAGTGTCCAGTCGGCGTAAAACAGAAGACCTAGCGGATCCGTAGACAACACAACCATAGTCTATGCGGGATAAAATTAATGATTGGTAAACTCGGAGGAGTGACGTGCGATCAGCACCCCAAGATGTATTTGAAAGCACCTTGAGGATATTGAGTGATCGCTCACACTTCTTCCGCAAATGTAAAACATGAGGAAGAAAGGTTAATTTACGGTCAAATATCACTCCGAGAAATTTTACCTCACTGACCACAAGTATAGGTGTGTTGTTTATACGAATAATGGAAACGAGATGATTCCTCCGCACAAAAGTATTGCGGATCTGCGTTTCCAAATGAGTAATATTATCTAGAGTGGATCTTCCTTTACGGAAGCCACTATGATTGATATGTATACATTTATTTTTTTCTAAGACATATACGAGACGGGCGTTGACCATACGTTCGAGAGTCTTACACAAGCAATTCGTCAGAGCTATTGGTCGATAATGTGAAGGAACAGAAGGATCCTTACCAGCCTTAAGGATCGGAATCACTATTGCTTCGCACCAAAGTATTGGGAATTTATTTTCAGTCCAGATCCGGTTGAACAAAAACAGCATGTTCAACAGGGAGTCTGGACTTAAATGGCGAAGCATTTGATAGCTGATTCCATCAGGTCCTGGGCAAGTATCATTGGCCTGCTGCAATGCTCTTTTCAATTCCAACATCCGAAATTTACAGTTGTACGGAAAAGCTTGTCCATGGTTGAAACGAATTGTTGTTCGCTCAGCGCGACTCTTAGTCCTTAAAAACAAAGGACTGTAAGAGTCGTTGCTTGAGACACTAGCAAAAGTTTCACCAAGAACGTTAGCGATGTCCTTAGGAGAAGAACACACAGCAAGCAGCTCCGGATTTTAATATAGGAATAGAGAATTCCCTATAGATTCCATTGGCTGCTTTTACTCTTCTCCACAACTGTTTACTGGATGTGGAAGAAGTTATTGATGATACATAGCGAGACCAAGATTCCTTCTGACTTCGACGACGAGCTCTGCGAGCTAATGCTTTTGCTCTCTTAAAGGCGATCAGATTCTCCGTTGTGGGGTATCTTCTGAATAGCCCCCATAACTTCCTCTGTTTTTTATATGTCTCTTGGCATTCTTTGTTCCACCAAGGTTTGCAATGCCTGCGTGGTACGGAGGAACTTTGAGGTATTGATGCATCAGCTGCGTTCTTAATTCTTTCGGTGACTTTACAAACAGCAATATCAATATCTTCGATCAAAACCAACGCACGGCAAACACGTGGGTGATTTAGTCCTCAAGAGTAGCTAATAGCAACAGAGTGGCGAAAGCTACTCAAGGGGAGCCCTCAACCTCTTACGAGGCAACCACAACGAGGGAGAAAAGGAAGGAAAAGCAGAAGATTAGAGGAGAGAAGAAAATATAGAAGAGGAAAGATCACTAGGGTACCTCGGGATTGTGACACCCGTGTTTACCTAAAGAAGGTAAACCCCCTGAGGGGGGTTTTAATATTGGAATCATTATCGCTTCTCTCCATGATGTAGGATAAGCATGCTCAATCCAGATTCTATTAAACAATGAAAGTATGTTATATAAAGAATCATGGTTTAAGTGACGGAGCATTTGATACGAGATTCCATCTGATCTTGGGCTGGTGTCGTTTGCTTTAGATAATGCAGACTTCAATTCTGACAGTTCAAAATCACAATTATAGGGTAGATTATGTCGATCATGAAAGCTTAGAAGTGTCCGCTCAGTGATTCCTTTAATCCTTAGAAAAGTAGGACTATATGAATCAGAGCTGGAAACACTAGCAAAGGTTTCACCGATGACATTAGAAATATCTACCGCTGAGGAGTGTATTGCAGCTCCGGTTTTTAATACAGGAATGGAATAATCCTGATAAATAACATTGGCTGCTTTAACTTTCCTCGATAATTGTTGACTTGTTGTCGATGAATTGATTGACGACACGTAGCGAATCCAAGATTCTCTTTGACTCTGACGTCTAACTCTTAGAGCTTCAGCTTTGGCTTTTTTAAAAGCAACAAGATTCTCTGTAGTAGGGTATCTTCGGAATATATTCCATTGCTTCCTTTGTTTCTTATAAGAGAGTTGGCATGTTTCATTCCACCAAGGTTTCCTGTGTTTATGTGGAATAATGGAATTTTTAGGGATAGCAACATCCGCAGCTAGGATTGTTTTGTAGGTAACATATTTAACGGCATCATCTATCATATGTGTCTTAACTCTTGTCTCAATGATCACAGGCAATTGCGTGAAAAGTGTCCAATCGGCTCGACTGTACACATAACTGGGTGGGTTGTGACACACACTATTACTTCCAACCTGAGTCACGATTAGAGGGAAATGATCACTATTGTAAAGGTCATTTCCAACAACAAATTTCAGCAATGGTAGGAGTGATGGAGAACAAATAGCTAAGTCAAGAGAGTGAAACGTCGTGATAGTTCGTGAAAATACGTCTTCTCGTCGGTATTCAGCAGACAGAGGCAATTGTCAGGTATGAACTGCTCTATCTGACGACCGCGAGAATTCGTATTTTCACTACCCCAGAGTATTATGGCCATTAAAATCACCGAGTAGTATAAATGCAGCTGGGAGTTGGTCAATTAAATTATCTAGTTCCTCTGAATTTACGACGTCTTGTGGTGGTAAATACAGGCTGCAAACCGTGATAAGACATGTTACGTGAATTTTCACTGCTACAGCTTGTAGTGTAGTTCTTAGTGGATGTTCTGCACTAGAATATGAGTTTGATGTGAATATACAAACTCCTCCAGATACAGACGCATCACCACCATTATCCTTTCTAAAGCATTGAAACCCACGCAATTTGGTGTTAACAGTGGGCTTCAGGAATGTTTCCTGGAGAGCCACACATGCGGGGTTGTAGCAAGAGATAATAGATTTGACGTCGTGAATTCGAGAACGAAAACCTCGACAATTCCATGAAACAAAGGAAGTCATTAATGGAATGAATGTTATTCACCAGCAGTGCTCATCTGAGTCTCTGATGAATCCTCAAAACTATCAGCATCTGAGGGATACATCTAATGTAAGCCTGGCTTTCCTTTCTGTCAAGCAAGACTTACGAGCACCTTCCTTAGGAAGTTTTAATTTTTTTGCTTGTGATGATCTTGATTTAGCAAATGACAGTTTAGGAATAACATTTGGGGACTTTGTTTCTTTTGGCTTTGCAGATGGTTTTATTGAAGGCTCTGAAATAAAATCAGTTTGGGTGCAGCAAGATGTAGTTACTTTCTTAGTAGCAGTCGCATAGCTAACACCTGGCTGTGGTGTACGTGCGGTGACAATTCGTCGCGCCTCCGGATATGACACATTATTCTTGATTTTGATGGAGGTTATTTCTTTTTCCAACTGCCATGTTGGGCAAGATCGAAAATAGGCAGGATGGTCGCCTTTGCAGTTGACACAAACCTCCTTAGCATTGCAGGTTACACTATCGTGGCCAACGTCTGAACAACGGGCGCACGTAAGTTTACCTCTGCAAGCTATTTTTGAATGGCCGAATCGTTGGCATTGAAAGCAGCGCAGCGGATTTGGAATGTATGGTCTCACAGAGCATCTCATATATGCAATTTTAATATGTTATGGCAAGGATGGAGTGCTAAATGTCAAAATGAGATTTTTGTCTCAGAAGGCCTCAATTACCAGGATCCTCCTTTCCAGGGACACAGGTTTCTACGCACGGCAAACACGTGGGTGATTTAGTCCTCAAGAGTAGCAACAGAGTGGCGAAAGCTACTCAAGGGGAGCCCTCAACCTCTTTCAAGCAACCACAACGAGGGAGAAAAGGCAGAAGAGTAGTGGAGAGAGGAAAAGAAAGAAAAGGAAAGATCACTAGGGTACCTCGGGATTGTGACACCCGTGTTTACCTGAAGAAGGTAAACCCCTGAGGGGAAGAACAGGACAGATCACTGGGGTACCTCGTGATTGTGACATCCGTGTTTAAAAGATGGTAAACCCCCTGAGAGGTCTTATTGCAGAATTAATAAAGATTTTTAAAAATTCAGGAATGTATTATTATATTTTTATTAAATTAAAATAATTTTTATGAAAAATAATATTTTTTAAAATGTGTATATAGTTTGCTTGCATTTTATTTGAAGACTTATAGTTACAGAAAAAAATTACAGGATATTTATTTTTAAAATATTATATTCAAAGCAATGATATAATTCAATGAGTTTGATTAAATTTAAAAATTTTTAAAAATCTATTCATAAATATTTTAATAATTTTTATGCAGTCATAATTTTTCAAAACTGATATTGCTGTCTTTACCATCTATTATCCTACAAAGAAAGTTCATGTTCCGAAAATATTAAAATTCACAGCCATTGCTTCACCAACACTGACATCTAGTCATTAGAAACGCACAAACGTAAGCTAAAAGTGAACGTTTCTATGGATAATCTAATAGATAAATTAAGATCGAAGTATTTTAGAAAATTTTTTTTATCTTTATTAAATATTCAACGCTTTTATATTGACTTCATATATAACGCGACTTCATCTAAACGCTTATAATCTTATTTCTGTCTAACTGCTTTATTCTATTTGAAAAAATAAGTGTAAAAAAATATGCCAAATAGCTGTGGTAGCCTAGTGGTTAGAGCATCGGCTTTCCGTCCGGTAAGGCGGGGTTCGATTCCCTACGCCGTCAAAGAGCCACCAAGTACATGCGATATACGTGCTCGTTAAATCCGTGGAATCGAAAGTCCAATGATCAGTCGTTGAGCAGTTATCATGGGCGTAATGGTCAAGAAAAAATTTCTCCCCCTTCAAATCAAAATTGAGGGAGTAGATCAACTGATAGTGCTATTCATTGGAGGAGTTTGGAGCAGTAATACTTTCACCTTCGTGGTGCTCTGATTAAACAAAAGACGCACCCCACAAAAATAAGCTTTTTTTAAAAAAAAAATTTGTATGATTACTTTTCTGGGCAAAATCACATGTCTCATTATATATAATATTTTTTCACAGGATTTTTTTATCCAATAAATTATTAAAATTTAAAAACAACTGTGAGAAATTTATGATTAATTGTGCTATTAAAAAGCAAACAAATAGGCAAGTGAGAAAACTGTTAAACAACAGCCATGTATGGGAGTGAAATAATGAGTATATTTTGTAACAACGCATTTCACAGAATCAAAGATGAAAGATTGTTGAACTTTAACAATTTTTAGAAAAATTTCATTTCAATACCTATAGTACAGAGAGAATGTTTATACTGATAAATGACATTTATATAATTTTATATAAATACTGGTATCTAATTTTTTAACTTTAATTATGAATTAAATATAATTTTGAGAAACATAGAAAAATAATTTTTACTACAACGTAAATAAATATACACTGGCTTAGTTTTTATGATCCACAAGAATAGACAGTGACATACAAATTTAATAACTATTTTATTAATATACTAAGAATCCTTCCATTTCAGAGTACAAACAAGTGCTATATGATCTGAAGGAAAGTATTCACTTGGTAAGCCAGTATTTGCAACAACATCTTCATGTTTTGGCATTGGTACTACATGAGTCACTTTTAGGCCATTTTTACCATAGAATATATAGTCCAAACAACCAGAAAATTCTTCTGTATAATTTGTGTATTCCGGAGTACCACATGCACTTACAAAATTCAGGTGATGTGTTAAAGTTGTGTCCATATTTGCAGTTGTACCTAAAAAAACAGAAGTCATTAATATAATTTACAGTAAAACATTTTTTCAGATACTATTGTTCTGAAAAATATTATTAAACAAGTTTAAATAGCAAAAAGAAAAAATTTTCAAATTACTTTAAAGAATATAATACATAAATTTTGTACAAGGAATAAAAAGAAAACTGATGTTGAATTCACACATTCAACAATATCAAGTAAGCTATTATGTTAATGTATTGAAAAATTAGACAAGTTTGATTTATTTGTTGCTCAACGGTCATTTTTGCACACGAGGGCTAATTAGACCAGGATCTATAGTTTAAAATGGATTCTGAAACACTACAAACATCTATGCCCAAGATGTGATTCGAACCCACGAACTGTTGCACAGAACGCAAGAACGCTAACCATTCGGCTGTGAGCTCCGCTGAAAAATTAGACAAGAGTAGTTGCTTAAAAGAATAAATGTATCATTCGACTAAGTATTTTTAATGACACAGCTGTTAAATAATTTAATAATAATTAAAGAAAAACAAAATAGTTAGCAATAGTCCTTTTCTAAGATATGCATTAGAAAGAATTTACTTATTTCAAAATACTATTTATAATTATTTAATTTAAAAAATTTAATAATATTCAGAAAAGTGTTTTTACACACAAAAAATGCTTTTAAAGTATGTAGAAAGATATTCACTTATATATTTGTAGTTATAATTACCATCATAAAAAAAGCTACATGTCAATACAGAATGCTTGAAGGCAATATGAAAAAAAATCTAACTCCATTTGCTATATTATAAACTTTTTAATTCCTTTTCCATTAAAAAAATTCTATTTCTTCATTAGTTCTGAAAATAAATTACACATTTTCTCTATTACTTCTTGCAATCTATTATAATAATACATTTTTTAAATTGTGTTTAAAAGAAAACACTTCACACACACACACATTTCATTTATTATTTTATAATAAATAATATATTTAAAAAAAAATAATTCATAAGATGTTGGCTGGTGTTTATTGTATGGCTTATTTTGATATAAATATTAATTTGTCCCATACACATAAAAGAAGGAAGCATGTTATTTAACATTGATTTTACATGTTATATTTCATAAACTTTTTGAGAAATTTTTTGCATAGTTTAATGTCTACTTTAAAGATTGTTAATACTTGATTAAACATTATACTCACACTTTGGTTTAAATATTTAAAAATAATAGTGACTTTAAAACATTTATAAAGTTTAAAATGTCAAAAATTCAATTGTTGAGACAGTTTATACTTATAAAATATTATAAGTATAAACTAAATAGAATAGTTTATACTTATAAAATATTGTAAGTATAAACTGTTTCAGCTTGCACAGCAACTTATTTTCACACACACACAGTTTAATTACAACACTTAATTTAAAATTTTAATATGGGATACCATTATGCTTATGAAAATTATAAATAAATAAAAGAATTTATTATGAAATAATAAATTCTTTAATCGACATATGAATCTAACAATTCTTGCAAAAACTAAGCATTCCATACAGTTCAAAACTTTAAGTAAGATAATAGAAGGTTTTAACGTTCAAAAATAAGAATTTTAGAATTTCTAGCTGGTTGAATAAAAAATTGGAAAACATTTTCAATCAAAAATGAAGAAGTAAAACAATCTTAAACATTTCCTTGGTAAATCAGAAGCACTGAAAATCATGCATAATTGATACAGTTGAAGGTTTGAAATGAATTTTCAATTTTTGTACACTGGGATAAAATTTGGTCAACAATCATGATACTAAATATAAGTATTTATTTGACAACTGATAAATTAAAGAAATCAAATTCATAAAATTTAAATGTAAAAAATAAATATTAAAAAACTTTATCAAATTTATTAAATTTGAAAATTGAAAGAAATTTATGAAACTTGATTTATTTCAATTTATAATATAAAATAATTGGGAAATCTCTATAATAACAAAACTGTACACATTGCCAAGAGCATGATTTTTTGCATATGGAATATGAATTTTTTTCAAATGGATACATGACTCCACAACCAACTAACCAATATAGAACAATTGTTCACCCATGAATAGAATCAAATATGATAACTTATTTTCTAATATTTAAGCATAGAAATTCATCAGGTAAATTTTTATAAAAGTAAAAGAACATCTAAATCTCTCTTTAGATTTGTGTAGGTTAGAACTTTGTAAATGAATTAATTCCATAAGTACATTTTCATGAACTTAATTTCAAATTTAAAAGTATCACCAGAAATTTTTATAATACGATTCTTTTTAATTTGAAAATATGAACTATTCTTGAAAATATGGACTGTTCTAAACCAGTAGACAAGTTTAACTAACCAAGGACAAGAGTCAATTTTAGAAAAAAACGGACTTGATGCAAAAACTTTAAAGTGATGATTTTCTATGATTTTAACAATTGCAACAATTATTTGAAAGTAAAGAATTTTATAAGAATCAAAGGAAATCTATTGTATAAGCTTTAAAATATTATAATGTCTTTTTTTAAATCAATGACCCATCAAATGATATAACAGAAACTTAACATTAAACCTTTATGAATGAATTGAATTGGACTATTGGATTCAATCAGATTAACATTATTCAACCTTAAATATATTAAGAAAGTATAGTATTGATCTCTGAAGATGATCCTATACTCATAAAAGGCTAAATTCCCAATAAAAAAATATATGCTGCAGCCTTCAGAAGTATAAGATTATTCCAATTCATGAAGTTGGAAGGACAATCCTAGCAGCTAATACATTGTTTTCTAGAAATTGTTTTAAAAGTTTAAAAAAAAAACAAGGACATTGTTTCCATTTTATAGAGAAATTTGATAGGGCTATAAATTCATTTCTTTAAAATTTCAAGAAATAATTTTATGAAGCATTTAACTTTCGGAAACTTCAACTACAGATGAGATAGATAATAAAGGAAATTATTTTGAACACTCCTAAAAATTTTCAAATGAAATAAAAACCTAGAAATGTTTAAAAAATTTTAGGGTGACCTTTGCATTTTAGCAATTTAGCTATTTTATGAATACCATGGAGTTACACTTTAGAGGCTAGAACTGTGCAGAACATTTGGCAATAAAAATTGATTTCTTTCTCTCATCAAAAGTTTGCTGGTCATTCGATGGTAGTTAACATCCATTACAATTTCTAAATCATATTTAAATGTTCTAGTTTGTCAGCTTTATTCTTGAAAAGAATGAGAATTTTGTGCAAAATTAAATCAACAAATATCTTTAATAATTTGCCACTGCTAAAACTCAGGATAATATAGATTACAATAAAATACTTTTGAATGTTTTAATCTCTTAAATTTTAAGAGGTACAAACCATGAAAGAATAAATATTAAAATGGATTTCATTAAATCAACTACAAATTATATTTATAATAATTTAAACATTAACACTTTGGCTCCAATAACTGCAAATATCCTATTCATTTTCCAGATAATTTTTCAAGGAAAATAAGATCCATGACGCCTGAATACTTTTCAGCTGTCATATTTAATATTTTTTGCTTGTAATATTAATCATAATTAAATCTAGGATGTTTGACATACTGATAATAACTCACACTTTTCATTATTATAAAATGAATGCAATAGGATTAACTTTTTAACATTTTCAAATAAACTAAAACTTGATACATTTTGACAGTGTTATCTGGTAATATTGATTTGATTAGTCAAATACACACTTTACCGTTATTTTTTTATGCATCTACAAATTCAATGTAAAACTATTATTTAAAGTGGATTTTAAATCACTACAAATATCCAAGCCTATAGTAGGAATCAACCCTATAATCAGTTGAAATGAAAGCCAGGAGTCCAGTTATTTAATGATAACTTAAGCTTGTTAGTTTTCACAGTAATTAAATCTTGTAAGCATTAATTGCTATATTAATTACTAAAAATACAAACTGGTAAATGATACATAAAAAATCCCTTTGAAAAGTGGTTTCAATATTTTCAATCAAATAAATAGAATAAAAATGTCCTTTAAAAATTTAACAATGCTTAGAGAAAAATTCAAGCATAGAAATGGGTAAAACATTAAAATAGAAATTTAGGAATATTTTACAGAAATTTCAGAACAATTGTTTATTTTATAATTTAGGAAGTAAACAAGGAAAAAATACATATTAATAGCAAATTATCAAATTAAATGAAAAATTTTGTTTAAACGAAGCTTAATTTTAAAAACTGAACTTTTAAAAAATTTTCTTAAATGCCACCTACAGTTAATACAAATATCTTAAGTATTACATTTGTGATACTTTCTGTTGAGCAACAGCTGTTTTCCAATAACATGTTTAATTTTATCATTGGCTACCTCCAATATTACCTGAGCATTTCCCTTCTTAAAAATCATTAACAGCACACCTTAGTTTTTTTGTCTGGTGAACTATTTATTGATAAAACAAGAATGCTGTTTTACCATTTAAAAAAAAATTATTTTTCTTATAACTATTTATTTTGTAACTCTAAGAATGAAGTTTATTGAGAATGAGCAGTTTTAAGAAATATATCGGTTTTCATAATTAAATTAATAACAGATTCAGTTCTAATTACATAATCCTTACATATTCTTAATGAACAAATACCAATATCTGATATCTTTCTTGAGATACGATACTCCTATTAACTGAAAACCTTTGTTCAAGGTTTTCCATGTGATAAAGGAAGGCATTTCCATGCGATATAACCAGACATTATTTATTTAATTTTGGGAGGAGTATACCTAAGATTGCTTGAAAGAATTAATTTTAATTTAGAAATTTCATTCCAGTAATAGCAATAATTTTACAAAAAATTCACAACTGCTAGTTTAAGGTCTTCAAAAACATATATTTGGATTTCTTTTTCCATTAAGATATTTGTATTTATATTAGCAGCAGTAACATTTTGATTTACTTTCTTTGTTCATATTTATGTTGAAGCAAAAAGGCATGGATCAAAATTTGCGAAAATTCTACATTTGCTACACTAAACTGTTTACATCACATAAGGGAGAAAATAGAAAATTTATTGCCTGACCATGCATGATACCAATCTAATAGAATTGCCATTCTTGTCCTTATGATTATTAAAAAGACAAATATCTGAAAATTTTGTATTTTTGAGATGTTTCGGTCATAAGTACTCAAAATTACTTTAAACTTTTCATACAAAATAAAAAAAGGTTGATGATAAAAAATTTCATTGAACTGCACTTAAATTTTTGAAAAGTAAGCTATTTTTATATCCTAAATTTTAAAAAAATCATGGCAATACGTCAAATTATTGATTGATGTGTAATGAGTTGCTGCCTCGTAGGTTGTGGTTCACAATGGATGTTTTCCTTTGGAATTGAATCGATTTGATTCTCTCATTAAGCTATTAGAAAATCAACCCTTAAAATTCACCTGCAGCCTTTGATAGATTCCTTTTTCAAACTGAAAATAGGAGTGTCTCTTTCCTTCCTTTCTTTCAAAATTGAAACACAAAAGAAATTCAGAGTTGTGATTTAAAATTAAGGACTTAATTTTTTCTCAGTAAATAAGCAAATTCTACAAACTACAATGGCAAATACTAATAAGACTTAAAAAAAAAAAAAAAGAGTATAATTAACACAATAATTTTAAAAATATACAAGCAATAACTATAGCAATTTTTTTTTCAATATTTTAATCATCAAAAACATTTATTTTTCAATTACACTGCTTAAAACAATGGTATAAGAAACTTTATTTTTGCAATAAATTGGAGGCGTCACAAATGAAAATTTTTATGATTTTCAAACCCTGCGGAATGCAAATTTTGAGTTTGTTGTCAAATACAAGGCTCTAGCAGCAGCAAATGAAATTTGGCTTTCAACTAATGTAAAACAAAGTAGATAAGAAAGATTGACATTCAGTATGCGTATTGTTAAAATGAGAATAATATCTCAACAAGAAGATATATGAGAATAATATCTCAACAAAGTCATTTAATCAAATCATAAACTTGAGGCAGCGTAAGGACCTATTAATGTCCCTTAGGCTGCAACAACTGGAAATGAACTTATGTTAATGGATAACAATTGCCACATTGAACTAACTTAGAGTATAATTTTCTTTTCAATGAAGTAATTGAATAGAATAACAAGCATGGTTTCCTAACACAATTCCAATAGAGCCTGTTAGGAACATTCTACACAGATGAGTTGCATTGAATGTCAACCTCCCAAAATTCCTCAAGAACTGAAAAGTGCTTTTCTGGGGGAAAAAGGAACAGAATACTCCAGTCCCTCATTAATATATTTTTTGGCTTGAATCTTTAAAGGTTTTAATGTTGACGGATATCCAGAGAAACCATAAACCAACTAAAAATGATTTTACTTAAGGAAACACATTTCTTTATTTGTTTTATCCATAGGTAGAAATTATTTTTATCCTTTGTAACCAAATGCTCAATAAAACACTTTTTTTCTGCCAAATGTCATTTTTTTGTTTTATGCAACCGACATCTGTCAATAATGTATCAATCAATCAAACAATTCTCCAGGTGCAAAATCAACTCACAATCTCAATCCCCTTTAACTGCTTTGAGCAGTGTATTTAACAGTACATATATTTATAAAATATACTTCCTATAATTTCATAAGATAGTTTAATAGAGAATATAACAATTAATGTCCATACTTTAAGTAGAAATAAACCAATTCATAAAAAAAGAAATTGATGTTATATACTTCCTTTTAGTAAATTAAAGTTTAGAGAAAAGTACAATGAAAACAAATATAATACAAATGCAACAATAAAAAATTATTGTCTAACACTAATGCATGCATACACAAACGAAGCTTATTACTAAAAAAAGAAAAAATATTCAAATATGAGAATGAAAATATTTAATTGTAAAAACTAACCATTCTTCCAATTTGGGGAGCATTTTCCCGAAATCATATAATGGTATGTATCCGAACAAGGTAAGCTGTTAAAGTCACCACAAAAAATAACAGCAGCAGATTGAAAACCCTAAAAAATTACAATTCATAAATAATGTTACTTCTGAAGAAAATTAGTTTAAGAGTATTTAACAGTACATATTATACACAGTATAAAACACATTTCAATTTTATATATTTGTTTACATTAATAATAAAAAGATTTTCAATAATGAGTGATTTCATGGTGAATGACACAATAATTCAATACAATTGCAAATGAACAATTTACAATCAAAACAAGCTACTGTGCTTTCACTTTACTCATATAATTTGTTAAATATCAGGTGATATCTAAAAAACAAGAAAATTTATTTCAATGATAAGTATCTTTTTTTTTTAGCTATGGGTAAAAATTGCATTTTAAATTATCAATTCCAATCTCAAAATTATATATATATTCAAAGAAATTTGAGAAAGAAGGGCACAATTTAAATTTTTCAACATTTTAGGAAGTTCCATCTATATTTTTAAAATTATCTATTATATTTTCTCTATTATAGTTAAAATTTAAAGAATCATGAGGCATTTAATCCCCTTCTAAAATGCTTAGACCAAATCATAACAAAATAATCAATATTTGATTCCTATATGTTTCTAAAAATTATCGCAGACAAAAATATGAGGCATCATTTACTTAAAAATTAAAATACACCACATTGAAATCTAAATTGATAAATTGTTTAGTAAACTTATTTATTCAGAAAAATGATTTACATTTAAGAATGTGAATATTATTTCATTCTGATACAGTCCCTATTTTTATAATTCTTGTAAATGTCATGAAAATGTTTTAATCATTTTATGCCAAATCTGTTCTTGTGACCAACTTGGGAATATAAAAAGAACAGCTTCTCTATGAGAAAAATTTTTATTATAATGCTCTCACTTACTTTTTTTTTTTTTTTTTTTTTTTTTTTTTTGTGTGTGTGTGTGTGTGTGTGTTTCCTTTAAGTATAAGAATATTATTGGAGTACAATTTATCATTTAAACTTTTGTAGTTTTTTTTCATGTTTTGTCAGTAAATCTTTTAATGATTTGAGAATACTCAATTTCATATCCTAGAAAATATCTATTCGTCAATTTTAATTCCTTAATAAAATCTTTTAGGTATTTAAAAATCAGTGATTGGAATCATTCTATCATCTACACATAGGCAATTTACAAGTTCTTTTTATTTTTTATACATAAATAAAAACTAATTTTTAACTGTCAAAATAAATTCTAATATTAAACTGCAAAAGAATTTAATTAATCTGTGACTTGTTACAATTCACAGGAACTTGGTTAATTTTACAGCTTTTGCCAAATATTTTGCATATATATTTGGTTTCTTGAAGTCTTTGACACGCACATATATACATATAAATTTATTACATAATAATGAAAATAAATATTATTCTTCAAATTTATTTGTGCTTTTTTTCATTAAGTATAAGTTACTTAATGTAAAAATAAAGAAAACACTACACAAAAAATCTATTAAAATATATTTGACACAGATACAAGATAAAAAAAAAAAAAAAAAAAAAAACTATTACACATATCCTAAATTTTAAAAAGAATTTTGTATATTTTTGATATTTTTATTAGCCAGTGAAATTTAATATAATGTGATTTAACACATATTTTTGCATGACTATAAGCTTATGATGTTATTTTGTTTAACATACATTAAAAAAATATTGCATACTATACAAATTCTTAAAAACAAAAAAAATTGTAGACTGAACATTAATAATTGACTAAAGCAAATTTTTATTGAAATAACTAAAATATCATCTTAAAATATATCAATGTTTCCCTATTTGTCTTCGATGTACATACAAAATTTATTCTTCTTAAATAAAAAAAAGTTTTTTAACAATTACATAATAACAATAAGTAATTGGAACACTTTACCATTGCAAAATTTTAATGTTTCTTGATTCTTTGAACTAAATCGATAACAATGATAAAAATATAATTGTTATAGATGCAAACAATGACAGCTTCAATATAAAAAAAGAACAATAATTAAAAAAATACGATTTCCAAAAAATTCAATTAAATTTGGAGTAAAAGCAATTTTAATGAAAATTCTTAAGTAATTTTAAAATGTCACCAATCTATATGCATTTAAAGTTGTGTTCAAATTACATATGTTTTAAATTTAAATGATAAATATTTGAATGTTATACATATAGAGCATTAGCAGCTCCATGTAAGAATAGCAAGGTAAAGCAATGCTTAGCATGGGTAGCACATGGGCAGTTGACCACATTCTCTCTCTCTCTCTCTCTCTCTGGGTTGCTGGAGCTCCATGAGATGAGGTTGTGTCTATGTTAATATGATGTCCCTCCACTGGTGCGGTGCGAATGTGGAGAGAAGAGCATAAGATCAAGTGTGACTTTGTCACTAGAACCTCGTTCAAATTTACAAAGTGCTTGGAAAGTATTCCAAACCATTTTATCTTAAAGTACAGATCAGGGCTTGTCTACACCACAATGTAAACAAGAATAACAAGTGTAATATATTACTTTGATTGTTTGTATTGTGATAATAAATAGATATACTTTATAGCCCCTCAGAGTTTGTATGAAATGTGTTCTACATAGTTATTAATATTCATTTTCCTAAGCAAATAATCTGGATTTAAATCTCATTTATAATTAGTATTACATTATTTGTTGAGAGAAATGTAAATTTGTTTATTGTATTTTCTAGATGATTTTTAAATCTGCAGTCAAGACCATCAAAATCGCATTGCCACTATCGTCTATAAGGATTGTTCGTTGCTCAATGGTCATTTTTGCACCACGAGGGCTAATTAGACAGAGACCTATGGTTTAAAGTGGATTCGAAACACTACAAACATCCATTTCCAAGGTGGGATTCGAGCCCACGAACTGTTGAACCGAAGGCACAAGCATTTACCATTCGGCTGCCAGCTCAGCATGTGTCTATTAGGGTCTTCAGTTTTATGCCAGTAACAGCATCAAAACTTTGTAAAATTATAAAATTGTTCTCTGAAAGTCAGCAAAATTTTGAAAGAGAAATGTCTCATTATTTTCAAATATTTTTCAAAGAATGAATCAAGAATGAAAAGTCCTCGATTTTCTTTGGCACAATTTTAATACTGTAAATATCTAAATAACTAGTTATATCAAAAAAAAAAACATGACGTTTTGAGAATAATTTGCTTCTTACCTCAATCATGTAAATCAATGAGCCATTAAAGAGATATAAGAATCGTTTTACTCCATTAATTTGAATAATTAACAATATATCTAAGATGAATTTTTCAAAATCTTTACTTTTTCTCATTTTTAATTTTTTTATCATAATTTATTTTATTCCATTCATTCCAGACTTCAGCTCTTCAGGCTCCCAACTGTTTTAAAAGTGCTATGTTTAAAATGGTGTTTATTTAAAAAAAAAAAAAAAAAAAAACTAAGAGACTATTGATATTAAAACAATTGTATAAATTCATAGAATATTATTAAAATAACTTAAATATGCTGTTTTGATTTACATTTGTAATTAAATATAGTATATTTTAATGATAAATTAAAAATAATTTAAAATAAAAAATTGATAAAGTAAGAGTTTTGTTTATTTGATTAGATTTTTAGATTCTTTTACACTAAATTTAACTTAAAACCTAGTTAATAAACACAATAATGCTAATTTAATTCCTCACAATTAACTATATTTTAAAACAATAATAATTATTTTGTTATTTTCAAAGTCTTCAATACATTGCAATGAAATTTGAAACTGAGAAAAATACTCACGTGAGATTGGATGATGTATTCAACATAATTTGTACAGACTGCAGCTTGAATAAGTCTAACTTCTGGATTATCTTTATTAGAATACAAATGAGTGTTTGCAATGATAAGTTTACGACCAGAATTTTTCATATGTTCCAGTAACAAAACCTGTTAAATATATTTTATTTAATAAATCAATGAAAAAACTTAGATGATAAAAATAATGTATTAGATATATTTAAATTAAAAAGCAGGATATGTAATGATAGTTGATGCACAAATTCAATATTATCTTTTGTATTATCATTTAAACTCATAAGAATATCTTAAATTGTTCAATAAATTAATAAAAATATAATATATTTAGTAAATGACTAGATATGACTAATTATTATGAAAACACTTAATCTGTGAATAATTAGCATCTGTGATACAATAGCATTTAAAATGCTATTGTATCTGAAATATTTTTTTAAAAAATCAGGAATATTAGGACAACTCTGAGCCCTGCATTTTATAACTTCTTTCCCTTGGAGAAATTTATAGAATCTACAAAATAATCATCATTCACACAAAATATTTCATATTAATTATTTACTATTATTTTAAACATATTGATTCATTAATATAACTAAATATGTAGATATATTAATTTGGTACTTAAGATTAATATTTTCTATTTTATAAACAATTGAATATTTATTTAAATTAAATTTAGCCTTATACATATTTTAGAACATTGTGAAATATCTGTAAATATATAATAAAACTGGAGTTTCCTAAAATCTAAAATGATAAATGAGGCATATTCGGAATATAAGTACCAAAATGTGAAACTGGGTGAAATTTTCAGACAAATTAAACATGTTTATAGTGAACAAATGATGAGTGTTGGATTGGTGAGGAAGTGGATTAGAATGTTTAAAGATATGAGGTAAAACAAATATCCATGTTGAGGCACCAAAATGTTGGCTTTCTATTGTTAATGATGATTTGATAAAGAAAGTTGATGAAAATATCCATGATAAGCATTTTACAGTGACAACACTTTCTAACAAATTTACCCAAATTTCTCATACTATTTTGTATGAAATTGCAGCAGACCACTTAGGTAATTACAAGTTGTGTTCATGATGGACTCCAAAAATTATCAATGATGTTCACAAAATCAAGCATGTTGGCAGTGTATTAACATTTCTCAAATGCTATAGAGAAGAGGGAGAGCATTTTTTAAACCAAATTGAGACAGGTGATGAAATGTGGGTTTGCTATGTCACACCAGAATCAAATCAACAGTCAATGGAGTGAAAACACAATAAATTTCTGAAAAATGCGAAAAATCTTGTGAATCAGAAAAATCACAAAAAATCATGAGCACTGTGTTCTGGAACATAAAAGGAGTTTTAATAACAGAATTTCTTCCCAGGGGTAAAACTGTCAATGCGGAACAGATATTGAGATAGAGACTTGGAATACTACAGTGTGCAATTTAAAAAAACAGAAGAGGAATACTGAATAAAGAAATTGTGTTGCTCCATGACAATGCTCGGCCCTTGTGACACTCAAACTCTAATTCAACAATTTTGTTGGGGGCAGTTCAACCACCCACTGTACAGGCCAGATTTGGTTGCTGCCACTTGTTACTGCACATGATACGAGAGCTTAGCAACAAGCACTTTGCCTCTGTTAATGAGGTGAAAATGTTGTCAAGTCATGGTTATCTTCACTTTCAGGAAGTTCCTATAAAACAGGTTTAGAAAAGCTGGTTTATGCTTACAACATGCGTTTTAGCATTGGTGAAAATTATGTAGAAAAATAGTTTAAAGTATGATTTTTCATGTAAAAATAAAAGTGGCTTGAAAAAAATTTTAATACTATTTTTTGACAAAAGTAATTATTTTCCGAATACCCTTTACATGATTTTATATTGATATTTATTGTTAGAAAGTAAAGAAATGTTTCAACTATATCTTTTCAATAGTAGTAATTTCTATCAAAAGTATAAATTCTCTTTAACCTTTTGAGTCCAGCGTTATTGTTTCAAAAAACTGCTCCTATAGGACGGCAGGAGATGACATTTCCTACCCCCTTGACCGAAAGGAGAGAGTCATTTTCCTCCCATTTAAGTGCCCCAGGTTTCACTGTAACAAATCTTTAACTTTTGAGGGAGATATGCCGCGCTACGTCTGCCGTAATCCTCATGAAAATGTAAATGCGTTTACCATACATACTGTACTTATCGACAAACTATCAATTTTTTTCTATTTGTTGTTTTACATACCACATTAAGAAATGTTATAAGAATTTGAAGATTATATACATGCATTTGTTAAACAAATTTAGTCTGTTTTAAAAACAATATGGCGTATATCAATTTATTACAGAGAATTTTCTGAAATAATTATTTAAAATAATTATAGACTTCTTTAAAGCAATGAATTTGCAATTAGTTACAATAAAAATTGATAAGCAATAAACTAACTGAACATTTCAAAAGCATTCCTAAAAGCAGCCTGCCTAATATTAAAATATGTAATAAATAAATATAAAGATATTTTAAACAAATATTTCCTTTTATGAGTAAGTACAAGCAAATTGCTGAAGTTACATTTGGAAAAGATTAAAAGTAATCTTAGTGTTAAATACAGTAATGGTTTCAGTTTTCTTTTGATATAAGTATTTCTATTTATAACAAATTTGTATATTGAATGGATTAAAATATATGCTTTTATATCCTTCATTTTAAGGAAAAGCTTAAAAATGGAATTTTTCTTTCTGCATGTTTCTGCAACTAAGTATGAAACGTTTCGCATAATGAAGGTAGCCCGACGAATCCTGAGTTTCTCCTTTATATGTAGCATTCAGATTGATTGTTTAATAAAATTACATTTGTCATACAATAAATAGTAATATTCGGTTCATTTCTCAATGACTGAGAACTTGCAAATGTTCATTCAAAAATAATACATTCTAAAATATACTCGTATTAGTCTCAGAAAATATTTTTATAAAATTCTTATCAGAGTGTAAGCAAGAAAACATCAGCTTTATATTGGGAAAAAATTCTTATCTTCAGTACTTTTAGCTTTCATAAAACTAGGCTTATTAAATTATTTTTAAAAACCAAAACTGTGATTAGTTTAATTTATACAGAAATTAAAATTACGTAAAAGAAAGACTGACACAACTAAAAGGCAACTTTCTTAATTATCTACCACATCTCAATTTATGATTGAAAGTATTTTCATTTTTATATAGATTTTATTTCTACCTACATGTTTTTTTTTTTTTTTTTTTTTTTTTTTGTAAGATTAAAAAATACAGTGTGCTCCTGGAATATTTTACATAAACAGGACGTCGAAAGGAAGAAACCATGAAACATGTCTAGCATCTATTCTGATATTCATGTACATAAGAAAAAGTGATATTTAGTATTCTTTATTCAATAGTGAATTGGACAAATGAATAAAATATATTTCACCTTGAAGAGCATATTTCTAACACTAAATCAAAACTATTTCTTTGTAAAAAAATTAATTTCATTAGTCCATCTAAAAATCTAGAATGTGAAAATAGCTCTTATAGTATATAAATACTGTTTCTTAATGAAAATGTTTCGAAGACTATTAAATCTTTGAATTGGGATTTTCCTAACATATACTTTCTCATGTGTAAATTATTATGAGAAACTTTTAACATTACATTAATAATTTCTTATTTTAACTTTTAAAATATCAATCTCAAAACCAGCAATTCTGGTCAGGGTTAGACCAAGAATAGTCCTGTTTATAGGGATTATAATTGTCAAAAATGTAAGGACACTAATGCTAATTTTCCACGTTTTATTATGTAGTTTAGAAATAGTTAACCAATGCAGAAGCCAGCATACCAATTTACCAGTAGTTAAAAATCATAAAATGCAATATACAGAATCTCATAAATATGAAATTGGTAATTAAAGACAAACCATTAATACAATTAAAAATAAAAATATTCTTTATATGTGTAGTTCTGTATATTATTATTTATGTATATATATATATATATATATATTAATTAAACATAAATTTTTTATAAAATTAATCAAATGATAAATAGACAATAATAAAGTGAAAACAGGATATAGTAAACAAATGGAATATGTGTTCAATAGATAGTACAAAATTGAAAAGAAATATAGAGTAAAAAGAAACTGAAACAAAGTACCAACATGCCCAGCTTCTTTAGGAAGTGTTAAGCATATTGGCATAAAGTATGACATGCTTTGGTACCAATATGGTTGGTTGGTTGGTTCAGCATTGGTTCCAGACTTAAGCCTTAATGAAGCCAATACACCTTTAATAATTACACACACACACACACACATATATAAATTATATATATATATATATACAACATACATACATGTATATATACATACATACATATACATACATACTTACATATATATACGCATGTGTGTGTATATATAATCTTTTTATAATTTATTGGTATTTTGACTCTGGGAAAGTCAATACCTTTTTGCTCTTTTTTAATTTTTATATTTTATTAGAATTTTTTATTAACAATACAATTATAAATGGAAATGAGACATAATATATACAAACTATATATGCAATACGAATATAATACAAATGTGTATCTTTACAAAATTTTATATACAGTAAATTCACATACAATTTACATTTTGTAATAATTTTGAAAACAATTTTTATCAATGCATAATGCTACATCACATGTTTTTGCATACTACAGTTGATCTTTTTTGTATTCCTTAATTATGGAAAACAACACACCTTCTTTTTAGTTTTTTATCAATAGGCCAATGTATTTCTTCTTGACGAATTCCTTTAGTAGAAATAGGGGGCGATAGTAGTGCTGGTTTTCTGGAAGGGGTTGAATAATTTTATAAGTATATAAGAGAATGAATTAAATTCATCTGGAAGGATTTATGAGTAGTTTCTCCTCTGACTTTTTTATATATAATGAATGCATTTAAAATGTTCAAATCTAATAAATTGAAAAATAATTTTTTTGTCCATTTTAATGTTCTCCGATCAAACGTGTAGGTATTGGCCATCCTATCGCTTTTATTAATATAACCCATATGTTCATTATAGTCAGAAACAATTTTGGGTTTTTCTTCATTACTAATAAAACTTGGATAATGCATGTTGCTTAACGTGTACACTTTGCGTTTGTCCTTCCAACACATCGCTGTCAACCCACTTCAAAAATGGAGACAAACGTCACCTTGCTTTAATTTTATCTTTTAAAGGTCTTCGGGGAAATTTTTTCTATTGCTTCTTATTGTGCCATAAGAATTGATTTTCTTTTCTAGAAGATCACAAAAACCTCCGGTGAAGAAAAAAAAATTATCCTTATATAATTTATGGCCTTTCTTCTTTATGGAATTCATTAATTTTGATATCACATTATGGGAAACAGAAATTCCTGGATTCATTTTATTTTTGTCTTTACCTAGATATACTTCCATATCAAAAGTATAGCCATATTTGTCTGCTAATTTATAAAGCTTAATTCCCTACTGTTTTCTTTTTTTAGGAATATATTGCTTGAATATCACTCTTCCTCTGAATTTTATAATGATTTCATCAACTGCAAGTTCTTCAGACGAATGATAGTCTTCCTTAAAAGATTTATTTAAAAAAAATCAAAAATCTTTCGTAATTTCCACAATTTTTTGTATTTTTCATCTAGTTTTGGTGTTTTACTTATTGTCTGTAAAATGTAAAAATCTCAATACATTAAAAAATCTATCGCTGGACATAATTTTTCTATTTTTAGAAAAATTCAGGAGTTTCAATTAATTCATCTGTCAACCAACAATCTTTGATGTCATTCTTTTAATGCGCCATATATATAAAGATAAGTCCTAAGAATTTTTTTAATTCTGCTACATCAATATCAGTCCACTTTGTTCCATGTTCACTTTTATTACTTTCTGGAAGTAACTCTAATAAATGGGAAGCATATCTATATGTTTCATCTGCAATAAAATTTAAAATTTCTGAAAAAAAACAAATAAAAAAATTCGTGCTCCTCAACTAAATCCTTTATTTGCTCAGAAATACCGTAATCCCCTGTAAATTTAAAAATGATAGGCTTATCATCTGTTTTAGCCTTACACCAATCAAAATCAAATGATACAGAGGAATTTGCATCATTATTACCATAAAAAAAACTAATATCCTTGCATTCAGATTCATCACAACAATCAGAATCACTGTCTATGCAAAATTTTTTTCTTTTAATTCTTTCAAAAAATTTTTAATTTCTTCATCAGTCAATCCTTTACAACGTGAAGCCATCAAAATACTTTTTCTAGTGACGAAAAAAGTAACTGATTGCAATGAAAAAATTTGCTAAAAGAAGGATGAAAATGCTTCCCTTTTAAAAAGAGGAGCCAATAAAATTGTTTTTTGCCAGAATTCTCCACTCAGACAAGTTCCCAATTTTTACGACTTTCACACACAAAGGAGCAGCAATTATATCGCAATCAAATGCCCGAAGAAACTTGAGCTGGAAAAAGTCAGGCGCTTGAAAGGGGGAAAAAGTCCATGATACAACTCTTATACCACAGCTGTCCTCTGAGATGCTCACTTTCGTGGCACAACAGTTGTACCGCTGGGACAAAAAGGTTAAAATTTAAAAATCAGAAAAAATATTTATGTTGAGTATTTATTTTCATATTAGATGACATTTTAAATCATGAGATAAAATTCTATATTTATTAAATAATACTTTAATAATACTTATTTTTCATCCAATAGTTTCAGATATCTCAAAAATAACAAAATATAAATTTTCAAACAAAATCTAAATCATTAAATTAAAAAATTTTCTTTTATTCCTTTAAATTATAAATGATGTCCAATTATATGATCACCTGACCAAATATTTTAATATTAAAATAACCATATACAATTAGCTTTATAAATACTTTAAAATCTGTTAAATCTCTTAAAGTATATAAATCCCTTTGTTAATATTTCTATAAAAAAGAGTAAACAATGCAATGAAATATATAAAAGAAAAAATTCCCTTGGTGACTACTGAAAAGTTGGTACAAATTAATATGATTATTCTAATTCAAGAAAACATAATATATTAATTCATTGGCAATGGGTTGCCATTTGAAAAACTGAATTCAAAATGATTAAAACATAAAAATTACATTAACAGCAAAACAACTAAAATAATAATAAAAAAACATTAAATCGCTAGATATTAATAACATTTAAATAAACTATTCAAGATAAATTCTAATAGAGGCCAGTAATGTTTAAGAGTATTTGATTTAGTTTGTCACCTAACAGTTATTTTTTGTGCATGAGGACTAATTAAACTGGGACCAAAAATTTAAAGATGGGTTCCATTTGTTCAATATAAATACAAATACTTCGAAAATTGCGAAGACTGAAAATTTCAAGTTAAAATAGTTATTGTTTGTTTTATGCAGTTCTACAATTGATTAATTTGCTTTAAAAATTAGAGTATTTTAAAAGTGTTGTAATTTTTCATTGAAAAAATAATTCAATTTGCACATCCATATTTTTAACATTAAAATCCATGTTGATAATTTTCGCTTATCTGTAAATTTAATAATATATTATGTTAAAAAACTATTTGATTTTAATATGATTTTACTTTTTTCAGGCAAAGTAAATTTCTATCGATTCCTTTTCTAGAAAACCATGGTAAATTTTTAATTAATTTTGACATCTTTGTTTTTCAAGTTTAGCTTAACAAATAATATTTAACAATATAAATCCCTTTAATATAATTTTCCACAGTAAAAATAATCCCATCCATAATATTTAAAGAATTTTCAATCAAAGATTCTAAAAATGCATTCATAGCAACTTTCAATAAAATATAAATTCATATTTAAGAACAACATTTTGAATTCTTTTAAAGACATGTGGTCATTAATTAAAATCAATTCTGATTTATTTTCATTGTATAATTCTAAATTATCCATTTTATTAACTGCTTCAAATAGATAGATTAATAATTCTTCAGACATGGTAAAAGGTTTATTTGAGCCAAATTTATAAAAGGCATAAACATGGATTTTTATTTCTACATTTTGGTCTTAATGGAAAAATAAACAATCATTACAAAGAGGTAAATTTTACTTTAAATATACAATTGTTTTCTGAAAAATTTTTCAACGAGATTCATACTTTTATCTATATATCAGTTAACATAAGGTATCATACACATCTGTCTACATAAGGCCAACAGTGCTTATATCAGTTTTCTTAATCGCAAACCCTGGTGTATGAAACATAAGTTAGGTGGTCAACCTAACACAAAACCCCTAGTGTTTAGTTCTCCGAGTATGCTTGGTACTCAGATTATCAACCCACTTAACAGAATAAAAGTTGAGTTCATCTTTTCCAGTGTGAGGATGGAACCTCAGACCAGTGCCTTGAAAGATTGAAGCGGTACCACTATACCAAAAGACTTCTTTTAACATTATTAACTGAAAATTTTGTAGACTTTATTAATAATTTCTCCCGAAACATATTTTTTAAATTAAAATCACAAATTCAAAATTTTTTTAATGATGGAAATCCATTTCCAGGATGCAAAAATGTCACCTTTGTATAAATACTAATTAAATAATTATCTCCATGTCAAAATGAATTTAATGAATGTAACAGATGAAATCAAAACAAGTAAATAAATTTACTATACATTTTCTAATCAATAATTTATTTTTCTGGTAATAGTCTCAAATAATCATGGTACCCCCAAATTGATGCCCCTTTGCTAATGATAAAAAGTGGTTTAAACTCATTTTATTAGAATATGATTTACAAGTATCAGTAGATAGAATTAATAACTAATACAAAAACATCATTTGTAATTTATACATCTATAAAAAATATATAAATATTATTTTACCTGAACTGCTGACTCTTGTTTCAGTAATAAACTTACATCTTTATTATTTGCACCAATTTTTGCCCTCAAACCTTTGCAAATATCTTCATAGATAATTTCATTTAACAAAACTCCATAATTCTGCACAACCCTAAATTATATAAATATATATATATTTATATATATGCACTTATTTGGGAACACGAAATCAAGAATCTCATAAGATCTAATAATTATATAAATTAGAAAAACATATACAATAAAATTACAACTTTTGAAGAAAAATAAATGAATTCATTAATAATATCAAATACTTATGAAAATCTTTGAAAGGAATAATGAAGAAGAAAAAAGACTGAAAATTTGTCAAAAACGACGTAAAATTGCAAAAATGTTTAGTCATTAAGAAAACTAAGCAGATATGTATTTCTTCCATTAATTAATTTTTATGATTTAAGTTTGTGAGCTTAAACAATAAGCAATTTTTAAATTTTATTACAATTTTTTGTTGGCTGAAAAAAAAATGAAAATATAATTATAAATGTAGATATTTTTAATTTCTAAAGATAATATTTTTTAGATAATTAAATTTATAAATAAAAATTACAAAAACTGAAATTCTAAGATAATAAAAAACTTGAAATTGCTTACACACTTTAAAATAAATATGTTCAAGAACTCTGCTTTGATTAATAAGAAAAAATATGTATAAGAAATGCAATTAAATATCAGAATAAGCTTTTTCTTTATATTTAAGAATCACAACAAATAGATACATAAATTTACTTTGTATTTAACTATATTCCTTCTTAAAATACTTTTTTTTTCTCTCAAATTCATTTTACAAAATAACATTTATATTTCTTTTACATTAAAAATAAATTTGTCAAATTAAATTTAGATATATTAAATAAATAGAACTATTAAAATATTTGCAGTTCCAATGTAGAAATTTATCTATGAATAATAATATCAAGAATAATTCCAGTTTAGGAATTGCATAACAAATGAAAAAACTAAATTTTTGAATCTGCAGACAATAAGTTTATAAATTTTTCTCCCCATTTTTATCAATGAAATAAATATTTTGATTTGTTTAAAAAATCAATTAGTTTTATTGCAATTAAATACATTTTTAGATAAGTATAATATTAATTACCTGGTTTCTTTAGATCTGATAAATTATACGACTTTAATTGTTCAATGCATTTTATAAACATAGAATATATTTTAATTGTTTATTCTGACCTATGTATCTAAAATAATTGTAAAATAATATAAGCAATACATTAACACCATAGGATTGTTAAAATTTATAATTGGTAAGCAAAAAGTTATTAATTAAGATTTTTAATATTTCATCACTCTTTATGATCAAAAATGATTATTTTTCATTCAAAAACTAAAAAAGAATAGACTATTATTTATGTATGTTAAAAAGTAAAAATTTTTTGCACACATTAATTTTACAAGCATTTAGTTTTTTCCAGCATTTAACACAAAAACCAGAAAAATAACCCTAAGGATGATAGAAAAATCAACTTAATAATTATAAAAAAAACATTTAAACAGATGAAAAATAAATAAATATACTCTAAGAAATATGAAAAATAAATCGCCTTAGGATTACTTCAGAATTTTTATCTTTTACGATCTTGATCATTCCATAACAGAATCTCAACTCTCAAATTATCACTTCAAAATGTTTTTTAGAAATATGACAAAAGTTTAATCACTTTAATACTAAAAAAAACTGCATACTGAGATAAGCTCTTGATTTATATGTACGGTTATCAACTCTAACAGTTATTCAGAAAGTATATTATAATGCATATGTTGCATTAAATATTGCATCTTTTAAGCAATATTATTTTACTTTTTTAATTGCATTATTAAATAGCTTTTTATTAGAGAAAATTAATTTAAATACGATTTGTGATGATCATAAATTCCTTGTAAGGTTCAAATCAGGATTTAATATAAAAAATTTTTACATAAAATAAAATTACAACAATTCATAAGCTTACAATCAACATCTGAATGGAATCCTATATATAGAATAATAACATTTGTCAATAAATTCATTTTCGAGCTTTCTCTATATTGTTAATACTATTGCACATAAATACTTACCAATAACATTGTGAATAGTAAAAATATTTCTATGTGCGTTAATACAAATAATGTCAACTATTTTAAATCAGTTCACACCCTTATCAAAGTCTCACATCATAGTCAAATATATTTTATTCTAAAAAACCATGCCAATGGTGATAATTATTTTCTAAACAGATGTATCAAATTTTTCTATGAAAAATGTTTTCCCCAATTATCTGTCCAGATCACATATTTTTGAATAAAAACTTAAGCTTTTTTTTCCTTTATTTGCTTTTTTATCAGTAACATTTGCCAAACGTCTGACAAAGTAATAACTACATATCAATGTTAAGCTCTGAAAAATCAATACAGAGCTTAGGAACACAAATGTGAGTTTCCAAATAATGATATTAGGCTGTTATAAATAAAGAATATTATGCACAAATGATATAATATAACTGTATATCATTACTCATTTTATTAATTATAACTTGTAAAAATATTATCAAAAATTATGTATCACAACTGGTATCTGACAGGATCTCATAAGCTTCAAACTACTTTTTTAATGAAACTATTAGAAAATTTGAACTTATACTATACTTTGATGAAAAACATGGAAGTATTCAGTATAGCATAAGGAAAATAAAAAACATATTTGATGCATCCAATCACGTTTCAGTACAACTAATTGCTGAAATTTCATATCAGATTCTTGATATGAAACATTCTCAGTAGAGTAGTAAATTCAAAAAGGATTCAAACATGTAAAGAAACTTAAAAACTTTATTTTATTTTTAATTAATTTAATAAATTTTTAAATTTAATAAATTTAACTTAATTTTTATATGCATTTTATCTTTAAAATTTATTATTATATTATATTAATTTGATAATGAGATAATTACTCCAATATTTCAAAATTGTAATATTTTTTAATGCACTGTTGTTCAAAATTTTAGTTTTACTCTATCCTTTTTATTCTCAAATTGATACATTTGATATGCCTACAATCAAAATAAAACAGTAAATTTGATTTTAAACACAAATGTTTTCCAACATCAAATAACATAAAAAATATTTACTTAAATTTGCTTGATCGGAAAAAAATTGCTAATCCCTCATTAAGCTTTCCTCCTTTCTTTTTATAAAATCCTTCAAGACCAGCTTCTCTTAAGATAGGCATAAAATCACAACTAAAGACCCTTTCTTCAATTTCTTGAAGACAAAGAATATCACTATTATATCCTGAAATTTAAAGAAATACTTTCAATTTTTAACATATTTAAATGGAGAAATGATAAAAACTCAAGTAAGAGAATAAAATTAAAAATAATAAAATAAAATATTAACATACCTATTATTTCTCGAAACAGCAACTGCTTTCGATAATAATAATCTCTTGCTTTATCAGAACAATAAGGAAATTTCTTCTTCTCAACATATGAATTCGCCAAAGTATTGTATGATACACACCTTATACTGAAAAGAGCATGAAAATTATGCTTAAAATATTCCTATAAAATATCTGTATAACATGTTTCGAAAAATATAAAATATTATACAAAATGTTTCTCACTACGAGAATTGCTGATAAAACACATTTTGTAATTCTTGAAAAAAAAATTAAATGCTTGAAATAAACTTTTCACAGTTGAATATAAAATTGGATTTCTAATCAAGAATCAATGTCAAATATTACTAAGCACAACATTTGGAAGAGTATTAGCATACTTTCTTACTGTAAAACTTATTGGGTGTGCAGAATTTGATAGTAAGACATATTTAGCTTCTTTGATTTCATTTAAGTCAGAGTTAAAATGCTGACAATAACAAAATTGAAATATTTATATTGATTTTCCTGTAATAAGAAGATGGTATAGATATTACAACAAATGAATAGTACAAGACACTTGATGAAGATACCATAAGCCACTTCAAATTAAAGTCTCTGGTATAGAGGCAGATTAAATTTTTAATATCCTTGTTGAATTTCAAAATCGAAAATAAATATTTTTAACAAATACTTTCTAAGTTCATATTCATGGGGTTTGCCTCTACCAGATGCTGCAGATATTTTGATATAATGTTTAAAGCATTTCCAAAACATGATTCAATAAGTAAAATAAAAGATTTCAGCGACAAACAAAAGAACATCTAAATAACAGACTCAGACTGAGTCTCAACCTCAAAACATACATTACTAAACAGATCAAGTCTCTTTGATGTTTTCACACAACTACCAGATGAAGTATATTTTTTCAAAATAAAATTTTCAGGTCTCATTAGACCTGGAGAAGAAGTGAAAACAACAAGTATAGGTTCCTCATCAATCCATTTCTTATCAGCATAAGTATTATCTTCATTTGCCTGTATCTCTAGTGGGAAGATACGTTGAACTGGTCAAAAAATATTATATGTTGGGTTTTAAGCCTTATGGTACGAATCTTATCATCATGACAGAGAATTAATTCTATAATTTTTCTAATGACCAAAATAAACACTTCTTGTTATCTCCTATTAATACAATATTTGTCCTACTTTAGGAATTCCAGATCGCTTTTTATTGCTTTTGAACCAGTTGAATCAAGAATTCTTTTCTAAAACGTTACTGCAAATCTCTTTAATTCAATATTTTAATCCTTTCACAAGATTCTGTTTACTTAGTGAATTTCCATAACTTCAGAGTTCCTATTCTCAATTTGAAACAAAGCAAGTGTCAAAGGAATCAATTCGGAACTAGTTCAGTATCCCCATATATTGGCAAACGCAGCGAATTTTTTTCATCGCCAAGCTAACACAGGAAATTTCCCGACGTTCAATCAAAAAGTAAGCATTTTAGAAAATTTTAAAAGGGGAATAAATACAAATGATGGACTTACTTGATATGAAGTTCAACTGATATGCCGATTGGTATGTTTATTTCAATAATTTGTTTGTTGTCACCAATGTCATATTTAAAAAAAAAAAAAAAAAAAAAAAGACATGCCAAAAATATTTTTCTAAATATTTACACTTTATAAAATTAAAAAAAAGGCATGCCGAAAATATTATTTTAAATATTAACTATTACTTTATAAAAATTTATTTATAGAGCTTGAAAAATTAAAATACCCATCATTGGTTTTTTTAATTTTAGCTAAAATAATCTGTTGAAATTTCTCAACAACACTATGAGCATGAGACATTATTGAAATATAACAATAAATTAACAAAAATGTATAAGATAAGAATAAATTAAATTAATAAGATAATAATAAATATATATAATAAATAAACCAAATAAAAAGAAAAAATGTAAAAAAATAGAAAAAAATAATTACTAGTTGAAAAATCCTAACTTTGATATCATTAATTATGATTTATAAATGTCACTAAATTTGCAAGGTCTTTAATTTTATACTTTAAATTATCAAATAGTTCCTTTTTTAATAAACTTTCATTAAATTTCTCTTTATTCATATTTTTTATAAAAGTTTTGTGAACTTTTCAGCATTTATTTTGCTTTTATGTTAAAGATTTTTAAAATATTACCATTTCTTCAAATTCCTTATACTTTCTATCACTTAAAAAGCCTATTGACACTGTCAAAGTTGCTGATGAAATTTGACAACTATCATCCTCAGATTGAAAAGGTAAAGTAATCAAGCACCACTGATTTGATTGGAATTCTCACTTTAACAAAAAAAAATAAAAAAAATAAATAAATAAATAAAACATCTTCAAATTCCTTTGCAGTTTACCTGTTATCATCTGTCAATGAGCTTGTGTAAATTTGTCTCTCTTCAAATGGGAACTGAATTGGAGCTGGCATTACTGGAGCAACGGACTTGGCAGAATAATCACTTCCTACATAATTACCTTGTTTAGGAGTACATACAACTTTTAAATAACAACCAACATCATCTATAGATGTTGTATAGATAAATCGATCACAGACTTTCAACCAACACACATCTTCCTCTACAAGTAATTCATCTTGTTTATAATTATTCAAAAGTTCCACCATTTTTTCTCGTGGTTGAGAACGATACCATCTAAAAGAAGATTCCTCCAAATTTGCTGATTCTATGCGAAATCGTGGTCTTATATTACAACCAGACAAAATATGCTCAGGAAGTGTCAATGATAAAACAGCAGGCACATTAAATCTGATATCGTATAGAGTATCTCCTATTCTTAGTTGTGAAGCTTGAGTCCAAGCTTCAACATTTGAAGTATGTTCATCCACTAAATGGTCATTTTTAATTAAATATACATCAATGTCTTCTTCCTTTTCTTGAACAGCAACCCGATTTGATATTCTGTTCATGACTGACTGTCGGATTTCTTCTCTTTTCCGCTGCAAATTTATCATTAATTTGATACGCAACAGGGCAGTCTGAACATTTTCTTGTTTAGGAGCTTTGAGAGAAAGGGGGACAGAGCGATTATATTTAAAAGTTAATCTGACATTGTTATCATCTTCTGAACACAAAACTTTAACATAAGGAGCATTATTAACAATAGAACAATTATATCTTTTCAGATTTCGAAACGTTTGTAAGAGTACTTTATGAATAAGATTCATACTGCACAAAATCTATAACAGTAAGTATATTAATTAAAAATCTTGATAAAAAGATTCTAATCGGTTGCAATTGTAAATAATAGAAAGAATAAACCAAATTCGTAGTCTTAACAATGAATATTAATTACTGTATTTTCAACTGATTTGAAATATAAATTTTTAATATATAGTAATAATTCTTCATTATTATTAAAAAATATTTGTAAATTCTTCACCAAGAATTAAACATTCTAAAGAAAAATTACAAACTGCGGTTTGAATAAAATTCGCAAAATAACTTTTCACTAGTAATCATTTTCATAACAATTTGCCGCATGCAGAAAGGTAAACATTGGCAACAGTTTTAATATAAGCAAAAGAGTGGTGAAGTAAAAAATTTTACGCAGCTTTAGTAAATTGGATATTCAGATGTAAAAATAGAAAATCTATTGCAAATAAAATTGTTTATTAATTTATATATAAATTAAAAAATAAAAGTCATAAACTATATCATTTTAAAGTAAAGAAACAAATTCCGACAAATAATCTTTCTAGTGGAAATTTATGAGGCTGGGGCACAAGCAATGAATGTTCAGTACATATTCATAAGAGATGGCCGGTATTTAATGGAACTATTACTTAAAAACCATTATCAACAAATAACCGTTGAATAAATAACGCGTTCTTCAAAAATTCAGTTGTTAAGATAACGTTTTTCTTTTCGATAGCTGCTGAAATCGTTCCTGTAAATGGTAGCTTCTCAAAGTCGTTCCGGTATTGTAGAACGTTTCTACATTATATTATTTTGTAACTTCCGGAACTTTAAAGCTGTTCTCGTTGTTTTGTAACGTTAAAGTCGTTAACGCTATATTAGAACTTCCGGAACTTTAAAGCCGTTATCGTTGCTTCGCAATGAAATTTTAAAGTTGCTATTACGTTGGTTTCTAACATTGATGTTGAGTTTTCTCGGGAACACATTTCAGTTTTTACTTGGCCCGTTGCATTGCTTAGCAACTTTAGCAATGGATACTTTTCGATACCTCACGTGGATGAAGGAAAGTTAATTGAAAAGTGGATACATGAATAATTATATTTCATTTTAAAAGAGATTAAAATGTTTGTAAAAATGGGCATTTTTAAAAATAAACTTTATGTTAATTTTGTACGGGCATTTTTTTTTTGTCTTTAGCCTTTATTTATTATTATTTTTTTATGAATATTAACAAATTTTTTACTAAGCTGAAGCATATATTTAGAAACTTGAAATTATGCTCGCATATCAAAGCAAGCGTGAAATATTTTAAATTTAATATCAAATTTTGGGAGTTAATTTTTATAAATTAAAAAAGATTAAAAGAAGATGCTTAAGTACCATTCCATAAAATTTGGATCTAACTAATAATATGTATGTATGAATGAATGAATGAATGAATTTGAAATTTACTTTAAGAATTCATACATTGTAAAAATAATATTTGACACTTATAACATTTTTTATTTATTGAGAGAGCATCATCATAATTTATTAAAATTAATTTATATAAGTAAAATTTTAATTATTTTAAAAGATAATATAATTGATTATATTAAAATAATATTTTTAATGTAATAATTTTACAGTCCTAAAAATATGTATTTGATGTACTGCAATAAAAGAATTGCATCATATTTCTTGTAGAAAGCATTTATAAAATTTGTTGAAATAAAAAGTATTATTGTTGTTAAGTTAAGCTATTAAGAATCATGATAATAAATGTTGCAATGTATAGTTATATTAAATTAATTATTGTATATTTGTAAATGTAGTTGTATTTATTTAATATTTGAAAATAAAATTAATATCCTACGTATTACAGATGCAAATTCTAAATTTTCATCATTTATCTTTCAGGTTAAGTTATAATTATGATGAAAAAAAACTTTAAATAAAAGGATCTTTTTTGTATTTTCATTCCTACCTAATTTTAGTGTAAATCTTTAAATATAATTAGCTATACTCAAAACATTTTTAATTTTATATAATTCTAAATTAGTTTACTAGATATTAAACTGCATATTTACGAAAAACATTCTGAAGTATCAGCTTGTAATATTGAATTATGTTCAGGCTCTTTGAAGAAAAGGTTGCTTTAATAAGAATTGAAGATATTTCAGCATAGTATTTATTAGAAGCGTTATTTTACTAATTTTTTAAATGTAGACAACAGTATTTTTCAAAAACGTTTTAATAAATGAATTTTTAAGTATAATTATTATTACCGAGTATTAAAATTTTTCAGTTAAACACAGTTTGGATCTGAAGAAAATTTTCATAAATTTTATTGAAATAAGTATTAATTTATTTTTAAAATTTTAAGTCTTTGACAATGATTTCTAAGAACTTTGAGATTTTCTTAAAAGTAAACTAAGATACTTTTAACACAATCGTTTCAATTGAATTAGTATTTTTACAAATATTGTACCATAAGAAAATATGCGTTAAATTATATTACTTTTCACTACAATATAAAAACAATTTATATCATAAAGTCCAACAACTTGAAGCCGTTGTTTAGCATTTATCTAAATATCTATAATGTGTTCTTTATGAGAGATCTTCTTCGTAAACAGAGACTGGATTTTATGTATCATAAGACAATAACATGAGAACTCTTAGTACCCACACTGACAAATTAGATTTGATCATCCCTTTTCTTCAGAAGTTGTTAGACCAGACCAAAAATCTTTCACTTTGAACAATGCTGTTGTTCCAATAGCCATAGTTAACTCTTAAGGCCGTTGTGAACGGGACAATTTACAATAAACATTTGCACAACATATATTTTAAACATTATTTCTCTAGTTATATAATTATATTATTTCTTTACGTTGATACTATTTTCTGTATTTTTAATGTTATTTCTCTATATACAGCCTATGATATTATGTTATTATTTTAAGCAAGCATGTGTGTGTGTTTGACTTTAAAAATAAGTGCCTAAGATTTTTCCGAGTTCCCTCCCTTGCATAGACATTTGCAGTCTATTTATTAAAAACATTACTTTAAACATTTACATATTAAAGTAACTTTCAATTAAATTTCAAACGAATAAAAATCACATTAATTTGAAAGACCCTAATAAGTAAATAACTATGGAAATTTATAACATATATTCCTGTACAATCATAAAAAGAAATGACAAGTAATAACTGTTTTTATAGTATAGAAAGTACAAATGTTAATTCTGTTTATTAATTTGATTTATTTGAGCTCTTATGATATTAAAAGATACTTGCAGATCAAACAATAGAAATTAAAAAAATTATTAGTTGATAAAATTCTTCATTTGTAACAAAAACTTTTTTATGTGCAAATAATTTTAAAAATTGTAAATTTATGTAATGTGTCAATAATAAAAACTTCATCTGAGTTATTTACTGTAGTAATGTGTTTATCTATTTTACAGAAGCAATTTTCACTCATATTTATTTAAAAATACTGTTTAATTGTTAGTACTTTAAATTCATTTTATTAATACCACATAGCTCTCTTATTTTTACTTCCCCGTCAGGAGTAATTTCATCTAGTAAAAATATTTAAGATAAATACATAATTGAGTTATGTAGAACAGTAAAATCATGTATATGAAGTAAAATACTAACTAATTAGAGAGGCAAATTCCTATATTCGAATAGTTTCTCGTAGGTGCTAAATATTCTGGTTTACGTGTACAATATTTTTTTTTTTTGAGGAAAATATTATTTTATATTTATGTTTATAAATATGTAATTTTATAGTATATGACATCTGTATATATTCAATTTTCCTTTTATTACACAGATGATTTATATGAAAATTAAATTTGAGTAAAGTGTTGAATATTGAAAAAGAAATTTATATGAAACAGTAAAATATAATTAATTCTTAAATGTAAGTTAGTTTAGTGTATATCGCTGGTTAAATTATCATTACTATGATTTCACTACTTGAAAATTGTGGGTTCTGTACTAATGTTACCGTAAACAATGATGAATGGTGCCCTTTGGATTTTGATTAATCACATGGTTATATTTATAAGTTGATACGATATAAAAGTTAAGAAATTTCTATCAAAATTCAACTTTTTAATTATATTGTGTCTCTAATTAGAGAAATACTTTTTCCAAGAAGATATATTTTAAGATTTATTAGAGCATAAGTGATACACTCAATAGTAATCCTTAGTGTAAAAGAAACATCAGTTATAATTTGTAGGAATTTATAATAGAAATTATATTGAGGAATAAATTAAATTCATCTCTTATAAGAAACTAAATTATATTTGGTTTAAAAAAATTCAAATTTAGGTATATTTTATACATTAACGTAATAAAGAATATATTAATAAGCAGTTAAGATCATTGGGAAACAAATTATGTAAATACACATTACTTAAGAATTTTTAACTGAGAAAAATCAATTTACAGTAAAAAAAAAAAAAATTATAAATGTAATTTAATCTATTGCAATTATTTTAAAAAAATAAGTAAATGAAAATCAGTCTAAACTTAAAATTGAACTTTCGTATAATAAAATAACAAAAATCATTAAGATTTCTTTCAGTAAGTGATTTTCAATGCTCAGGCACTAAAATTCACACTACACCCACATTTCCTCAAAAAACCAGTTTTGTCACCTCACGGAAGCTTCCTTTCGCTCCATAGAATTTCCAAGAAGGCCAAAGGGAACGGATTTCTTGGAATAATTTTCCAAAAAAGCAGTTCTTTGATAGCGCTTTTTAGAACATGTTATTTCCTTGCAACGTAACGTCAAAAAATTGTTATGCAAAAATAACTGTTTTTGCCATCTCTAATCTTCATCATGGAGAAGCAGCAAACGAGTGGCTTCGTTGGCGAATTCACCGATAATCCAGCCGCCAATTTAGGAATTCAGGGTTATTAATCTCAATTAGTAAGTAAATTCTTAATAAACAAAAAGGCTACTAAGCAACTGAGAAAAATAGGTAATCATCTTGGCAGAATCTTTGCACGCTTTAGATAGGTAATAACTTAGCTACCTTTACAAGATAAATAATGGCTTATCATGGCGTACTAGGGAAAACTTGGCATCCCATGCTGCTCTAAAATAGACTATCTTGGCATTCCCTACATTGGAAAAACCTTGACCGCCATGATGGGACCAACCTTGGCTTATCTTGGGATGCACAATATTAATGAAGACGTGGAGCCCATTATAGGTCCATTATTGGGCTTATCTTGGAATTTTGTATATTGTGAAAAACTTGACGCCCATTATTGGGAATGTCATGGCAAGATTATCAATATTGGGCCTAGCTATTTGGCTACTTAGGAATATATAATGTAAACATGAATTGTTAATAAATACTTTAATTACTTCCAAATATTTTAAATTTTAAAATATAATATTGAAATTATTTAATTGTTAATAATTAAAAAATTGTAACACCTAAGCATCTTCAGTAATATACAATATGAAATAAAAGTTTTTTTTTCAGTTATGTATTTTAAATATAAGAATCAATTTTTCAATACTATTAATGCAACCATAAATGTTCTTCTGTGCATTTTATCGTAATTAACTTAAAGGTATATCTCAATATAAGAAAAATCTACATAATTTTCTAAAATTAATAAATTTTCTAAAATTTAATAAAAATGATAAATTTTAGTAAAATAATTTTATTTAATATAATATAATACAATTTATTTTATAATTATTAAAAATTTTATAAAAGATAAAATTTAATATTAAAAAAATTATTTTAATTATTAAAAATTATGTTCCATTTTTCTAGTAACAATATTAACCATTTTTCTTTTCGTTGGACCTCTTGCTTCGAGAATAACACTAAGTATGTGTTCTCTGAGGAGAAAGGAACATAATATTTCAGTCCCTCGTTTGCAAAGAGCATCAGTCCAACGTTACTCAGATGATGTGCTGCAGCCTATGACAATTCCTTATCGTACCTTCAAGAGTTGTCAAATGCCTTTTTCCTGTAGGATAATACCCGATCGCAAATTTCTCTCATTAACCAACATACCCTGCAAGGTGTACAGCTGCTTTCCCGGCTACCATGCTCGCCAGACCTTTCACCAATTGGACACATTTGCGATATGATTGGATGCCATTTGTAGACCCTGCCGCTACCTTCTTCAGAAGACGCACTTTGGCAAATGGTTGACTGGGAATGGAGAGCCATTCCTCAGGACCTTATCCGTACTCTCATTGACTCTCGTCCAACAAACTACTAATCCTACCCTGTTCTCGCCTTGTATAATTCATATCATTTCGAAATCTTATTGTTCGTTGATGTCTCTCTCTGTTTGCTACTTTCTGGCAACTCCTTCATAGTGTTGCATTTTTAAATTAATTTAAATTACAGTGGAGATAATAAGGTTCTACGTTTTCTACAATTAATTGCTGTGATTTAACTAGATTGTGAATGGGGACTGTTTTTCTTTAATCTTTGGTTGCAAGTTCAGTTATTTAGGTAGCTAGCAATTTTGTTGTGTCAGTTTATGCAGGAAAATTTATTGAAATATTTTAGCCTGTCTTCTGAGAAGAAGTTGTATTTTTGCTTCAATAAACGAGAATCTTTGAAAAGCAGCTGTGTTTCATTCTAGTAAATATTCGAACGGCTTTCAATTTGACCTTTTTCAATTTGTTTAAGTTAGTTTCAGAAGCATATAGCAATGGATAGAAGAAATATATTCTAGAATGGGTCTAATGAGAGCTTGAGAGGAAGTTTTAAGAGTAATTGAATCCACTCCTCAGTCCTTAACTTGATGTACTTAATGATATTTAAACATTTCATGGCTTTTAAGGTAATATATTCAATATGCTAGTTACATGTATAATCGAGGTCAAGAATGAAACCCAAGCATTTTAGGTGCTTTTCGTAGGTGAGTTTTTGCTGCTTAGGAATATTGGTGGTAGTAATTGCAGAGATGATTATTTGTAATAAAGTAAGTTCCCATACAACACAATTTCGTCCAGAATATGACATCATCAGCGGTATGTACTCTAATCAGGTAGACGTCTTTTTTTGATTCAGTTTAGATCCATGGCACGTCAAATATCAATCCGTTTCACATCCACTACACGTCTATAAGTCGTTACCATTGGACGGTTCATGGACAAAATTTGGATGTATTCATACACACTGCTCTATACTAGGTTGTTTTATGGATGTATTCTAGACGTGCGAAAATATTGAAATAATATCTCATCCATCTTAATGGCTAATATATTTTTGTCCACTAGACAATGAGAAAATTGTTTTTAATTAGCTTGTTACTTAAGAAATTGCTTTTGCATAACATTTTTCTTAATTTTAAGTCAAATATCTTAGATTTTCTGTTCAAGTTTAGTTAATCTAATAAAATTCTCACAATTAATAAATTATCATTATTTTTATCCTCATTATTTTATAGTTAACCTTTCAAAAATTTAGTTTCTTATTGTTTAAAATAAAACGATTTTTTTTCTTTGGAAAAGTTGAAATTACTTCGAAGAAGTTTCCAGTGAATGATTAAATATAAGAATTACTATAACTAGAAGGTAACAGTAAAATAGTCAAGGATATTTTTATTTGTTGAGTGTAAACTTTTTATTTATTTTAATATTAGGCAAATTATTGTTCAAAGCTTATTTCTTAATTCATTAATTTTGTAGCAAGACAAATTTTAAGAATTATTTATTTCTCAGCCTTATATTTTAACTAATTAGATATAATTCAACAATGCCTTTTTTGTACAAGACAAAAGAGAAACTTTTATTTTTTTAATTAAAATTTTCCACTCTCAATTGAATATCCCAAATTATTATGACAAAAATTCTGAAAATTACTTATTGCATTGTTTAAAAGCTTAATTATTTTTCTTTGTAAAAGTTAAAATTTGTTTAAGAAAACATTCCTGTAAGAGAGTGTAAATATTAATTAATTCAATAAAAATATAACAAACTAATAGAATTTATTTTTAATGCACACAACTTAATCTAATTATTTACATTATACAGAAATATTAATTAACTAAAATGTTTGATTCTTTTAATGATAAATCTTTCTTTTGCATGCTGCAACCAGTTCATTATTACTGTTTTCATTTCACCATCGGTTGTCTTTGAATACTCTGGAGTTTGCCGCACAGCATCTGAAAATAAAATAAAGTACATTAAAAATAATTAACAATAACGATTAACATTTTCAGATCAATAACCTCAGACAAAATAATAGAAGTAAGAAGAAAGAATAATAAAAATCCAGAAGACAATTTTCAGGAATATTTAATTCTTATCAATCTGATTAATACATAAAACTGATTGGATGTAAATCTCATTAGAAAAAAAAAAGCTTAAATTAATTGGAAAAATATCAAAAATTTCCTTTACTAACTTAAGACATTAAGTAACTTTATTATTTTTTTTAATTACGTCCTTATGTTGGCTCTTTCGAGCATAATAAGTCTTGCAGTCCAATAAAGAAAAGAAATATCTCCAGGAGTGGAGAGTGTCTTGAAAAGTGAAGAAGAGCGGGCTTCCTGGATGGCAGAACATTTTCAAAGATGCTCGCCATCCATATCAACATGTTCCCTACATAAAATGCAGTTGGGTGAATGCCCAAGCCCTATGTGATATAGATGTTTCTGGAGAAAATCATGCCCAGTAAGTAACCTGAAATAGGAGACCCCTATAGATCTAAGTCGATCTCTGAGGATACATGAGGCCAGCAGGGTCCGCCAAGAGGCATCAACTGCATTCTCTTTGTAATAAATTTTTCACTGGTGATGCATAACCCGTTTTAGAAGGAGTTTGACATTTCTCAGGCCAGTAGGAGTATCTTGAGGGTTAAAAAAAGAAGCCTCTTTCGCGAGATTGTCTGCTTTTTCATTACCAGGCAAGCCGCAATGGCTAGGGATCCATTGTAATTTCCTTTCCCGCAGACAGTAAAGTGTTGATGATGGTCTTACAGTTAAATTCAATAGATGTAGGTAGGAGAGTATAATTTGCCGCTGTATGAATGGCTTATTATAAGCTTATTATAGTAACTTTATTATAACATTGTTAAAAAAATATTTATATTTTTAATCCAGTAAGTGTTTTAAATACCTAATTACCAATTCAATTTCTAAGAAATATCAGCTTTGTAAATTTGGTAACCTTTGTGTTAGATTAAATAATTAAAATTACAAAATATTTAAATATATGTTCCAAAATCCTTCCAATTATCAGATAGAATTGAGCATTACTTTTATAATGGGAACAGTGCTTAAGAAATCAAACAGAGAATTGAATTTACATATTAGCACTTACATAAATATATTTCATTAAAAAAATTTTTATGACGTTCGATATCATTAAAAACGAGAAATATATTTTTCCATCATTTTCACAAAAGAAAACTTTCAATGACATGCTTATTCAAACATTGCACTTACCAAAAACTAACTGCTTCATATTTAGTCCATTAAACGATTTCTTATCCCAAAATAAGTGAACTCAGATGCAAGTTCATTGGTCATCAATTTTTTCATGATGCATCGGAACAAGACAAGCTTAAAAAGTGGCACTGAAACACAAAAATCCTATTAATAATTATTAACAGCATAAAATTCACATAAATTTTAGAAAAATAAATCTAATATATTCATACATTTAAAAAAAGCATTTTATATAAAAAAATAACTATTTAAACAATACAAAATGAAATCAACTATAGTATAATAACAGTCCCATACGACGCAATTTCGTCCAGTAGACATCAATATAACAACATCAGTTCGATATACTTTAATCCAGTAGACATCTCATTTTGGCCCAGTTTAGTTCCATGACATATCAAATATCATCATACCAATTTTAGAAATGTTTATCTTTTTAATGACATTTATGCTAAGCCTTAGGGACTCATTTCTGGGAAAAATATACTATTTAATCTTTTACCCTTTGGAATTGATTAAATAACTGAAATTACAGAATGTTTAAAATTTGTAACGAATCTTCAAACTAGTAAAAAAAAAAATAAGAGTTAGATTAATAAGTAAAATATAACGCTACCATTAAAAGAGCAGAACTTAAATAATCAAATTGAGAAACAAATTTACATATTACTGCTTAATATAAACAGAGATTTTATTTACTAATGGATATATTAAATGTTTTGATTAAACATTTTTACAACAGTAAACCCTTAAAAAAATTTAATACAAGAAATGTTTATTTACAATTTGCACTCAGTAGAAACAAAATGCCATGTTTTTAATCCTATAAAGGATTTATTTTCTCTTTCTCTACATTAGCTCCAAATGAGCTTAAATAATACAGAAAAATTTAAATTTTGAAGAATGTGAAAACATAATAAATAAAAGCTTTTCTTTTTCTGGCGAGATCAAATTAATTTTTTTTTTAATTTGCTTATTTTAAATTTTATCCTCAAGTATATAAATTCTTTATTATCATTTAACTGAAAAGGAAAACAAAATTTAGAATTCATAAATGAGGTACATTTTATCTCTTAAAATACAATTCAACTTTATCAACCAAAATAATTAAAGCATACAATAAAAATATTTAAAATTATAAATATAGAAAGCTAACTATTTATAAAACAAATATTTTTTTTAATTTATTTGAAATTAGGTTCAGCCCCTCATATGCAGTTTTTCAGGCATAGCAGAGCAGAATATAAAACACTTAGTATAGAAAAAATGAATTTCCAATCAACGTTTAATAAATAAATTATATTTATTGTGATGAAATGTGTACATCTTCTTTAATAATATTCAAATTACATCAATAAAGAAGACCGATATTTAGTAGAACTAAAAATCAGGTTATTGTGTGAAACATAGATGCCATTCAGTTGATTTTTGCTCTTGTGAAGTCTGTAGAAAAGGGAATTACTACAATTAAAGGAATACAATTAAAAATAGAAGAATATTGATATTTCTATTTGAAACTAAATTAGAGCATCATTTATTAAATCAAATTAATCAGCAAAATTTGAATGGAAAGACACATATAATATTCATTCCAGAAACTTTGTTCATTGTTTTGTTTACGTAAGCATTTTGTTAATTTCACTGTGAAAGCATGCTTCTTAACTTCCTTTCAGGGTTTACAATGGTTTGAAATTCAGAAATTTCAGTTAGTTACTTATTTCATGTTTTACAATAAACTAAATTTTTCTCATACAAAAAGGTTTTAACTATATTGATTTAAAAATAACTTTAGTAGAAATGAAATCAATGAGAGTCTCGTTTGCTATTATAATTTATGACTTTTTCCTGAAAATGAGCATTCTTATATTAATTTACTTAGGTATGTAAAGTGTGATTAAAAAATAATTTATTTTGAAGATATTATGATTAGATGGTTTTTGTAAGAGTATATTAAACAAATTAATAATACAAAGTAAGAATATACAAAATATCCAGCATTACAAACAGTAAGGAAGTAGGAAATTTTGTTTCTAAATTAAGATTACTCAAAATCTTATTGAAAACCCCATTCACAGATCACACACATCACATTCTAAATACTAAATCACAGAAGATGTAAACAATTCCTTCTAAATCATTTTACATAATCTTAAAAATCTCTTTTCATTAAAATAAAAAATGCTTAAAAATTACTAGCTCTACAAATTAAACAGGATGAAATGATGAAAACAATATTCTCGTTAATAAATAACGCAATTGAAACATTTGCTTTAAAAGTACAGGAACACCCTGAATCCCCTAAACGAAAGTATACCCGAAAAAGTTCTGGGCTAAGATTTCCCGAAATAAAAATGGATCAAATACTAACTTAATTCCAGAAATATCCAAGGACTTTAATTTCTGATTAACCTCTGAAGCCAATCAAACAATAAATGAGTGCTTAGCCATGGAGAAGAGCCTTAATAGCCCTCCACAGCACAAATACACAGGTACTACTTTGAGGCGCTTTAAAATTTTCTGTCTGTTTTTATATCATTTTCCTATATCTTCATGCATAATAAGTTTTCTGTTCTATCCTGGAATGCTAAAAGTATTTCTGACAAGTGCACATATTTTAAGTTTTCTTATTTTACTTCAACAAGTATTATTTGCTATTCAAGAAACTTTTCTGAAAAAACAAGATCCTTTCTTTTTAACCAATAAAATTATATTTCAGAGTGACAGAGACCGTGGTCGGAGAGGAGGTTTCCTAACTGCCACTGATAAATCATATCCAACTCAAATATACAACCCAACACGTCTTCCGGATGAAGGTCGAGAACTTTTGGTTGTGAAAGTATCCCTTTCTTCTTTAACTCTTTTCATTAATAAATGTATACATCCCTACTGGAAATTTTTCAAGCGATTGGTTAAACAGTATAATCCAAGGTATCAGATCACCTTTCATTATTCTTGGAGATTTCAACGTTCGACATATCGATTTTGGGAGTCTATCCAAATCTCCCCAAAGTCTTGAGTTCTACGATTAGGTACAAGAAAGTAACTTTAGTTTCGTGTATACTAAAGTTCCGACGCATTTTGGTCCACATCACAACCCCTCTCTTATTGATTACTGCATAGTCTCATCAGATATCTTTCATTTGTGCACTATCCAGATTTATCCATCCAGATTCGTTTGGTAGCGATCATGCACCTATGAAGACGATTATTTCTATCAATGATAAAAACCCACAATAGCGAGCGCGGATTCTGTGGACTGACTTTTTTACTTCATTTAACCAGTAGTTAAATAACAAATTAGAAACTATCAACCAATTAAGTGAAATCTGTCAATATAATTTAACTAAATTTCGAAAATTGCAAAAGTTCCCGTTTAAATCCTACCCTTCTTGGTGGAATTCAAAATGTAGTTATCTATTAGGACAAAAAAGAAGACTCTGGAGAATAGCCAAAAGGTCTTGCAACGTGAACGCATGGATGATAAAATATAAGAATATTGCAGCCAAACTCCACTCTTACATATTATCCATGTCTCGCTGTTTCTGGGAGAAAACTATGTCATCTGCCGGTCAGGCCAAAGATATTTACCGTATTCTAAAAAGTCTTCAAAATAGAGTATCCATATGCAAAGACTCATACTATATATAATGGAAGGATCAAGAGCAATAACTAACGCTGTCGCTCAAGAAAAATCTTTTTGAAAACTATTATTCTACACATCTTATTTCTGAAGGAATACCACTAGATTTCAGCACAGACTTCAAGTTTTCATACAACCAATCTTTCTCATTGACAGAACTACAGAAGGCAATTACCCAATGCAAAAACACATCAGCTGGTCCATACAAAATCTCGACAAAGATACTTCAAGGCATAGATCATAATAACCTTAACTGTCTCCTACATATTATAAATAAATCATGGATAACAGGAATATATCCAGAGATATGGAAAAAATCTATTACTGTCCCCATGCTAAAACCAGAGAAAAGCTCTGATGACATCAAATCCTCCAACCTATTTCTCTTACTAGCTTTTTTTGAAAAACTGTTGAGCGTATAGTTACAAAACGGCTCACCAACCATATATATTCATCACCGATCCTCAACATAAATAACCACGGATTTTTGCGAAATGAGGGATGCGACATCATATTATCTATCATTCAATTATATCTGCTCGATCCTCCAAAAAGTTTATTGTTTGTGTCACTGTAGATATTGCAAAGGCTTATGATTCAATATGGCAGGATGGCCTAATTTTAAAAATATTAAATGCAAATACTAAAGGTAATGCAGCACTATGGATTCATAATTTCATCATAAATCGAAGTTTCCATTTTAAATGGAGGAGGGCTATCAGACCAAATGTTCTTCCATAGGGGTATCCCTCAAGGAAGTGTATTATCTCCTTTCCTTTTTACCATATTTATGGCAAACATTTATGAAATAATTCCCGATTGCATTGAGTGATATATTTATGCAGACGACATAATATTACTGTATAAATCTACAAACTTGGAAAAATTAGAAATCAAAATGACAAATGCTCTTATCAAACTACAGGAGTGGTGCCAACAATCGAAACTCATGGTGGATCCTGAAAAATGTTCCGTCATTAATTTCTCGACAAAGACGAAACAGCCTAAATTCAATTTATATATTAATCAGTAACCTTTTCGATGAAATCAGCATGTATGAATTTTAGGTATGTATTTTTCACGTAACTTGACTTTCCGGCATCATTTCATACAAAAGAGAAAATCCACTCTAAAGAAGTTGAATGCCCTGAAAGCAATTGCAAGCAATAGGTGGGGTGCACTAACATTTCACCTAATAAAGATAGCCCAGTCTTATATTGTCAGTGGGTTGGATTATAGATGTCATATATTCATCACTGCCAGTAAATCAGACCGAAGAATCCTAGAGACTCCGTATCACGCCGCTATGAGAATTGCTGCAAGCCTTCCTAAATGGACACTCATCCCAATTCTTCTTCAAGAAGCCGGAGTTCTTCCATTATCAATAAGGCATGGGATGCTATCCTTAAGATTCTATGTACGAAATATTTGCAAATGGAAATTATCTCCTTGTGCTATTTGGTGGAATAAAATTTCATTCAATCACAGGAATAGTGGCCAACTTCTGGCTATCAGAGCAAAAGAATGGTTTTCTTCTCAAGGAGTTCAGATACACCAATTATTAAAAATCCCAATTTTAATTCCTCCGAACAGAATTGAAGAAAATCCAGTAAACGTAATAATCAAATACTCTGGTTTGCCTTTCCAGTCGAAAAATATACCCAAAGATATTATACGACAGTTACTCTGAAAATTTTGAGATACGCGCAGACGAGACTTTACAAAATAAAAATAACGGTTTAATTTTAAAATACAAAGTATTTTAACACAGAAGACGATTTTTTACTGACTTACTTCAACTTTTTTTAGCGTAGAATAAATTTTAAATAGAAGAGAAAATGGAGTTGACGCAAAAACATTTTCACGCTATGATTTTCTACTATTTTAAAGCAGGATTAAATCCAGAAGAATGCGTTCAATGGTTGCAATTAGCATTTGGTGATGAATCTCCAGCTCGTGCTACTGTATTCAGATGGTTTAGAGAATTTAGAAGAGGTCGCAATTTCCTTCAGGATGAAGAATACACAGGAAGGCCACCGTCGGCAGTAATCCCGGATAATGTGTCTGCCATACGAAAAATGTTACTGGATGATAATCTCTGTACCTATCAAATGATACAGAAGGAACTTAACATTGGATCCGCAGCCATACACAAAATCATTCATGAAGAATTACATACGAAAAAAGTAACTTGCCGTTGAGTTCCCCATAATCTAACTGACCACCAAAAAGAGGAGCGTGTCAGAATCAGTAAAGAAACTCTTAAATTGCTAAATGATGGTGGCAACCACATCATTTTTAAAATTGTAACAGGTGATGAAGTGTACATACTATTTTTTGACGTTCCAACACGTCAAGAAATCAAAGTATGGGTCTTTGAAGATGATCCCAAGCCGACAATGGTGAAAAAACAACGTGCACTGAATAAAGTGATGTATGCCGTTTTCTTCAGAAGTACGGGATTAGTCAAAGCAGCCAAGTTGGAAGGACAGAAGACAGAAACAGCAAACTTGTATAACACTAAATGTCTTCCAGAAATTCCACAAGAACTGAATGTTAGGGGACTAATGCCTCACAATGACAATGCATATTCACATACAGCCGGATTAGCAGTTGAGTTTCTTAAACAAAAACAAATTAAAGTGATCGAACATCCACCGTATTCATCTGATCTAGCTATGTGCGACTTTTGGTTATTCTTTAATCTAAAAAAGAACTAACGTGAACGACATTTTAATTCAGAAAGAAAGATTGATGTGGGTATAAATGCATTTTTTCATCTATTCCAAGAAATGAATGGCTTGAGGCATATAATCTGTGGAAAATTCGTCTACAAAAGTGTATTGATGCTTGAGGAGAGACTACTTTGAACACACCTAAAATTTTGTAAGTATAACTTTAAAAACCTAGTTGTATCTCAAAAATTTCACAGTGACCCTCGTATGTAATAGTTTTAATGAATATTATGACTCTATTTGGCAAAACTATGTTAAAATTTTTACCGACGTTCAAAACAAGGCTCAAACCTGGGAATTGCAGTTTTCAATTCTAAAACCAATGTGTGTATCGATATCAGGTAAAATAAACTCTCTAAACTCAACATTTACCGCAGAGGCAATGGCTTTCCATACTGCTGTATCTAAAATTTGTGTACAGGCAGAAAGATAGATAATCTTCACTGATTCATATTCATGTTTCAAATCTTTATCTACTTGTAATCAAACAGCTCCTGTTATCATTCCAAAAAGAAATGAAAAAATTTTATTAGCAGTGCAAACTTGTCAAGAGATACAACTAATTTGGATCCCGGGACATTCGGGAATTCATAGAAATGGGATAGTTGATTCTCTAGCAAAATCCGCAATTTTCAGCTCTTATAGTCTGAAATCTATATCTCCCGAAGACTTTGGAAATTACATAAAAAAAGCATTCCAGCTTAAAGGATTAAGCAAGTGGGAAAATAGCAAATATGCTTCCAATTTCTCACACTTGATACCCATAAGCAAAAAACACTTACTCTATTCCCAATCTTGTTTAGAAGATATAATGCTATCTAGGGTCCATACCCGAACCTATCCTACAAAATCTGTTCTATACAGATTCCACATGTCCCCCACAGACCGATGTTTGTTTGGGAAGCCTGAAATAATCGATCATATGCTATTATCTTGCCCTTTATATAATGACCCGAGAAATGATCTTCGTAAATCCTTGGGAATTGGAGCTTTGTCATTTTCTTGGATATTTGAACTGTCCGCAAATCCAAAAGTGAAAACTCGAGCTTTATGCGAATTTATGATAAAAACTACAGATTTTGACTTTATGATAATACGTCTTAAAAATGTCATCTAGTGCTTAACTATCATTGGAGAACTTTTGTCTCTGCTTATCGAAGAGGAACCATGTTGTAATCCCATGAAACCTGTCTGCTGAGTGCTAATTTAGATCCTGCGACTTTGTATTAAATACAGCCATAAACAATCAACAATAAGGATCAATCCAACAATACGATACCAATCAATCAACTATTTGTAAGTCTTCTCTCCTCAATGTAAGCCATAAGCAACTTTAGCAAAGAGCTTCAAAACTGCCGGCCACAACCCATCTAATATAAAATGATTATGTTTAGTTAAACATAATTAATACAGTTTCAATTGCAAATCTGCTTTATTTAATCATAAATTGATTAAGTTTCATGAAACTAAAACAAAATATGTGAATTAATTTAATTTTTATTTTAGAAAAAAATACGGGCTTATCTACTACATAAAAAAAATAAACAAATAAACGTCTTTTATAATAAAAAAATTACTATATATTATACATAAAAAGAGTTTTTACTATGTTTGTCTCGTTAATGTTTAATTATAGAAAAATAAAGGAAATTTAATTTAGGATGATTTTTTTGATTAATTGCTGGGTTTTTGTAAGCAAACTTAAAATAAAATCTTTTTGTAATTGATTAAATCTCCCACTTTACAATTTTTCGCAAACTATTTACCAGTTAATATTATAAAAGTTCATTTATATAATTGGAAAGTGTTACTAAATTCTAATAAAATATTAAGCTGATTAGGTTGAAAAATTGAAATTATATTACCTTATCTAATTTTATATTTTAATTAACATTGGAAGTCTTTGAAAATTACTATTGAGTAATTGGAAAATTTACTAAGAACAGATATAAATTCTGAAAACAAATGTAACAAAATGTCATGATTTTTATATTGAATGAAATACTCTTTAGAAAATTTAAAAGTTTACAATTTTTTCAAGAAAACAGTTTGTAGACAAATAATTTATATTTCTTTGCCTCATGCTAGAAATTAAAGCATTATAGAATAAATAAAATCTTGCATTTAATGAAATGTTGTACAAATAATAAGAATTATTTGTTATAGACCTTTTTTATTAATATTTAATTGAATGCTTATTTATAAATGATAATTTAAATTAATATTAATTATTAATTTTAATGAGTAATATAAAATATTATTGATCTACTTATTTAGTTTTAATTAATGATTGAGTTAGTTTTTATTCAATTTATTTATAAGGTTTTAAAAATTTTGTATTTTAATCCGATATATAGCAGCACAAAAGAAATTGTAACATGTATAAATGTAATTGGTAAATTACTTGTTACTTTATAGTAATAATAATTATACTCAGTACGTACTAATTACAGGAAAAGTAACAAGGTCCCATCCCTAGAAGCAATAAACAAAAATAATTACAGTTGCAGTTAATTACCTACTTTTAATACATGCCCAGATAACATCCATTATGAATGTCATAAGTACATCCACCATGGATGTCCAAATTACGTCTATCATGGATATATAAATTACGTCTATTACAGATCCAAATATTAATACTCTAAAACTCATCCATCGTAGATGTCAATCCGACGTTCATGTGTAGTCGACAGAAGACCACCCAGTTCACAACTTACCATGGACCTCTTTATGACATCCAAAATGCATTCAGGACTTCTTTTGGACTCTATGGATCTTTAAAAGACATTTAGAAGACGTGTGTGGTTGTATGGGTTGTTATTGATTTGATTGAGTTCAAACTCATTTTAAATTCATCTGAAAACTTGGAAATAGCTTTAAAAGAGGTTGAATCAGAGTGTTGAACTTTGATTCCATTTCATCAATAATATTTCCAGAGCTACAAAAAGCAATATCATCAGCAATTTCAATCCCAGCCATATACAAAACAAAAATCATTGGGCTGAGAATCGTCCTTTGATATACACCTTGGATTAAAATGATAAGTATCTGAGAGAGTTCTATTGAACTTGATACCAATATATTGCTGTTTGAGGTAATCAGAAATCCACACCAAATTATTACCCCGAATCTTGAAGGTATGATGTTAAGTAATTAGTTTATTCTTCCATTTCTTGTCGAAAGCTTTTGTGAGATCTAGTAGGGCCACCACGCTGTCCTGAGTTGACCGGCAATTTCCCCGATAGTTTGGGCGAAATAAAGAACTTGGCCTATCATGCTGTGGAGTCTTCGAAAAACAAATTATTCTGCGGGGAGAAAGTGATTTTTATCAAGAAAAAATTGGCGTCTACTCAAGACTATTTTCTTCATTATTGTTATTGTGGTACACTTCAATACTATGGGTTTGAATTTCCTAAGTGAACAAGAATTCTTATTTGACTTCTTAATCAGCATCACTGTGACTTTTTTGCATTCTTGAGATAAACGCCTCTTTCTCCAAGATAGGTTAAATACGTCAACCAGTTTTTGTTTCCCATTGTATCCAAGGTTTACAAGCCTATATTCAAGAATTCCCTCAAGAGCTGGAGATTTGCTGAGAACAGGAAAAACCGAAGCGAGCAGTAGCTATTGGTTGTTTAATTAAGTTGCCAGAATAGGATCACCCGCTACGGCAGTCATGAACAATATTTCTCGCTTTGTGCAATACCGGTTTATTTTCATTTGTAAAGTTTAATTGCTTAATAAGATGATTAGCAAGATTATTGGTAGCACATTGACTATCTGAGAACATTTCGCCATTTTCTTCCTTAATTGTGTTGCAAGCTTTGTACTGCTGTTACTTTTTATCGATTCCTTTTAGTTATTTCCATAGCTTGAGTCTGATGTCCGTGAATCAGTTTTATTGCAAATTTCATTCCACCATTTCTTTTAAGTTGGGTGTAAGATAATTTGATTTTTGGATCATTTTTAATAATCTGGGGTCTTAACTTGTTTACTGGGAACCAGGTAGATTTTAGAAGATTATTTTTGTAAAAGGAGATCTAGGGTAATAAGATATTGGGACAAAACATTTTATATTTCCCTTAGGCATTAGCGTGCTTAAGAATGATTTTTTCTGAATATCTGGAGTATTGGTTTACATTTTCCATGAGTCGTAACGAGACCAGTTCCTCCACACATTCGCAAAAAGAGGCCCAATTAGCCTTCTTGAAATTCCAAAATGTCTCAATAAATTTTTGTCTTTTCTTGAATTCTGAGATGATTGGGAGATGGACGCTACCAAAGTCATTATGTAATGTCCAGGATCACCGTGAGAATAATACTAAGCTGATCAAGGCGATGTCTAGAGCTTCATGTGTGTTATATTTGAAGGAGGTATGTGTAGAAGTTTCATCGCTAACTATCAAGAAATAATTGTCATATTGAAGAACATCAAAGCCTCTATCATTATCTCATTTAAACATCCCCAAAGAGATTGTGTACCCTTAATGACAAGGATCCATGCTATTTTGACCAGATAATAATGGAAACAATCAGGGAAGTATTTTGATTCAGAGGATGATAAAGACTAACAATTTTTTAAGGTTTTTCTCTCCAATGATTTTTAACATCCTGGATTTCGAAACCTGGGTTTTCATTTGATGGTGTGTCTCTACATTGATATCTGAGATAAAAAAAAATCAAAGCTTACTTCTTTAATGGATCTATTTTTATTTTTTACTAGATTTCCTGTGTGCATAGCTATAACGTGGGAGTTATCTTCAATCATTTTTTAACAATTGATCCAGTTTGATTCTATGGCTGAAGCAGTCAAACCATTTGTGTTAGTGTAAGATTTTAAGGGTCTTTGCTGTGTGTATATGAAGGGGGACACTAATTCATTTTTCGTACGAGGTCCTCTGCCTAAAACTGGAGCGCGTTCCTGTTTATTCTGGGTGACGGTCAAAGCAGCATCAAGTTCATTTGTCGGAATATTCATACAAGTAAAAAAAAAAAGAAGTTTCTGTCGCCGAGGATTGGAGCACCATAAGGTAGAAGTCTGCCTTGGCTCCATGCCCGTTACTTGAGAATGGAGTGACCTTCTCGCCTTGGGTAATTTTACCAGGAGAAAATACTATCAACGTACATCACTCAATAATCCCAGGAAACCCTTCTTGCCATGATGAGGCAACTAACAGTGTAAGTACTTCTAATTTAAATGTGTATATAAAATATATTATTAATTATCCATAAGAAGAAAGTATGTATTATTCATTTAAATTGCAAAAGTTCATTGTAAGATAAACATCAAGTAAGGAGTTTCCTTGCAATTGCTCACTTTGGTCTAACACCTTTCTAAAAACAGCCATAAAATATTTGTTATTAAAACTTATTAAACTATTTACGTGTGAAAAATTTTATTATTTTAAAGTCTCATTCATTCTAGAATCATTTTTAAGATCTAAACTTAGGCTCAAAGAACCTATTCAAGAATTGAAACAATAGAAATGAACACTATACTTGCTTTTAAAGCCAGAATAATATTTTTTACAATTTTTTTAATACATTTAGACTATTAAAAATTGCCAACTAAACATAAATAAGTATTCATTGAAAATAAAATTGTAATTTTTTGTTATTTGTAATATTTATCCAGCGACTTCAGGTATTCCTTCATTTAATGTTTGAAAATGTATGCCAATTTATTTTATATTAAAATACTGGATATAAACTACATTCTATTTAAAAATCTCATTTTTGTTATTTTACCTGAAATCTATTAAAAAGTGAATATAAATCTATTTTTGATGAAATAGTTCATAGCATTTAATATTAACCTATACAATGACAAAATTTTATATGTTTAATTACCATGTTGATGAAGGATTTTCTTAAATGACCTTATTCTAAATATATATTCTAGGTCATACTATCATATAAAGGCTACTTTGTATTGAGCTGCTAGAAGGAAAATGCCCGATGTGGCCAATTCCTGACATAGAAATATATATATATTATACTCCAAAGAATGCACCAACACAGCTACCTGAGTTCCTCTCGTCACATTGCGTGGGTAGATGGATCAGCGAGGACGTAGTAAAAATGCTCCTTCAATATAATAACACAAGCTTGACACCTCAATATATTACATTATATATATTTTACTATTTAAAGATTTCAATTCTGAAGTATTTTATTTAACACATTAATTGTTTTGGATTTTTTCCTTGTTCTAAACAATTTTTTCTATTACTGAACATTGAACCATTTTTCAACAATATTTTAAGGAAATTTTGAATTATATAAATTTAAATACCTACTAATAACATTTTCCTAAATATCAAAGTTTGCTAACTTTTATATAACATCTATATTAACCTTGAAATCAATTTTTCTGAGTTAAAAATACTCTAATTATGTGGCAAAATATTTCATTGTACATGCTGTTGAACACTCTGGTCTTCAGTTCAAAGGTTCGTTGGTTTGATTCCCATGTCAAGAATTAATGTTTATACTGGTGTAGTTACTAGTTGAATTAGAGTAAATAAATAAACCTACAATGTTCATTCCATTAATCTTTTCCTTAATGTGTACAGATGTTGTATCACAAAAGTGAGCCACAGTATATGGCTATGGTACAACAGTTGTACCACAGATTTCTTTTTCTATTTAAGCACTTAACATTCTCCGATCAGATTTCTATTGGAACAATTGGGAGAAATTTGATTGCAGTCCTCTTGAATATAAAAGTTGTAAAATTGGCAAATGCTGAAAATTTTGGTGAAGATTGGTTGTTTTGAATAATTTCTTTCACAAAAAAGGGGGAGTGTAGTCTTCATTTCAAGATAATTTTTTCACTGCTAAGGTTAAATTTTAATGGTTCCACATTGTAAAGTTCTGCATGATGAAGAAGAGAAAAAACAAATGATTATGAAAAAATGGTTTACAAATAATAGTGCTGATTTTTGTGATGAGTCTGAAATAAATTTCATTTTTCTTGATGACAATGTAGGTATTGATTTATCAAAGACATCGCTTTTGATTGGTATAATCTTAATATAAATAACAAGCTCATCATTTCTTAACTCAGAAAATATTCAAATATTGCTGTAATTTTAGCTAAGTAAAATACTTAGCTAAAAATTGTAATTATTTTACACTTTTTGCAAAGAAAAGATTATATATATATATATATATATATATATATATATATATATATATATATATATATATATATATATATATACAAATTTAATCTGAGAATAAAAATAAAAAAAGATAAAAATGAAAGAAATTTTAATCAAATTCAAAAAATTAAATGACATTATTTAATTTATTCATCTATTGGATAAATTGATAAAGATTTTTATTGATCATTAATGATTGATTGAATAATTATTTGGAAATTTTCATGTTCAGAAAGATTATGTAAAATTATTCCTTTTAAAAAGTTACAAGATAAAAATCTTGTAACTGAAATGTAAATTCATCAACTACTTGATTTTGACTTTTGGTAGATTATCTAATTGAAAATAAGATAATTTCTCAATGCTCAATAAAAATTAAGAGATTAAAGAAATTGGAGGAAATCTGACTCTTCAGAAGTATATAATTTCTAAGATTTGCTTTTAATAATTTATAATTCTTCCAAAGAGTTAGCTCTCGATGTTATTATAAAATTCATTGATAAAAAAAATTGATATTAAACAATATATTACTAAAAAGAAGAAACACTGATGAATAATTATTCAGAAATTTTTTATTAGTAATACATATGAAATATTTAATTCTAGAATACTAAAAATAGATTCAATGATTATCATAACACACATCATTTTTATGCATACTAGAATATTTTAAGTAGCTATAAATAAAAACTTTAACTTTATTGCATTTATATCTAACTTGAATGAAGGAAAATGACGTTTGGAAGATTTGAGTCATTTACAATACTTTTGATAAAGCGTTTTATATTTTCCAACAAAGATTATGAGGTGATTCCTCTGCACATGGTTAACACTCTCAAGGTTCATAAATCCTGTAGGAGAAATATATTCCTACTATAATTTTAACACACGTAACCTCAATGAATATAAATATGTTCCAATCATAATGGAAACAGCTATATAATCCAATTTAAATGAAATGATATATTTATAAAAATTACGTAATCTTATCAGAAATAACATTAAAATCAAAAGAAATTATGCATGAAAGAATATAAAGAAAATGATGCTTCAAGTTATATATATATATAATGAAAAACAAAACATTTCTATAAATGAGTAACATATAAATTTTTTCAACAGATTAGTAGTAAATATTAACAAAAATTTTTAATTTCCTAAGAAGGTTTCATTAAAAAATTTATTCACACTTCCAAATCATGTATATGGAAAAAGCAGATTGTTTACAGATAAGCATAGTGGTAAATCCATCCATTATTTTGCCAAAATTATAGCAGACCTTGAGTAGGAATTTACCCTCAAACGATAACAATTTGTCATGGGGAAATCTTCAATATTAAAGTGGGAGAAAATGACCCTCTTTTAAAAAGGATAACAAATGTCTTCTTTTTTGTGCCGCCTTAGGAGCATTTTTTAACACAATGATGGTGGGATCAAAGGAATAATCCTTTATTCAAAATAATTTTTCATTAATGAATACAGGGTTACTTCAACTATCCCCTTTCCTCCTTGGAGTTTATATAGGTTATTATTTTTAATATTTAAACTGAATAGATAACAGTCGCAATATTCTTTTCTTTTATTTTAACAATTTCTGAAATTACTTATAAGCAATTATTAGATTATTAACAATAAAATTATTAGAAATTTATTACACAACGATTGATGAGTAATAGAGACAAATACTTTCAATTGCGAATAAAGGCTGAATGTCTTGAAATATTTTTATAAATGTGTTACTAGTACATACTTTGAAATTTAAGAATGATGTCCATTAAAATGAATTCCAAAGCCCTATTTAAAATGCTGTTATATTAGATATTTATATAAATAATTAATCATCGAATAAAATTCTATAATTCTTCTGATAATTGGTTTGTTTCATAATTTATAATTTGTATAGTTGCCTTTACAAATGATTATTGTCTTATTGGTAGAAACAAACAAAAAGAGCATGTAATTGTTATTGTAGACTTGCAAAATAGCTTTAAATTATTTTCTATTCATTTAAAATTGAAATGAAATATAATTATTGAAGTTTATCTTTTTTCGAAAAAAAAAAAATGAAGAATAAAAATTTAATACTGAGTTGTCTTTCACAGATGGTGGAACTAATAGATCCAACAGTTTAAAACTAGTGGATTTAGCAGAAAAATGAGATGGTATGTTTCATTTTTAAGCATATCATTTTTCTAATCTTATTAACTTAAAACATACTTTATATTTTTGACTAAATTGCTTTTAAAATTAATTTTAGTGATTATTGATATATTTAGATCATGCAAAGAATGTTAAAAAAATATGAGTAAAAATTGGAATGTATAGGTAAATTTTAATTACTGTAGTATCTGAAGACATATTTATTACAAGGAACATGTTTTCAGGAGCAACAATTTTCTCATATGAGAATTTTACTAACAAAAATTTATTCATTGTATATTTAAATAGTCTTTAATTTTTATTATATAAAGAATAAAACCTATTAAAGAAATATGGATAAAATGGGCCAATTTTTATTTCATTCAGGGGACTTATACACTTAACACTTAAACTACATACCTTTTATGAACCAATTCTGCTTTATAATTTTATTGTTAGGCACCTGTTGTGATAAAGACAGCTATAATAACATTTCAAACTTATAATTTGATTTGTTTGTTGCTCATTGGTCATTTTTTACACACAAAGGTTAATTAGACCTGGACATACAATTTAAAGTGAATTTTAAACTACTACAAGCATCCGAGCCCAAGGTGGTATTTGGACCTGCAAATTGTTCGACCAAAGGCAAGAGTGCTAATGATTCAGCTACCAGATAGGCAACTTACAATTTGAAACAACAAATGCAGGTAAAGCAAAAGGTATAGTGTTGCACCAAAACAAACATGAAAAAAAAATTTTTTTTTAATATTTTCGACAAATCTAAAACTGGCAACTGGGTGACAAGTTGCAACACAAGTGACAAGTACACATTAAAGTAAAACTGCATAAAATACATGGACTGGCATGTTTTCCATTCAGCGGTCATTTTTTGCACAAACTGGCTAATTTGACTAGTACCAATGGTTTAAAGTGGATTCCAAACACTATAAATATCCATGCCCATGGTGGGATTAAAACCTACAAGCTGTTGAATTGAAGGCAAGAGCACTATTTGATTGCCAGCTCAATACATGGAGAAATTCTAAAAGGAAAACAAAAAGTTTAAAAACAACCCTTATTCTAGTATTGCAAGTGAAGATACAAAGTGTCACAATATGAAATTTTAATTAAAACAGTTAAAGAATGAAAAATAAATAGTAAATTAGAAAATACATTTATTTCCATTGTAATGTACAAATTAATGCTATATGGTCTGATGGGAATACTTCACTTGGTATAGCTTTATTTTTTGTTACTTGTTCATGTGTAGGAAATGGTACAACTTCAGTGACTTCTAAATTTGATTTCTCGTAATATATGTAATCTAAGCAACCAACAAAGCCTTCTGTATAATTTGTATATTCTGGTGTACCACAAGCACTATCCATGTATAAAGAATGACTGAAAGGCATTCCAGTCACGAATTCTTCTGGATCTGGAAAAGAAAATATACCAACATTTGATTTATGCATTCTATTGTAAAATTATTACAAATGCTTAAAATCTAAGAAATCTCAAAAATAGTTATGTGTAAAAACAGAATATTATCTATTTTCCATTAAAACATTAGAATTTTTCTACCATGAGTTCTTTTTGCAAATTATATGAATATTCTAAATGTAAATTAAACATTCTTACTACTGTTCCAATCTGAACATCCTTTTATCAATTTTCCTTTAGTCACCAATTTATATATTCCACAATCTGGACTACTATTAAAATCTCCACAAAAAAGAAGACTTGTTGTGAAAGAAGAATTCTATAAATATAAAAATATAATCAGTAAGCAGGTATTTAAAAATGATAAATATTTTTAACTTTCTTTATAAATTTCCTTTATCAGAGTTAGTCATTTCTGTTGATAAATGTGCAATTTATAAAAATAATGACGCAGCATATCTCACATTTGTTTTTTCATTTTAATGTTTACTGCTCTCCTAAAGTCGAAAATCTTCAATAATTCAGGATATATTCACAACTGCTTTCAGTCATCAACTGTTAAATAATTTTAAATTCATAGTCAGGTGAAAAATTTGGTTTAAAAATTAGAAGGCTAACTCAAATACCATAGTATAAAATGATACTCGGACTGTTATATATTTAATAATAGAACCTATCTTTACTGGGCCAAAAACAAACCTGTTACCTTCTAATAAAACTGATGGGTCTAACAAGTACACTTATTGCTACTATAGCTATTATTTAAACATAACCACATAGCATTTTAATGCATTAATGTTTGTTAAAATAGGCTTTAACTAAAAATCTTGACCTATTATTTTTCTAGTATAATACATATGCCATTACTATGGTATGGTGATTAAAGTATACTCTCAATTATTTTTATTAGTTATGAATCACCAGGAAAGTATTTTTAATTTTTATGAGATTTCAAATCACTAAAATTAATTTTCAAGTATGCTGATTTTAATCAAGCAACAATGTAATTTATTATGAAACAAGCCAAGAAATTTTTCAGATATAGTTAAAAATTAGATCTAAAGCAAGTTTTTCAAAGAAAAGATAAATAATGCACTAAAATATATCATTGGAACTGACTCATTTTTTTACACCCATTATTGTTTCTTCAAAAAAAGAAATTCATACATTCCATAAAAATTGTTTTATCATTTTTTAAATTTAAAATAATATTCCATTTTTCCAAAATTTTACTAGCAAAATATATTTATATAAACCTATAGGTTAAATTTAAATGTTAAAAATTAATCACATACCAGAATATTTTATCAAATTGACAATTATTTATGTTTCTGCCAATTCTCATATATGAAAGGAAATATTTTATTCTTTTCATGTATGAGAATATGTATAAAAGAATCTTAATGTATAAAAGAATATCTCATTCTTTTATACATTAAGTGACCATAAAGTGATTAACTGAGTGACTGGTGTTACTATATACTTTTTAAGTTACTTCTGTTTGAATATACAATACCTCTTTTTTGTATTTTTCAAGCAGGTTTTCCAGATACAAAAGAAAAGATGCGCCCTGAATGAGCCTGATATTATCTGATTCAGGATGAAAATAGAGATGAGTATTTCCAACCAAGATCCTCTGTCTTTCAGTATCAGTACTCTCTAAAAGCATAACCTATAATGATAAAATATTAACTTTAATGTTTAGAAAAGTCTTTAGTAAAAGGTTAAAGTATTTTCAATAAATAATATTTATATACATATTTTTCAGATTATACATATTCATTAAATAAAAAAATATATGCACAGTAAATATATCCATTAGTTACAAGAATGTAATGTAATTTAATTGAAATATCAATTGTAATTTTTAAGAAATAACTCGAATAAATTTGGATAGAAGATATCATTATAATTGAGATATTATTTGTATTATGTATTAGTTTATCCAAGCCTCAAAAATGGTAATTTTTTTAAGGCAAAAATTAGGAGCAAAATTGTTGAAATTCATGAACTGATTTCATGCTTTATACAAATCTACAGATAAATGTTTCATAACATAGTGTTGATTTTGGTACTTTTTTAATAAAGAGCACTTTTATGTAGAATCTATGTCTCTCCAAAGTGGTATGTTGAAATAATACCAGTTACTTATCAATACATGTGCAAAAATGTATGCACAAAATAACCAAAAAATGAAAGACAATTCTAGTAAACAAGAGATCCTAACAGAAAAAATATTCACATTTGTTTATTATATGCTTTTTTGCTCTGGATAAATTGAAGTCTCACACTAAATTGCATCAGTAACTGAAAGTTAACTTAAAAGGGAACTGAAGTGAAATGTTGATGATTTTATTATTATAAATTGTTTTTCTGCTTCTGCAATGCCTCAGAGTGAGAAGTCTTCACATGATCCAGAGAGCGTCTGGTGAGTGTATGAAGCAGATTAAAGTGGTCATGTTTTACCCCTCATTTTGTAAGATATGCGAGTAAGAGATAGATGTTGTTAGTCAACCCAGAAATGACTCTTTATTGTTAATTAAATGTGTTTTCAAAATTTTGGAGTTGTTTAGTTTGTTTCATAACATATTGTTGATTTTGGTACTTTTTTTTAATAAAAAGCTTTTAAGTAAAATTTATGCCTCTAAAAAATTGGTTTGTTGAAATAATGCCAGTTTGTGAGATTGAACCACACAGTTCAAAAGGAAAATTGAGAGTATTGTCCAAATGATTAAACATAATATTAAACAAGAGACAGAACTGGAGAATTAACTGTCAGAAGGTGAACTTTTTAAATTAGTGCAATTGGAAAAGTAATAGGAGCTAGAAAGGATCAAAGGAAAAAATTAATAATCTTGATGACTTAAATACTGCAAACAAATTGCAGTTTCTATTCTAAAGTGTAAAATCTTTAATAATGCAACTACTGTAACAATTCAAATCTTCACATTCTATTTGAATTTTTATTTTCAATCTTTTAAAAGGCCTCATCAAATAAAAGCATTCCATAAGAGAGCAAACTAGTTAATATGATTGCGGAGAATTTGGCGTAATAACTCAAAGATGAATAAAGCAGCATTAAAAGAATTCCTCCCAAGATTTTTTAAAATATTTTTACAGAATTCAATAGTTTAAAGACAAAATGTATATTCAGTTTGCATCACGACTGAGTGTAACTTTTGATTTTTTAAGTCAGTTGTGGAAAGTTAGTGACTTTAAAATTTTGTGAGTTAGTAGTTTCAGATAAATTATTTAGCACATTGGATAAGGAATTATAGTTGTAAGAGTCAAACTGAAAAAAAAAGTGTTACGAATCATCAAGACACATCTAAGTGTTTCAATATATTTGTGTATCATCTTGTCGAAATAGGAGGATTGGGATGGAGAATGAACCGAATAGAGATAATGAGTTTCATAGATTAAAGTCTGTTTCTAAAATCTTTGTATCTGAGGTTAAAACTCCAAAATGAGTTATTTGTAAACAATATGCATTAGTTGAATCAATGTCCTGAATTATTTTTAAAATTTTAATTGAAAGAGTTAATGTAGTTCATGAAAATTAATTGTGTTATAATTGTTTCTAAAATCAAAGTCTCTATATGAAAGTCCAAACTATGATGCGAAGTTTCCAAAAAATTGCACCAACAGTTGATAAGAATTGTATACTAAAAAAGTAACCATTTTGAAATTTGGTGCTCAGGTATTTAATCCAAGGAAAAATTAATCAGACTGAAGTAGTAAAAATGTTTGTCATTGTATATCAAGATTCTAAATTGGTTTTGCTGAGTACTGTTTAAACAAAGACAGTCTGAAAAATACCATACTGTGTGGGTCCAACTAGATAACTGTAATCAGTTGTCCTTGTAAAAGTTATGTGGAAAAATTAAATCTAAAACAAAACACAGAATCACAGTTTTCAATTGAATAATGTTACTTCTATTATGAATATATCGATATAAACAAAGATTTCTAATCAAGATAGTAGTTTGAGAATGTACAAATACTAGAAATGCTAGTTGTTCTAAAGACTCCTACCTAACATTTTGAAATAAGTAATCTGGAATTAGGAAATATAAGTCTGATAAAAATCTTAATAAAACCAGAAGAAAAGAATATATTGCAAAAAGAGAAACAGCAAGCAGCCTTCAGGTCAAATGGTCAAAACACTGAATTGTTGACCAATAGATCATCAGTTGGATACTGGCTACACCATTCTGATTTTTTTTTTTTGTTCTAATTTATATATTTCTCAATATTTCAAGAAAATTCTCATTTATGTTAATCTGTCTACTTTCCATATTTCTAGAAATTACTAATTTTGCTAACAGGAGCCTTCCCTCAGATTTGAATGTAACATTTGCTTTTTGCTAACATAGTGCTAATAAACTCCATTAAAGTAAATACAGCATGGTTATTCGTTCTACCTTACACTTCTATGTGACAATATTACTTCAGACAAGGATAAACTTTATTTCACATATGTTCATGAAATTAAATTTATTTTATTTGTATATTTATATTTTTTAATTTTGGGTGATTGTAAATAATGTATAAAATTTAATTACAGTTGCAATATTTTTATGAAAATCACGATTATATGCACACACACACATTAAGTCAATGGATAAAGTCTCATAAAATCAAGGGAAACTTATCTTATTGAAATAAAATCTAATTGAACAAGGGAATTATGAATATATTTTTAACCATTTATATATTTAAAATATGAATTGAAATCTGATAATCCTTTTTGAACGTTTAATTAATAATAATTGAAAATGGTAATACGTTTTAGTGAGAATAATAAAAGCTGAAGCCTAAAATGTACATAAAATAATTATTTCTTTAGAATCACCAGGCAACTAATTTTCTCTAAGAAAGCAATGGTTAATTTTGGTGTCAGTTTTGATGTGCATTTGAAATAGTCCTTTTCTCGCACCGATTCTAAGACCCCAGAGGTAATTTAATGCTTGCAGCTGTTATGTAGAAATATAAAACACTCTTTTTGGCTACTTTTATGGCATTAGTACATTTATTTTCACAATATAATGCACCAAAACTGACAAATTTACTAATTTTGTGAGACTGTTTGACAAGCGATTTCTAACAATATTGTTTTGATTGCTTCCCTACATAAGCTTTGAGAATTAACGAGAGAAGAGATGACAGAACAACAGGAGTTCTCCACCTTAGTCTGCAGCAGCTTTAAACTGCAAATCAAATTTTAATTTGTCACTCCATTAGCCAAGTTTTACTAATGAAGATTGATTCAACTGCAACTTAAGTTAAAGTACATAAAATGGTAATCAAGCCAAAATGAGTGCCTGTGTCCAAGTTGAAAGTTGAGTATGCTTATTTTTCTATTAAATATAAGATCACTCCAGTCCATTTAATTATCATATCGACTGTGAACTCAGAACACTGCAATTTTCTTGTTTATCAGTAATTCAATATTGCTATTTACAAAAGAATAGAAAAACAATTTTCATTATTTATTAGAATTTTTCATATTTAAGCACTTAACATGAATTTTGAAAGCAGCAAAAAATACATAAATTTATGAAATTAAAAATATTTAAATTTGAAATTCGTTTCAAACAATTATAAAAATTTATTTTACCTGTAAAGCAGTGGTACGATTCATCATTCGTTCATATAACTTTTCATTTTCATGTATTTTTGATAAGATTGGTTGAAATACTTTTTCTGTATTTAAAGCATCACTCAAAACTATTGCGTGGGTCTCAATCAATCTAAAAATTAAAATAAATTTTTATACTTTTTTCTAAAGATAAGAAAGAATTTAAAAAAATATTTTTGTTTATTAAACATTGTTTATATAATTTGGTTTTACTATATTTTCCTTTATATAATCTACAGATTATGTATTAAAAATTTTAAATTTCATTGTGTGTATTAGATGCCATTGCACATAATCTGATAAAAAAATCCTTTATGTTTCATAAAATAAGAAACAGATGATGTCATAACTTGGCTAACTAATTTCATCTATAATCAGCTTTGTCCAGTTAGATATTTCCATACGACATTATTATGTCCTCATGGAGGAAATTATCTACTAACTCTCTAAAAGGAAATTGAAAGTAAACATGAGTTATGATTCATCTTGCGAAATGAGCAAAGTAATCCTTAATAAATTAGTATTAATCATTTGCATAATAAAATATAAAGGAAAAGAAATTAGAATTCCACATGAATATAGAGTAGTGGTAAATATTTTACTATTTATATATTAAATTTTCAAGAGTCTCAAAAGTTATACTGCAATGTATAGAAAACAAAAAAATAACCGCCACATTTTTCATCCTCAATTGTCTTCTTATTCTTGAAGTTAAAAGTATCTAGTTGCATTCATGAACAAATTTGGTTTACCATAAAGATAGTTGCAAAAACAGCCTGTATCATTTCAGATTTTGTCTTCACTTGATCGTTCTGTTTGTCTTGATTTACATTGTTCGGTAAATATTTAAATTCATATTTCATCATGTAGAAGCAAAAACTTTTAAGCTATAAAGCAAGTATTAAAGTAAAAGCTATAAAGGCAAATGAATAAAATGAGAGAAATGGGAAAGTAAGAAAAAAAGCAAAGTATGCATGGTACAAAAGAAAAATGTATCCAATGTACAATTAGAAAATTATGCCTTCTTTCACTTAATTATTAAAGAATCAAATTTTATTTTCAAAACATATGACTAAACTAATTTTAAAAATTATTAAAAATAAAAATAAACAACTTTTAGTAGCTTCTTGGAATTATCGATCTTGTGCTTCCACCTCAGCTTATCAAACGGAATCCACAAATATTTTTTATAATTAAATGTTTTTTTTCAATAGAATTTATTATATTTTTAATCGCATATTTTTTTTAATTTATGTGTCATCCATAATATCAGCAGTATATGTTTATGACTATTCACCAAAAAATAGCAGAGAGTTGACACTTATTTCTTACGCATGGAAAAAAAGTCTTAAGGATTACATAGAGGAAAATACAGTATTTAAATTGGTTTGTAAAAGGTAAATAAGATGTTTACATAAAAATATTTGTTCAAGAAATTTCCTGAAGACATTACTTGAAAATAAAATATTTAGAAATTTTTTCTATGATTCTTAGTATACATACAAATTTTGTTGTTTTCTGAGATTAAAATGCAAATATAATAAGAAAAATTATGCAATAATAAAAACATCAAAACTTTTGTTTATTTTAAAGTTTTTGTCTATATTTTTCTGCTAAATGGTAAGAGAACTTATTTAAAAATAATTCTTTGATTTTACAGAAAAATTATAAAAATATGCTTAATTTCATACAAAAACACAGAATTCATATTATTCTTAGCATTTAAGCATTTCTAATAAATATTAATTTTTTCAAAGTTTGTTTTTTAGAAACTCACATATTTGAGTTTTCCTGTCTTGAATTTAATTTATTTATATTATGACAAAATATTTCCATCTGATTGTTTAGAATTTATTTTTCAACAGCTAAACTATTGTTTGTAAAAGACATCCAAAATGTAAATAAAAAAAATCAGGTAAGAATTATTTTTATTTTAAATTCTTTTACTTGAGTAGAATAAAATCATAAAAAACTTGGGAATTTTTAATAACACTTTATAAATAATTATATAAAAGAATTTTCAGAAAAAAGTTTACATTAATCCATAATATTTACTAAATTTTAAAAATCATATTTTATAGAATCCAATCTTATTGAAATTAGAATTATATCTACATTAATATTATTATTAATACCTAGATAGACGTAGATTAATATTATTGCAATTAGTGTAGATAATATAAAAGTTATTTAATATTAATCATTTAAAGAGAGTAATAAATTTTTCTCAAACACCCCTGCCAAGACTTTCAAATTAAAGTAATTTTGTTATTGAAAGTCAAAATAAATATATTAGAATGTCCCATTAAATAATTTTTTAGTAACTATAGCTAATATACTACACATACTTGAGGATACAAACTTAATCTTAAATACAGACACCTAAATGTTAACAAGCATATTCAGGTTGCTCATAACGTTAGCTTGTGCCTCTGTAGCGACTTCAACCATTAAATCTACAAAACGCATTTTCTGAACGCTTTTCACTTCGCCGATATTTACACTGATAGCTTTTTGGATTAGGAAAGGGGATACTGTATCAAAGGTACCCTCCTTCTGTTTGACAACATAAAACTTTGCTTGTAATATTGTTAATGAGTGCTCCCGTGGGAGAGAGGAAAAAGCATACGTTTCCATATTAAAAATGAAAAATTTGGGACCTGACGGCACCACGCACCACCAAGTCCAACAAGGGGATGCAGACCAGCTGCACCAGTGCTAGCCAGGTCCTATATGCTTATAGTACATCCCTGAGATGGCCTCCACCCTTAACGAGTCATCCAGCAGGTGTACCGATCGCTTGATCCATAAAGCCGATTGATGTGCTGAGGACCACAACACACTTCCCGTTTACCTGAAGCAGAGGCCAAAGTAATGTGTTGGTCTCTATTGGGCCTCAATTACCAGGACCCTCCTTTCCAGGGACACGGGTCTCCATGCACGGCAAACACATGGGTGATTTAGTCCTCAAGAGTAGCTAATAGCAACAGAGCGGCGAAAGCTACTCAAGGGGAGCCCTCAACCTCTTACGAGGCAACCACAATGAGGGAGAAAAGGAAGAAAAAGCAGAAGAGTAGAGGAGAGAAGAAAATAAAGAAGAGGAAAGATCACTAGGTTACCTCAGGATCGTGACACCCGTGTTTATATAAAGAAGGTCAACCCGCTGAGGGATTTCAATGCCATTTACTGGGCTAATCAAAAACCTTATTTCTGTTCTTGAAAAAAATTTCTTTGCTAGCTTAGAAATATGGCATGGGGCCACATCTTGTACAAAGATTCAATACCACCAGCGAGCATTTGCATCACAAGTACAATTTTTATTTCCATTATAGAAATGTTATTTTCTAGAGTTCATGATCCCTTTAACTGTTTGTATAAGATGTTGTTGTCCATCACTTTTCCTTACAAATCTAGGGCAAATCCAATCCCTTGCACAAAAAATATACTTTGTCACTAAATACAAATTTCTTCTAATCTTGTGCAGTTCAGGATTATTATTCCCTGGCTTAATCCAAACGTTTTCTCTTCCTTCTAGGTGTTAATAATCGTTTATGATTGGTGTTCTTGCAAATCGCCCAGATTCAGTAAGCTTTAGTTGGAAGTGTCGATAAATATACATTCGCAACAGTAGTTAATAATTCTCTCAGAAGATCTATACTTATTTTGCGAGGATGCATTTTACAATTTCATACAAGAAATTTGTTTGATTGTGATGTTGTCTTGTGTTTGCATCCACATTTAATCTTTTGTTTTGGAGACACTGTAACAAAATTTTTTTGTTGATTAATAATCCTAGAAACACTGAATTTTCTAACTCCAACTGCAGTAGCAATATCCTTCACAGGCATAGAAATATGCTGATTAAGAATAATAATTCTAGTAATTCTAGTGATATTCATTCTTTAAATATATACCAAAAGCAGATAATTCACAAAATTGACAACTTTTTACAGTAATTGAAATGCAACTGAATTTAAAAGCATTTGACATGTTATGATCACGTGATCAAACCAGTTTAAACTAGTCAAGAGTGGTTACGCTTCGTGAGAACATGCGACTAAAACTGGTTTGAGGCAGAAAATTTAGAGAAAGAAACAATTTTCTTAAAAAAAATATGTTTGTTCCAATTAATTTACACAGTAGTATAAGTTCAACATTTCATATGATCATTTTCAATGATGCCAACAGTATGCTGCAATGAGAATTCTACATCATATTGCCAAACAAGGATGCAATCATCAAGATGTGTACAAATTCATGATTTGACTGAAAACAGCAATGTCACATCCAACTTTACGGTTAATCATACCACTGATTCTGTCGCATCAATCCTATCGATGATGTAGCATCAAGAGGATCATTTCTTTATTAGAAGTTATGACATAATTATGGAATTCACTGAAGCAATGCAGATAACAAGTCAGTCTTCTAGAAAACTGCGATAAAGGACCACAGCGATACAGCCAAGTACCTGTATGACTTTCCTCCATCTGTCAATTAAATATTCAGCAAACAATAATCTAATCTTGATTGATAGGAGCAAAAATATTATGATACAATAAAACACAAAGACTGTTATCAAAGTCAAAAATGTGCTGATAATTTTGCACTCTTTCTTACATGAGACAACAGAAAAACTTTTCACCAAGAAATATGATTCAAATAAAATTTTTATATAAGAACTAACTGTATAATTTCTTCATTTAAATACAAATAGATTATTTTGCATTAATGTGTTCAAAGTACAATTATTTGCATATTACACCATTTTTCTGTTGCATAAATAATATGTTAATTGTCTTGGTATAGCAAAATTTAATGGTCAGCAGTGTAATTTAGCAGTGTGTGTGTGATATATACTAGTAGTCATTAAATAAATACACACATAAATTGGGAAATAAATTTTTTAACATTCTTCAAATAGAGGACAGTCAGAGAAAATTAAGACATCATGAATCTTTACTATAGTAAATAAAATCTAATAATATTTTTAGTCTAATAAGTATGCATTATATAATTTTAATTTCTCATAAGCATCTCTAAATCAGCTAAAATATATGCATAGTGTAGACATTTTAAAACAAATTTAAGAAACACATAAGCAATTTTAATAAATCTCTGCTTCAGTTTACAATAGAAAAATAAATCATCAAGGTTAATACACACAAAAAATAACTGAAGTAATATATATTAATTTGTATCATACATACTTAAATTTAGAAGTTCTATAAAAACAAGAGAGTCCTTCAATAACTTTCCCTCCTTTTTCATTGTATATTCCTTCTAATCCAGTTGATGTCAATACAGGAATTAAATCATCATAGAAAATTTTCCTGTCCACTTCTTGTAAGCAAACAATATCACTATTATAACCTAAAAAGTAGTTCAGCAAGTTAAAAAAATGAGGCCTATTTTATTTTAAGTGAATAATAGAGCTATCTTGTTTCTAAGAGCAACACTGTCAGCATGAGCAATCAAAGTCAACTCCAGAAGGATTTATGAAATAAGGATTGCAAAGAAGGGTAAATTAATTTTATGGGAACTACTCATATGTTTCACAAGCTATAAAAATATATATAACAAAAATTTCAAATTCATTTCTTCATTAAACTATCATAATGGATAGATTAAAATTTGTACTTTACTTTGCAATGTCATTATCTGAACATTTAAAATACATCAGTTAGGATGTGAACTTGTAATCATTTATGGATATTACTGAGTAGATAAATTTTTAGTAGCAATTTTATAACACGAAAACTAATAAAATTGTATAAAAAAATAAAAGTATTGCCAATTTAACAAATATTTAACAAGTTACTCAAAAGCTATATTTATTTATTTATGACAAGTATTTGTGAAAAAAATAGAAAATTCTTTTTCATAGCAACTAATTATTGATATTAATTTTGTAGCACTAATGAATTTTTCCAAGTTTTCAATTTTTCTATAAATCATGTGTGTTTTACTTTGAAACAGATAATTCATTATGTCATTGATATAAATGTTATTAATTAATGATAGATGTTAACTATTAATTAATGATATAATTTTCATTTAATAAGCCGTTAATACTATGTGAAAAGTTATTATACAGTTTTGTTTTATAACCAAAATCTGATTTTACTCTGACAAAAATGATTACACAAAATTATCTAACATATTTAAACAAATTTACAATTCAAAATGGATCAGATTTTTCTTGTTCATGCTTTGATTTCTTACAACAAAATTAATTAATTAAATTATTAAATTCCAAAACAATCACTTTTTAAATTATGCCTTATAATTTTATTTAATTCAATTTAAAATTTAATTAAATAAAATTATAAGGCAAAATAAATTTACTGATGACAGAAAAATATATTCGTTTTCAATGACACAGCTGACTGATGACTGAGTGGTTAGCGTTTTTGAGTCCTGGGCTGTGGGTCCCAGATTTGAATCCTGGTTCTGGTATGGATGTTACTTCCTATCTGTGTTTCACTGTTCTTTCTTCTGAAATGATGTATGAATGTAGGCCAACCTATAAATGAATTCGTAGTGGTATGGTGTGTGTAATGCTACTCGCCTTCATGGACCACAGGTGTTCACTGGGTAATGACAAATCAGCAGTTTCTTCTGGCCTTGTTGTGGCAAAGGGTTAGTCACTCAAGTGTCTGCCATCATAAAAAAAAGTTTTCAACAACTCAATCACTTTGCAGTATGCTCCAATCATTACTATAGAGACACATATGATGTGTGTGTGTATATATATATATATATATATATATATATATATATATATATATATATATATATATATATATATATTATAGATAATATATATCTAAATAGTAATTTTTTTTTCAATAATTTTCAAAATAACATTAAGAAAATGGATAAAAAAATTATCTCTTTTTGTAAACAATAAATTTTTTTCAAGACAGTTTTTTTTAATGAAACAGCTTAAAGAAATGCTAATAGCTCCCAAAAAAATCATAAAATTTAAAATGTAAGAGTTAACATAAAAACATGCATTGTAAATTAAATCTTCTATTCATAGTAACAGATTATATATAATTGAATAATGCAAATATTTACTTAACATTAAAGTTTAATAAAGAATAATATAATTTATAAAAAGATAGAAAGAAAATAGTAAAGAATATCCAGTAATTTTATACCTATTGTAAGAACAGTGAGTAATGGTATCAATGACATACATATTAAAATTTTCTAAGAAAACATTATATATATATATATATATATATATATATATATATATATATATATTAAATTCAATTAGATATTATTAATTAAAACAATTTACCTATTATTTCTTTTAAATACAACTGCTTTCTATAATCAACCATCAAAATGTCATCAGGGCAATAGGCAAACAATATATTACGTGCAGTGTCAGAATCAGCATACATGTCAGCTAAGATGTTATATGATACACATCTAAAGCTAAAAAAATTAGTATTTGTCGTTTAGAATGAATAGTAGTCCATATGTATTTATAAATGAGTAGGCATATCTCATCTATATATTCATGAAATCATAATAAAATTTTGAAATCATAAAAAATCAATTTGTACCACCCTATGTATGTATGAATTTTTCAGCTATCAAGATGTACTGCAAAGGACAAAATCGAAGAGTAAAGTATAGCAAAACTCTTGGTAATAAAATCAAAATATGGGTAAATTAACAATTTACAAAGAAATAAAATCAACTAAGACTTTGGAATAATCATAGCAATAGTAACTGTTATAATTGAGAAGTGCCAAATATTTTATTAACACTATAAAAAGTGAGCTATTCTTATTTTCTAAAAATATTCTTTTTTACAAGCTTAAAATTTCTCAAAATTTTGCTCATCAGTAACAGATGAGGCCTTAACAACATTATTATCTAAAAAATTTATATTCGTCACTGATTTTGAGCAATTATTTGAAATTACAAAAATCATTATGATCTTTGAAAGCATAAGACATATTTTATAAATTGATATGAAATTTGTTTTTTTAACATATTAACAAATTTAAGCATTGATATTATATTATTTAAACAAGATACTTTTTCTACATTTATTTTGTAAATTATTCTTCAGTAAATTATTTTAAGCATATACAACAATAAGCAAACAATTTTTAAATATTCACAAATACTCAAACCAATGAAATCATAAATACATTCATTGTACTAATATCATAAATACACTACATAATAGAGCCCTTATTGATTTAAAGAGAATGTTAAAAAATTATTTTTTAAACATTTAAGTGTAAACAAAACAGTCTTCGGAAAGAAATGTATCTGTATCTTTATGTGTATGGAACATATTTCTAATTGGAAAAAATGTTTTCAATAGGAAAAATTTTTATTAGGGTTAATTTTAAAACAGAAAATACCTTTTTTATATGCAGCAAAAAAGAAGTTTTAATAAAATTCCTAGTTATATAATACAGTTTTGATTACACTTCCCTCATTTATTTCTGACGTTAAAAATATTTATGGAGCTTAAAGCAAGACTACTTATGATAGTTTAAGAAATTTATGACAACCAATGAGCTTTTCTTTTTAAGGAATCATTGTAATATAAAAGGTGATTTGTTTACATTTTAGTTTCTGATTCATTTAAGATTCATTAATATTTTGTGTAATCAGTAAACAATATTGCTAATTTATTTATTCAGATAAGATGTTAATAAATGTCAAATAATTATAAAATTTTTAAGTACTGTATTTTGACTTCATATTATGATTTTTCATAATACATAAATAAAAGGGAAAACACACATATTCATATTTTACGATACATTATGCATGGGTGCCATTCTATTTTGATGAATAAGACTGGGAGAAAAAAAAAAGTACTAAATAGCTCTGATGCAATTTATTATAATTTAATGTAATTTTAATTTGTAGCAAATTTTTATATAGCAAAAATATTCTTAAAAAATTTTCAAAATAAATAGGAAAATGCAATCTAATACTGCAAAATGATGATCCAAAGCCCACCGTTCTTTGCTTTAGTTTTTCTTGTGTCACAATAAACAAATTCAAAATTAGGATTGAATTCAGAACATTTTACTTTCAAATCTACCTGTGTAATCAAAATAGTAATGTAAATTCTGAAAAAAAGAACTCTACAAGTGAAACAAATAACATGGGGCAATACATTCAAGTTGTTTGTTGAGGGTGATTTGTAGATATGCTGCAATCCGTTGTCCAACAGACAGCAGGGAGCACAATTATATGCATGGTCCAATTGATTTGCTTACATAGTAGAACTCCAAATTTTTAAATCGCCTTCAGAACTTCAGATTAGACTGAAGACGAGAAGGAAAATGAGAAAAAGCCCAAGAGAAGGAAATGTAAGAACAGGGGAGAAGATAAAAATGAGAGAGACCTGTTACTTGAAGAATTAAGAGACATTCTTTTGAAAATTCCTGGATGTTCAAAAATTAGTGCTGAAGATTTAAAGGAAGGATTAGGAGTCAAACACTGGATTTCAGATTGCGAATGACATTCAACTTATTGAAATTGCTAAGGAAGAAAAAGATGACCTTAATGTCCAAATTTAAACAGACACGATACCATCAGTTAGTAACACAATTGACAGCTTTAAAGTGGATGGAGCATCAGCCTGAGTGTGATTTGAGGAAAATTCTCACATCCATGTGGAAGCGTTTGGCTGCCCAAATACTGATGAAAGTAGTGAAATAGCTTAAGTTTAATAAAATTAATTGCCGAATAACTCTGATCGAGTTATTTGCCAATTAATATTTATTTACAGCGTTGCACATACATACTGTATTAATGTACAGTACTTGTAAGAACTTTAACATGTAAAAATAACATCTTTTTATAAAATTATTTCCTTTAAAAATGTGTAGTTTTTCCTCCCATTTTCAACATACAGCAATTAAAATTGATTCTTTTTCAAAAAAAATCCAACTATCCGAATATTTGATAATCAAAATGGTGTCCAGTCCCAATTGATTGGGATAATAGGAGTTCCATTGTATATATCTTTAATATTGAGCAACATTTCTCAACTCCTGGTTCGCAAAATAACCAATTATTTCATCAATCAAAATCCAAAGTGTCATAAGCCAACAGCCGATATTAAAGCTGCACCTGCATTACAATAACAATAGTTTATTAGCTTAGAATGACTGATGATGAAAAATATAACAAACTGGCAATTATGTATCAAATTGCCTTTCATAAATTGCCATACCTTACACCAGTTAGTAAGCTAATGTCAGACTTGAATAATGCAGTTTATATGAATGCTGAATATCTGTTATAATTATTTGTAAAATTATTTTAATTTTTTAATTATACTATAAAAATTATTTTTGTATTGATAATTTATTTATGAGAAAAAATTATGCCAATGGGGAGATCAAATTATTAAACTTACCAAAATATTTTACCGGTCCTTAGAGTAAATCCACAATTGAGAAATACTTATATAGAGGATTAATATTTTCAGAGTTTTAGTTTGAAACAACTGTGGAAATTTTAGAAATCAAAAAAGCTTGATTTAATTTTTAAACAGACGAATCTAGTCGTAAAATTTTTAAAGGGCAGAAAAGTAGCAGCTATAACTAGATAAAGCAGTATAAATGATTATAAAGATAAAGCAGTATAAATAACTATAAGTGACTATATATTAACTATAAAGTTGTATATATAAATAATTATTCAAAGATGAATGATAAAAGCAGAACTGGAGAAACATTTTCAATCGTATATTTAAAGAGGTTTTAATGAAACAATTAAAACATTCCTTCATTTTAATTGTAACAAAAATAAATCACAATCGCATACATTATTAAAATTGTATGAGTATTTTATGGGATGAGTTTGAGGTAAAATCTTAGAATACATAATGCGTTTGGCGCAAATTTCAAAAATGCCACCAACGGCATTTTTGAAATGACGTTTTCAGGAACAGGTCATGCCTTTTTGCAGCGAAACTGGAGGAAGAAAATGTTAAATTCATGTATAAAGCATAGAATTAGGAACCTAGAAATGGCAATACATTAACATACCTATCGAATATCGCCCCAAATCGACAACAACTCATCGAAAAATTAATATCCCTCCCAAATGCCGGAAAATATCGCTAATGTCGCCTCATCATGTATATTGGGATTAACCCGTATAGGATAACCATATGAACTAAAATAAAATTTTGAGTAAAACCTGGACGAAGAGCGCAACTCGTTGCTTAAACAAGATATTAGTTTTTTACTTATATATATTATAGATCAAGTTTTACAAGAAATATTGCAAATATCTTGACATTTGTAGTAATGATGCCTAATTATAATAAAATGGCTCATTATTTCATTTTATGATAGTTATGTTTAAATACTTCGATTTATATAATGCTCAACGGATTAAAGATTTAAAGTGATTTGGTTTGTTTGTCGCTCAACGGTCATTTTTTGCACACGAGAATTAATTAGACCGGGAGCTACGGTTTTAAGGGGATTCCGAACCACTACAAACACCCATGCCCCAAACTGGGATTCGAACCCACGAACTGTTGAACCGAAGACAAGAGCGCTAACCATTCGGCTGCCAGCGCTAATCATTCAGCAGCCCGCTTGTCTACTTGTTTAAAAATATATCATAAGATTAATTATTAAATAGTAAATATAAAATAAACATTACCTATTTTTTTTAGAAAAAAATAGGTGCAATTTTTTTTTAATTTAAACATTTAATATGAAAAAGGAATGCAAAGGATGCACTTTATATAATCATTATAAAGACATTATAATATAAATAAACATAAATTCGAATTAAACAACTTATTGAGAATGGATGCTTGGAGTGAACAGTTGTACTAAAACTAGCAAAAGAATTTCATAGTAGCGCTAAAACCTTATCCTAACGAACCCTACAAAATGTACATCTAATGACAATTTTCTCATCATTCTGTTCATTTAAGAAGGAAATGAAATAAATAGTTAAGCAAATATATATATTTGCTACCATCGAAGGCACTATAAATTGAGAAAAACATTCTTACTGTATTTACTTTCAATGATACTAAATAAGAAAAACGGAAAATAGCAAAATTATAACATGAAATTGCTGATATACTTGATAAGTTCCTGAACACTAAAATAAAAGCAATGCACTCAACTTTAAGAAAACGGACATTGTTTGAAGAAATATGACAACTAACTATATAAGTTATATACATAAAAGCAACCAAAGAAGAAAATTCATCTAAATTTTTGAACGCGTAGGTGAAAGCTGATGAAAGGCACGATACAACTTGTTTCCCATTTTGACTCGCATTTATTCATCGTAAGAGAGACGTGTGCAGAAATCTTCTGTTATTCAACAGAGGCTGGTTTAGAACCCAAGATCTTTCAATTAGATAAGACTGCTATCTACCACCAGTGATATTACATGTGCAGAAAAAATCATGCAACATTCACAATTTAAGATATCAAAGCCAAATTTATGAATTTATCGCCATTTTATTTTGCAAACAGGCAAATCCATATTGTTCAGCCAGTTAAAAATAATAATTATGAATTGCTTTACACTTGAATGGATTGATTGTTCCTGCAAGTACGTTTTTTTGCATACGAATAATTCGAGTGGGACATACAATATAAAGTGACTCCCAAACCAACTAAAAGCATTTACGTCAATTGAACTCACGAAATACTGAATTAACGGTCACAATAGACGAATTCAAGTATCAGCTCTGATCTTATAGTAGGGTAATAAATTTCAAATTCAGAAATAAGTGGACCACCGTTTGCAATTTAAAATCCATCATGTCTGACTCATATTATCCATTCTCTTCTATATCTTCAGCACTAACTTCTTAACATTCAGGAATTCTCAAAAAAAAAAGAAAGTTTTTTTAAAAAAAAAAAATTATCAAGTGACTCATCATTCTCATCTTCTTTTCTCTCTCTCTCTCCTTTTTTTTTTTTTTTTTTTTTTTTTTTTGAGATTTTTCTTCAGCCTAATTTATTTTTTCTGAAATTTCTGAAAGTGATTTTGATATACGGAGTTCAGATAATTGGAATTCTACTGTACTTATATCCGAATATTCACAACCACAACTGGAATTCAGCATGGATCTTTCAGACCAAAAAACAGAATCTTACGACTGAACATTTGAAATTTTTGAGGTATCTAAAAACTGTGTTTTTCAAATTAAACATTCATTTTAAATCTTTCAGCAAATTCAGTAAACTATATCTTGTTGAAATAAAAATGTAGTCGAAGCAAAGGTATACAAATATGTAATATTATTTCGAAATATAAATCAATTCTGTGCAGCATCTTAAAATCTGAAACACTGCAGTCTAACACTACTTAAAAAAGTAAGTTGCAATCCGATAGTTCTCAATTAGCTGTCACATATACAGGTGGTTATAAAAACATTTTAAACACTTTATTAATATAGTGTTGGAACGCAAGGTAAGCAAGAAAGGTCTTGCCGTTTTTAAAGAGCCAAAAGAACATGATCTACAGAAAATACATCGGTATCCAGCATTTTCTGCAACTGTGTCGCCAGTTGTGCAAGCTCCGTGCGGTAAAACTTCGGAGTTTTGGACGCAAAAAAGTCCATAAGTGCTTGGCGCGTGTCCGCCTCATTAATGAAGTATTTTCCACGAAGGTGATTGTATAGGGAATAGAAGAGGTGTTAATCTAATGGTGAAGCACAGGTGAATAAGGAGGATGGCACAAAGTCTCGCGAGACATGCGGCTTCGCGTTATCGGGCAAGAACAGTACACCCTTGCGATGAACCAGCGCTGGCTACTTCTGTTGCACACATTCCAATTGCTGCGAGTACAGGTCCGCAGTAACCATGTGGCCCGTTGGTAGCAGCTCATAGTGAACTAACTACTTGACGACTAGACTACCAGAGACAAAACATAAACTTACGTAGGTGGCGCTGTTCGATACAGAAACTTGGAGTGACAACCAATGTTTGGTGCTCATGGGAATGTCATTCAAGAAACACTTTTCGTCGCTGGCGAGCACTGGAATCAATATGGATGCGCTACGGTGGGGAGAAAGAAACGATAAACAAGCTGCTACTCGTTGCTGCTTAGGAACTTCCAATAGCATGCGAGGAACCCACATGCTATGCCTGTACGCCTTAACTAAGCGGTGTAGATGAACTGGAAACTCTAAATTGTCTGGCAAATTCATCACACACTTGACAACTTTTCTCCACAATGGTCACCTGCTAGGCTATATCATCCAAGATTTGCTAGATTGCATAACCTGGGAACACCAATGACCCGTGTCATTGGAAACTCCTTAGAACGAATAGCATATCAAGCGCCCCATTCTCTAGTTACCTCATCACTGAAATCTAACTTGGTCCAAGCAAAATCCTGCATCTTTTATTCCCCGATCTACCATTGGATAGTCTACCTTGACAACCGTTTGTGAACAAACATAGGTGTTTGAAAAATAGCGATTTCCGGGTGAAACTTTTACATAGCATGCTGGATAAAGAAGAAAGGGCACATGGGATATCTACTATTTGCGTGGAATTCCGCACTATAATAGTACGAAGAGTTTTTACTACTACCACCCACATAAAAATGCAGTTTCTCCACTGTGTTTTGATTTCGTTTCTATGATGACGAGCCCTTAGAATCCTAGTGACTCACAGAGAAAAGTCCCATTTCTCATTACTCCAGTTTTCGAGGTAAGATTTTCAAATCTCTCTTCAGCAAATTTTAATACTAAGTTCAAAAGAAATTTCAATCTTTATGGAGTCTTTCAGGAAAACGTAACCTTAATAACGAAAAATATATATAATATATTATATATATTTTTTTAAATAAATCATATCTTTAAAAATTTGTATATGGATTGAAAAACTATGGAACAAATGAGGTGATTCTCGCAAGTTCATAACTGCGGAAAGATGATTTATTTCTCCTCTAAGTATCCGATCACAAATCAAATCTTTTAACTGTTTTCAGGAAACCAAAGGAAAGAAACAAAACTACATCCCGTTAGAATTGAAAGGGAAATGAAGTATTTGGAACTTAGACTTGTTCCATGCTTTCAATATTCGAATAAATATTGAAATGAATGAATTAGATTTGCGATAAAAAAATATTAGAAGTTCATTCATATTCCGAGAAAATTTCTAATTCTGTTTATTTTTAAGAATAGGGTGAGAACTTTTACGATGAAAATTCGGAAAAAAAGTATTTCAATCCAGAGAAAATACTTATCGCTAACAATTCCAATTCATCATTTTTACATAAATACGTTAACCGTATATAAAAATTACTCTTAGATCAATTTTTCTCACGAGAATTCACACACATGTGTTTTCTCAGATTCATTCATGGAAAAAAAAAAGGCTTCTCACATATAGTATACACGTAATAAATGCATTATAGATTTTAAATATTTCATGGGTTCCAGAATTCCAGGATCAAAATCTTTAATTCCATAAAATAAATGATTCAATAATTGACTTTTAGTAATAACTATCCCTATTACTATGTGATAAAAATCGTTGAAAGCAAGTATTAGTCTAAGAGTAACATAGATGTCATTCTAAATTGCACATGAATGTAGATGGATCAATTTGTAAAACAAAAGTTTCCATGCTACATTGAATTAAATATTATAAAAATATTGCATTTTTCATTCACGTTAAACATACCAGAAACATTTTAAAGAGAATTTAATAACTATCAAAAAAAATATTGAAATCAAAAATACTTTTTTACAGATAAATTTTACCCCAAAAATCCAATAAAGAAACAAAATAATTCGTTTAAGTTGTCGGCCATATAATCGTTACTTTGATCAATTTACTTAACATTAATTTCATAATAAAAAAACATGCATCGTATTTTTATAATTACTTACTTCGGATTTGTTTTACAAAAATTTTATAGCTGTGAATAGGTATTTTCGATGGGACATTCATCAGTACAAAGGGTTATCTGTGACACCAGGCGAAGATGGTAAAAACTAGTTTTTCTTTCGTTATGCTCTTTTTCAAGATTCATCACGGGAAAAAATCACATTTTCTCAGGTTAAAACAATTAGCTTTAACTGTTACCAGGAAAAGATTTACTCAACTAGTACAACAGAAAAAAAAATCAATAGAATAAATGTTTAACTATTCTGAAAAAAAATTCTGTTCATGAAATTTTCCAAATTTAGAATATTGCAGAGCAAAGTAAATTTCGTTTTTTCCCATTAAATTAGTAATTCATTTAATACATTTTTTTAATGTGCAGGTAATACATACAGTGATACACGAAAGTCAGCATGAACCTTTCAAAATTAACAGAAACTTAATTTATTTCAAATATTTACATAAGAATTGGATTCAATTTAGCTTAAATTGATTAGAAACAAAAAATTGATGAGCAAAAACAGCAGTTTTTTTTTCATTAGACACAAAATAATATAAAATATTGGAGAATCAGTCAGTTCGCAAGTCATGTAAGTGAACATACAGGAAAGTATACGTTTGAAATTTCCATATTTTAATATTTAGTTGGTTCACCTTTTGAATTTAAAACATCTCTCATACGATTAAACATTGAATAGACCAGTTCTTAGGTTACAGTGCGAGGGACTTTTTGCCATTCTTCAAGCAATGCCTTTTTAAGATCGTGTTTGCTTTTAATTTCCCTTTTTCTGATACTTCTGTCCAGTTCATCTCATAAATTTTCGATAGGATCAAGGTCAGGACTTTGAGGAGGGGAGTGCAGTTGTCTTGAAGTGTTGTACAACAGCCAATTCCTTGATAACACCAGCTGTATTTTGGATCCTGATCTTGTTAGAATATCCAGCCATTTCCCATGCCTAATTTTTTCACTGATTGCTTCAAATTGTTTTTATATTCAAATAGACAAAACGATCCATAGTGGTTTCTATAAAGACTAAATTGCCAACACCTGAAACTAAAAAATCGTCCCAAAACATCACTGAATCTCTGCCATGTTTTACTGAAGGAATCAGATTCTAGTTCTAATTCTGTTTCGGGTTTTTGCCAAACTTTTTGCTTACCATCTCAGACAAAAATATTAAATTTAGATTCGTCTGTAAAAATAACTTTGCTCCAGTAATCGAAATTATCATTTTCATGAAGATGGGCAAATGCTATTCTCTTGTCTCTATTAATTTTACTAATGAGATGTTTTCTACGCGGAATTCTGTTATTATATCCTTCTTCTCTCAAGGCTTTTCTAACACATTCTGGATTTACATCATTTTCTTTAACCTTTTCAAGATGTTTGGCTATGTCTACTGCAGTAGTTATAGGATTATTACGAATTGTTCGAATGATTTCTCTTTTATGTCTACCAGTACGAGGCAAGTTTCCCGTAGTTTTTGTCTAATTATATTTCCTTATTATTCTTTGCACTGCAGCTGTACCAATGATTTGACTTGTTTGGTTGTGAGTGATTTTGCCTCATTTTTCAATTTAATAACCAGTTCTTTGACTTCTAATGATATTTCAGTTCTTTCAGTTGCCTTTTTAAAATTAATAAAATAAAGTTCAAAAATATTCTCTAATACTTATGCAAAACAAAACACAATTCTTACAAATATGTTAAGACAGTAAAAAGCTGGCCAAATACCAGCAAAAATCTACTTAAATCCAACTGTATACTCACTTTTGTGAGTTTGTAAAATGCATATTTTTAACTTATTCTGAAAATGATTATGATAATCTTAACATGTTTGATGTCTATTAAACACGTAAAGATTCAAATGCGAACTGGTAGCTATACGAATGAGAAAAAGAAATTTATTTGAATTTTATTTCAAAAAATGGGAAAATTTGCAAGTGTATGAGGATTTTTGTGTATCACTGTAATAATACTAATTATAAAACACACATCTTTGAAAGAAAGTTTTCGCACTACACGTTCTAATTTAAATACGCGAAAAATATCAAATGCACAATTTCTGGTAAATTCTACGTTTTTAACTGATTGGGAGGGGGAAGAAACACATCTCTCATGAAATTGCAGAAAACAAAAGTTTGATACATTTAATTCAGCAAAAACTAAATTGGAAAAAATCTAAGTCACTACGTTTTACCAAGAGAAAAGCCGACGACACTGTCTAGTGGTCAGCGAGCCTGATTGCGGCTACGGAGGTTCTGGGTTCGAATCCCGAATCTGGCATGGATGTATTTTCTATCTCTCCTGTCTTTGCCCTTTCCTTATATGAATGGTAGCCTACCCTATAAACGGGCATCATCTATGGCGTGCGTGTACTTAGGAAGTCGGACTCGACACGAAACGACGGTTCAGTTGGAAAAGGGGAAATAGCACACCCTGTATTGCCAGCCTGGCTAGCACAGGACGATAACATCCAAGATATGGGAATAGTCACTTCAGCTATAGGTTTGATATTCATGCGAGCTCAACAAAGTAATGCATGCAGTGAAAGACTGTGGGACTCGCTCGAGGCAAACCGAGTTGACATTGTTTCGGCGGTGGAATAAAATGAAATCGACAGACTATTCTTTGGCAAGCAGGTCGATGTGAGAAAACAGAATAATGTTAAGATTTTTACTGAGCGTAACTTCATTTTCTAATACTTGGATCAAATAACTAAGGAAACGCAAACGTAATTTATAAATGATGCAGATCAATTCGAACATGACAAATATACGTCAACGCAAAAACCAAAGAAATTCCTGGATTTTTTTTAGGACAAAGGAAAATCCCATCTATCAATTATTCGCACAGATATTATCGTGAAAATAAATTTAGAGTTTTTCCCACTTAAATCACAGCAACAATATAAAAATGATAAATGAAGTAAACATTAAAACATTAATGCACCAGTTTATTTTCTAAAAACATATTTTGCATAATTATCGTTAAATATGAAAACAAATCATTTCAAATAATGTTAACTGTTATGTAATTGAACGGAATTTTTCTTAATTAACAAAGTAAAAAATAAATAAACTACCTTCTCCATTACTTAAATTCATTTAGTAACATTCTTGACACTTTACCTCATAGCGACTGAAGTAAATAAAAGCACTTGGACTTCAGCACGGACCCCTAGAGGACTTCGTAGATCCGAAATGCGACGATGGAATAAAGACCTGTCCAACAGGTGTGCTTGCAAAAAGAAAGCATCACATCCAGCTGAGACCGTTCACGCCGATGAACCGTCGTGATTACCCACGCGCATCGCGACTCACCGAGAAGCCGAATACGCTCCTGGTAATATTCTCAAATGCCGCATATATTCACAAGTCACATCTAGAAAACTCTGTTTGTTTAGACTTCAAACACTTCCAATACAGTCACTTAAAAAGCATATTCTCAAGAAATTAACGGATAGTTTTGAATCTGACCAGACGGCAAAATCAACAGGCAAACCCTGGGCTGTTTAATTATAAGCTGCAGGTTAATGGAGACCCAGCAGCTTCCTTCTAATCTCAATCTGGGTCAGGTGCAGGTAAGTACGCTCGTGCTACACACACACGCCACAATTAATCCATCAATTTAAAAAATTTCCCTACAAAACTATGAACATATAATGCGACTTCCTTCGAACTAAAGACGATCCCCGCTATTACAGATGTAAAATTCCAGGGAATTTTGAACCATGAGACTTTACTAGGAAATTTTGGTAGTAAACCATGAATTTTTGGGAATATTGGATATTTTGAGGGAATAAATTCAATCCATTATCTTTCGTTTAATGAATTATCTCGACTAATAGATATGAAGAGAAGTGGGCACAGGTGCCGTATAATCCATGATGCCAAATTCTGAGATTCACCATTTTTTAGCGGATTTTCTTATGCATCTGGCAATTTTGTTTTCATTACGTTATACATACCTATAAAAATATACGCAGACCTATAAAAATTATGCAGAAAATTCTATTTTGGTAACCATAATATTTACGTCATCGCGGACGTCACGATAAGTCATCTTGGTAACATTTCTTCATCGCCAAAAAAATTCAGAATTTGGAATCATGGATTATACGTCACCTGTGGCGAGAAGTGAAGTAAACTGAGTAAATATGCAAAAATATTTGTGTTCTATCGTCTGGTACGAAAGTTAATGTTTCTAACAGAGAAAAAAATAATACATATAATTAAATAATTTTAAATAAATAATGCCAAATTATATTTCACAGGAACCTGTCACAGAATAAATATTAACATTCCCTATTTTTTTAGTTATAAATTCCTAAATTCATGCTGAGAAAGAACGAGAATAAAATATTACCTCAAAGTTAATTTTTGAAGTTATTCTAAATTGGCCATTAAATTAAAATTGCCTTATAACCTTAAAAAGGTTTCTATAGCCATAATTCGTAGTAGAAATCATAAATAAGTGAATTTTTATTTCTTTTAAAAAAATATCGAATGAAGAATAAATTCAAAAATTTCTAAATCACTGGAACAATTTCAGAACTATGGAGAACTCAAAACTTACGAGACTTTTTAAAATACCCAAAGAAATAAAGCTGGGTTTATTCCCGGAAATAAACCTAGTTTTTTTTCCCCCTTTTTTACAACACTAGCCGCTATGCGGTTATAACTATATCGCAGCTCTGCTTACACGTCATCACGATTAAAACACACACAGTTAAAAGAGAATTATTAACAATGTTTGAATGACACGTTACATCGCATAAAATTTAATAGTGATTTTGGGGGTCAATAAAATATTCTCCACAACTGTTTTCAGTAGAGATGAGCGTTATAAACGTATACATATTGAATTCTTCAGTTACTTCATAAAATCTTACTCCACATGTAGCAAACATTTAATGGGCATCTGACAGTCATTGAATTACAGCTGCTTGAATAGAATTTCTTTTATCTAGATCATCAATCAGCAGGTGGTAATCAATGAAAAAGCATGCTGAAGTTGCAGGTGAAATCGCGGGAACTGTACATTCCACTTTCAATAGTAGATCATATTACCTGAGCTAAACAATTTTTCTTACGTTTTCTACAGTCATCAAAAAATCTAATAAAATACATAAATTGCTCATAAATGTGAAAATATAAAACAAAATCTTCATATTTTCTGAATATTTTTATTTTAGCTGGAAAAGGAAACTTGATTTAATTAAAGCTGACACATATATGTCAACATTAAGTAGATATTAATAAGTAGGATTTAACCAGGACTCTTTTTTACATTTGAGTATGAATGACATTAATAGAAACATTTAACGAAAGGGTGATAAAATATATAAATCGATATAAATTTGGAGAATATTCTTGAATTTATTTTTCATAATAAAGGGCTATTAAATAAAAGAAAACGATATACAACACAGTTAACTGCTGAGCAACAAAAGCTGGGTTTCTACTTACAGGATGCATACAGGTCAGATTAAATGTTGTTTGTTTGTCGCTCAACGGACCAATTAGACCGAGACCTATGGTTTAAAGTGGATTTCGAACCACTACAAACATCCATACTCAAGGTAGGATTCGAACCCACGAACAGAAGGCAAGAGCGCTAACCATTCGGCTGCCTGCTTGGCATCAGATTATATGAATTTTTAGGTCTTCTCCTTCAGAGCGCATATGTTAGATACAATAATAAGTAATTCAGTTATAAGCAGAAGTCAGTGAATACTCCCCTTCCTCAATAGTGGGGTCTAATTAACCCTCGTATGTAAAAAAAAAAAAAAAAAAAAAAAAAAAATGAGCAAAACCAGAAACAAAACTCCTTCAATAATCAATGTCCTCTAAATATATTTTTTATCCAATTTTTACTGTTTGTGGAACTTTTTAAAATTGAAATATATTAATATGTAGTTTCATAATATTAGACTAATCAAATATATAAATATTAACACACTATCAAATCCTATCAATGCATAGCATAAGTCAAAACTAAACTCGGTGGCAGAACAACCTGTGTCTTACAATGCCTAGATGTGTTTATTTCATAAGTATAAAATATGATAAACATCAAAATAAAGAATGCCTACATGTATATAATTAAGTCATTCTATATTGAACAAGCATTTATTTTATGATTTTAAGTGTCATGCAAACATTACAAAAGCTTTCTTTTTTTAATCTATTCTTGCAAATTTTATACACACAAAGCAGCAACAATTATTTAATAATTAAAAAACACATCAAAATAGAGCATCAATTACAGACAGGATTATTACCAGGACTTTTTCCATACTTAGAACCTAACACCTCTGTGGAATGAATATAAATAGAGATGGCACCAGATCTTACAAATCATGTAGAAACTGCCCTGAAGAGGAGCTCACCCTGGAACATATTTTTAACTGCTTGGCCATCACAAGAAGTTTACAGGCTATTAACGAATTTCCCTTTTAGGGAAATCTCTATAATAATATAACTGTACACGTGTCATTCCACAGAATTTGAAACCAGGGGAGAAAAATTTTTTTTTAAAGATTAAGGTAGCAAATACTTCTTTTATACTGAAAAAAGTGTGATCTTTCTCATACTTAACTTTATTTTTAAGTCAGATGCTTGGTTTTAATAATACAGTGCATTTTAAATACCCTGCAAATATTTTGAAATCTTACCTTTAAGGTATGACAAAAGTTTGTTCTAATTAACTCATCAATATTTGGTTTAAAAAATCTATTTTGTATTTTTACTGATTATTAATTTATTTTTAATCAAAATGCACCTCATCAAATCAGAAATTGTGTTTTAATTATTTTTTTAGACATAAAATATCCAGATCATATTTAGTAGTCACATACATGACCAAGACATGAAAAAGTTTTTTTACAGACTGCATTTTTTACTTTACAAAATCCATATTTTATTTGCAAAAGTAAATCACTTTAATCTATCTAAAGCCCTAAAAAACTTTAATTTAATTCCACTTAATAGTAGAATAGACAATGGTCAGGTTTGTGACAAAACCAATGGTCAGGTTTGTGACAAAATCAAGTGATCAGGTTTGTGACAGTGTTAGTATGTTAGTGTTTGTGTAATTTTTTCTCACTAGATGGCTATTTTCTATACTGATCAGTACTTTCAAATATTCTAACCAGGTGGCAATACTAGTCTTGTTCAAAGCACATGTTGTTTATGTACTGAAATTCACATTACAATCTGCAAACATCAAATTTAGTCTGCATTGAAACAATATCAGAAGATGAACACTGATCAGAGAGCAAGAAAAGCTGAAAATCAGAGAAGATATTATGTGAAAAAAAGGAATGATACCAGTTTTAAAGAGAAAGAAAAGGAAAGACAGAAAATGATAAGGAAAAGAAAGGCTATAAGTATGACCAAGAAAGAGAAAAAGAGACAAACTGAGGAAGCCAGAGAAAGACAAAGGAAATGTAGAGCTCTCAAAAAGGATCAAAGTATTTCTGGTTTATCTAAAATGACTTCTGCCTCCTATCTCCCAAACTTCACCTTACAGAACACCACAAAGTCTTGGCAAAGCTGTAAAGAAAAGCTTAAAAGCATTACCAAAATCACCTAGTAAACAATTGGCAGTTGTCAGTGATCTGGTAGATAGAGTGGGTTTAAAATTACACAAAAACCTGGAAAACAAACTCACTGACATTAACAGTAATCAAGATAAAGCATTGGTAGTAGCATTTTTATTTTCGCCTGACATTGTATATACTGCTCCAGGTATGAATGATGAAATGACTATATGGGAGAATGGCATTGAAAAGGGTTCAGTAAATATTTTCTTACAATGCATTTGAAGGAGGCATATGCTTTGTTCAAAGAAGAAAATCCAGGTTTATACATTGGATATTCAACATTTTGTAGTATTAGACCACAGAATGTTCTTGCTTATGAAAGATACTCCTTGTGACCAATGCAAGTGTAAAATTCATGAAAATTTCATGTTCTTACTAAAGGGACTAAGGATAATATATAGCAATGACTTTTGGGAGAAAGTCTTGTGCAATTCAGTTTTAAATTCTGACTGTTGGAAAATGAACTGTGTTAAGTGTAGTAGTGGACAACTGCTTAATGAATTTCTGGAAGAAAGGGAAATAAAGGATTCTACAACTGTTCAGTGGCATGAATGGGTAATGTCAGAAAGCTCACGGTTATATAAAAACTCATGAAGGATGCAAAGGAGAACTAACAGAATTGATACAATCAAACTTCAAGAATTTTCAGCAACATGTCCATGTAAAAAGAATTCAAGCTGCAGCATTCCAGTCTGATATTCAGCAAAAAAGATACAGTTGTGTTACAAGTTGATTTTGCCATGAATTATTCATGTGAATGGCAGGGGAAATACAGTCAGCACTTTGGAGCAGACAAAGTGTGACTTTATTTACAGCTGCAGTTTTTGAAAAAATGAAAACTAAGTGTTATCTAATTGTATCCGATATTAAAGATAAGTCTAAACAGACTGTTTCTGCTTTTATAACCAAACTCCTTGAGAACATTGTGTTGAATCTATAAAACCTAAGTTGATAGTATGGAGTGATGGTCCATCAAATGAATTTAAAAATAAGTTCATATGTTACTTCATTCATATTTTATCAAGCACCGAGGAAAGATTTTCATCAATTGAATGGAAGTATTCAGCAACTTCTCATGGAAAAGGTGTAGTAGATGGTGTGGGTGGTAGTGCAAAGTCTCGTGTGTATGCAGAGGTCATGGGTAGACGAGCTGTTGTGCAAAATGCTGATAGTTTTGCAGCAGTGGCAGCAAAAGTAATGCCAAATGTAAAAGTCATTTCTGTAATGCAACATGAAATTGATCAGTTTCAGATTATGTGGGATCTTGCAAAAGAGGTGTCGGGAATAAAAAAGGCCCATGTAATAAATTACCAAAATAAGCACATATATTTATTTGCTAATGCCCAGTCAATAGATACCCCAATACAGCAAGTTTGTTATGGAGACATTTCCCATGATTGTGAAAGCACACCATCACTTCAATCAACATCTGTTTATGAACAGAATGCCAATATAATAACAGGCACATTTTTGCTTGTAAAAGTATGGGGCAAAAAATCATGGAAACCATATGTTGCTCAAGTATCAGCAATTGAAAACTTTGATCTTAGTGTTGTTTTCTTGAAAAAACAAACTGAAACTAATTTTATATATCAAGAAAATGATGTAGCATATATCCAGAAATATGATATCCTTAAAAACTGCCTGTACCAACAATTAATAATCAGGAGTTGTTGTATTTCCTTACCCAATAATGTAAAAGAAGCAATAAAGACATGTTAGTTCATACTATGTCACATACATGACTACCTGTCACATACATGATACACAGAGTTTTCTTAAATTTATCCATCAAAATACAATTTTAAATGAATTGTGCTTATGTATATTTCTTTGGTACTACTTCAATAATTATTTTTACAAATCTCACTAAATTTGACTCCATATGATTCACAGAATTTTAAATAAGAAGCATTGCAAGTGTGATCCAACTTCCATATTTTGTCACATACATGATCATACATATTTGTTTGTTTTTTAAACTTAAAAGAAAACACAGAATATCTATTATTTATTATTATGTATTGTCACTTCATATTTTACTTCAGTTAAATATATTTTCACCTTATTTACTACATTTATGTCTAGAAATACCATAATTGTATATGTATATATCCTATGATTGTCACATACATGACTGTGGAATGAGCCACACATTGCCAAGACCATGATTCTGGTACTTGGAATGATTTGAGTTGAACTGACTTTAAATGGATATGACATCAACCAATTAATTACATAATATTAATAAAGTAAGAACATGTTAATTATGTACATCTACATCAACACAATTGATACCAATACATAAAAAAGTTAGCAACTAAATTAATTAAATTGTCAGACTAAATTTTTTTTACATTTTCTACCTGACCATTAAGTAATACACAAAACGCAGCTAATATGCATGCGAAAAATGACATCTGCATTAAAAAAATGTATCCTATATAGTTTTGAAGTATGAATTAAATATTGAATTTATTTAGCATTAAATAGTGTGAATAATATATAGCACTATTTTAATAAACTTTTTCTTATAAATCTAAATTAGAGTTGAGATTAAATTCTGAACAATCGTCTTCAAAATCATTTTGCATAATGCTAGAATAAGCAATTGCATTAAATCAATGCTTAAAATGGCTTTATAATAAAAAAAATAGCAATTACAACAATAAAAATAGCTCCAATATACTACATGTAATAATGTAGTATATTGGAACTATTTTTGCAGCTCCAACATTTGCAAGTTATTAAGCAACTTCTAAGTATGTTTTGGGATAACTTAAAATAAAATCAGATTTGCTAGTCATTTCAAAATTTTCGTTTTAATGATAAAACAAATTCAACGATCTCAATTATTTGCAAGAATTTTGACCCAATGCATGCTGATTTAATGTGCAAGCAAGAAATAAACTTAAATTCAATGACCAAAGATATTAAAAATAAAATAATGGAAATTTTATACCAACAGCTTCAAATGGCAAATTATTATTTTACCTAAAGTTAAATGCACAATATATTGGATCCACAATAATTATCTTGAGGGATTTAATATATATCTCAAGATATTTTTTACATATACAAGGGTTAATTAGACTGAGACATGTAGAACAGTGAAACAAAATTCAGAAATTTAGCATGTTTTAATTTATATAAATATCCAGTAATATGTTAAATTATGCATTATTTCACAGAATTGATAAGTCCTTTTTAAAGGCCACCTTTGTCACTAGATTTCAAATTTTTTCTAATAGTTTTTCGGAAAATTAATTTTTCTTACAGAATGCTTTCATCACCTGTTTTTGTAATAATACATCCAGTTTCAATGTTCTTTACATTCAATGAAATTATTCTTTCTATAACACAAGATTTTGCAAAAAATTAATTACAAAGCACCATCTTGGTTACATCATTTATCTAAAAACATTGATAGTTAATAACTATAAAAATTAATCTTGGTTAAAACTTACATATCACCTTCATTTTCCCAATATCCTACAACCATATTCACAATATTCCAAGACAACAACAACATCAAATATTAAAATATTTATCCTTTAACCTTGTAGTAGAGAATACAAAGGGTAAATCAAACACATACAAATACTATTTCTCATCTAAAAGGTTTTATCTAATAGAGATATAAATTTGAAAAAAAACATCTATTAGAATATCTTTCTTCTTAATTTAAATTGTTCTTTTTGCAGTTATGAATTTTATATATCATGAAATATTATATTTATTTTATGGCAATACTTATATATTTCACATAAAATAGAATTCTAAGGAAATATAAATGGGGATATAATGAACAAGAAACTCATTTTGAAATCCGAAAGTCAAGTATGTCAAATTGCATAAAACCCTTAAATTGTTATACAATTGATTATGTAATTCTTTTGATTTCCTTTCATACATCTCAAATTATTTCAAAGTAAACATTCTAATTAATTTTATTACATTATTTACTATACATAATTTAACAGAGAAAATATTGTAATAAAAACTTTACAACAAAATATGTTCTGCAGTTTTCTGTATTTGTGTAGAACCTAATAATTAGCAACATTAAATGTGAGTTTTATTCTGATGTAGAAGTAGTAATTACTATGTATAACTGTCACAATTCAAATAATAAATTGCTTTATAAACTAAGACCCATATTATTTTAAATATATAGTGTGGTTTCTTTACAATTATGACAATATAAAAATACTATGTAAAATTTATTACTTTAGTATTTAGTAAAGAGAAGAAAGAATTGTTTTTATATTTTTTTGAAATTTTTGGTTTTATAGAGATTAAGTAAAAACATTACACCATTTGGAACTAGAAATAACAACAACTTTTATTTAAAATAAATGAAAGTATATACATATAAAAAAAATACCAAAAAAAAAAAAATAATAAATAAATAAAATAAAATAATAATTTTTTAACATATAAATCACAGAATAAATGTTCGTTTATTTTGTAAAGTTAAGATAAAATCAATGTAAACTTAATACTGCAGATTTTCTACAAACAGCTAGTGAAATAATAAATTCTGCATTTAAACCTCTTTAAACACAGAATAAAATCTAAGTATTTATAATTCAGACCATTTCAATGAGCTACTTATAAAATAACTACTCATAAAATTTATTCTTCAGAGCAGTATTGATTTCTTTTAAGACAGCACAATTAATTTTAAAATTCTCATTGTGTTATTTATGACAAATAATGGTGAAAAGTTGCTGTAAGATAAATTGCCTTTCCTAGGTAGTGAGCTGTAGTCAGGTAGAGAAACTTCCCAAGCACTCACCCTGACTCATACAAAAGACAGAAGTGCAACATCATTCCTGTTGTTCAACAGAGATCAAGCCTTATGATACAAAGAGATTATCCTGGTCATGATGAGCCCAACATTGCATTACTTAAAAAAAAATTAAATGGATGCAAATTCTAGTGATGAAATATACAAAATACACATGTATTTCATTTACTATTAATTTGCCAACTTTTTGACAAAACTGCTCAAATGAAATAGCATCATAAACTCAATAATTAGTATGGAAATTTTAGACTTTAAAAAGATTTCTTTACAGGAAATAATTGTGAAAATTTTGACTTCTACAATTTTGGGAAAAAATGTTTTTTAATTCAAACACTTTTAGAAATTTCTTAACAAATCTAAACATAGGATGGAAAAACAGCTATGATTTACAAGCAAATAAACTTAATGTTACCTTCCAGGTTTTGTTAATTCCTTTGTATATTCATGACGATCTTCAAACGGACATCGTCTCGGCCCCACTTGGACTAAGCCTGGAGATAATGCATATTCTTCTATACCTGAGACTTCTTTGCATTTTGGAAGACAAACAACTTTTAACTTGCAGCCAACATCATCCTCATTAGTAAAGTAAAAGAAATTTTTAGTTAAAAACAACCAACTCTCCCCTTTTATCTTTAATATTTTAGAGTTATCATGATGTGATATATTTCCTTTTGACAATAGCCTATACCATGTGAATTCACAGTCATCTTTTAAGCAAAATTCTAAAGAAACTTTTGGGTAAACTAGAAAACCAACCATTATATTTTTTGGCAAACTTATTTGAAGGACAGAAGGCGGATTTCGAATAATGTGATAAATGTTCTCATTTACTCTAAACTCAGTGCTACATGTCCAAGCCTCAATGTTTTTCAATTTGACATCTACAAATTCATTCCCTTTAAGCAAAGATATATTAAGTTGTGGTAGATTTTTCGATTCATCTGAAATGATTTCATCGCGTTTCTTTTTCTTAACTTTTTTTGCCATCGCATCCAATATTTTTAGTTGCATTCGGGCTAATGTAGTTTCCAATGTTTCCTCTTTCAATCGCATAAATGTAAAATTACGATCTGGAAATCCTAGTGAACCAAAAGTAAAATTAATTTTCATTGTATCATCTGTTTCTAGATGTCTAACATAAACTTTTCGAAGAGTGGACATTTTTGGAAATGTATTAAATTTAAGAAACTTAAAAAGAACTTTGCAATATAATGGTTTGATAGATAAATTATATTTCATGCGATAAAGCATGTCACGTATCTTTCCGTTTCTTGATAAAAGTACAATGAAACATACGTAGATGGCAAATAGAAAATAATCAGCTCCTATAATTTTTATTAAATATAAAATAAAAATCTGTGAGTTAAAACTCCTATAAAATTTCCTGCATTTGATTCAGAGAATCAGCTATACATTAATAAAAGGAAATTACAAAGAAAGCAAAATAGAATGTTATTATAAATTTTAAACACCCATGTGCATTTTAAAAAAAGGTTTCTAGGTAAACAATTAAAAATTGAAATTTATTTAGTTACAGTTAAGGGGAAAAAAGATATTTAATTTTGAAAGTCATCTGATATTTTTTTTCTTATTTTGAGAGAAAAAATTAATATTTATTTTATTGATTTCTTAATGTTTACACATTTTATATAGTTATTGAGGATAATTTTATTATCCATATTCTAAATTTAAAAAAAAAAAAAAAAAAAAATTAAACCCTTGAATACCTTTAACCAATCAGAAAACGACTTGTGTGTATACACGTGTCTCTGTGTGATGTAGTATTTACAATTCAGTTTTCCTTAACGCTTGAGTTACTAATGCAAAATTTGCGTTCGTAAATCAGAAACCGGTAGCCGGTGAAACTCACTTTTTTTTTTATGCGAGTTAATTATTTTAAATTTATCTGTTTCTTATTTATAATTGATAGAAAATGAAGAGCTTATTTTTTGTATTGTTATTTTCAATTTCCTTCTTCCATTTTTATCTCTGTGATGATTTAGACATTGAAGTTGTTCACAAATCTGACAAATGTGATAAAAAATCCAAAAAAGGAGACATGTTATCCATGCACTATAGAGGCACATTAGATGATGGAAAAGAATTTGATTCGAGGTTTGTAATGTGAATATATATGTATTAATATGTTGATAACTTTTTTCTTATTGAATCTTTAACACTTTATTTCTAACCATGCAATTGTTTTGAAACGAAACTTACCTTTTGTATATATTTATGAAGTTTATATTTGATATTTCATTAAACCGAAGGTTGATGACCTTTGAATTTAATCACATCGGTTGTCACTGATCCAAATAATTTTATAGGATCCAAGTAATTTTGCAATCTGATGAGTAAATATTTAAATTGGATTTCTAAATTTTAATACTTAGCATTGAAAGCGCTCTGCCAGTTATAAATCTGATTGGATTACTGGGGTAAGATAATTTATAACTGAACTTTTAGATTTTATATTAATATATATTTTTTACCTTTAGCTATGAGAGAAATGAACCCTTCAAGTTTCAGCTTGGTATAGGCCAAGTTATCAAAGGTTGGGATCAAGGCTTACTAGATATGTGCATTGGGGAAAAGAGGAAACTAACTATTCCACCACATTTAGGATATGGTGATGGTGGCGCAGGTAATAAATTTTACATAAAACTTTAATTTTAATAGTTTTAGAAGCTTATGTTGGAATTTTTATGAAATTTAATATATTTTATGCTTTAAAAATTAACATAAAGAATGCCACTGTGCTGTAATTGCTATTGCCAATCCTAACTCTTTAAGTTTTTGAGAAAAAAAAAATGTTGATATTTGTAATTGATAACTACTAAAATTCTCAAATTTTGTTCATTTAAATCTTCTATCACTTAACCTTCCTGTAGTTTATCTTATTTAAACTTGCTGTATGTAAATTTTTTTACCACTCCCCTGTTAGTCTGATAATTTGTAAAAATCATACAGGCTAGTACGAGTTTGATTCAATTTCCAATTTTCGCCAAGCACTGCAGAGTTATTTTATCAACCTATGTTAATTCGTGCAATGTCTAGTTTTCAAAATCCTGGTTATGTCCTTGAATATTGTGACCTCTCACTGTTTTGAGTTCAAATATCAAAATTTTGAATATTTCATAATAATTACTGAAGAAATGCTACATATAATCTAATTTCACAAGTTTTACAAAGGTTATGCACTACAAAACAATCTATCAAAAATGTTTTTTCTACTCAATATACACATTGTATAACTTTCTTTCAAATAATAAAAGAATGCTAAAATTTATTTATACACTATTACCAAGTAGGTATTTCCAACTACACTGTATATCTGAGTCAGTATTACGAATAGCATTAATTTTTTATGAAAGCTCAAATTTTAACTCAGCAGGGGTAGCAGTGATCACCTTTGAAAACATTAGTATGAAAGTTGTATAAGTACAAGAGAAAATTACGCAATAAAGTAAATAACATATATTTTTAATAAAACTCTAGTTTCTAATTAACAAATAGTGAATTTGCAGTAAACCTAAATATGTTTACATTTATTTAAGTTACATAAATTCTGACAAACAGTTTTAATCAAATAACAAAGTAAAAATATCTAATTATAATTTGTTGAAAAATCGGCAGCCTTAGTCAAACAAATCTGAAAGTTTAAGAACACATTCAATTTATCGACTTTCATATCTTATTCTATTTTATATATTTCTTTTATATCTCATATTTCACACAAATGTGAAAATTTTGAATGATTGAATTTTATGCACTTCAAAAATAAAACTTAAACACTTTCTATATTGCAATTTTAAACGTTAATGTTTCAAGGATTACTATAACTCGATTTATACATTAGGTTACATCAAAATCTCAATCCATTCCATTACAGTAATCTACAAGTTTGCTGCAATTGGCACCTATACTGGCTATAGGGTTTATCCTCAATAATATTTTCTTGAAGATTGCATAACAGGAACTTTTTTTATGTGATGGAGTTGATCCTGTGCCTGTTTCCTATCTGAACAAGTTCCCTGGTGTAATCCGTGAGGGGATGTTATCTTATTATATCAATAAACACTGGGTTATTTGAGTAACTGGTTATTATGTAGTTATTTGAGTCTCTTGGTAAGATACTGTAGGACTATTCTTTCATACTTAATTATCACATGGGTGTGAGTATAAGAAACAAGGTAATATAGAACATGCCAAATTGTATACAATAGTCTAAATTAATAATTCCTTAATTGCCTTAACAAACTAATGCTAATTTAAATAATTTGATCAATTTATACTAATGATTATTTCTGACACTTTAAATACAAATATTTTAAAATTTACAAAAGGGTATGTATGTGAAGTTCTGTCAACCAAGGAAAGAAAATAGGGTGAAACAGTAATCTTTTACCCACAATTGAAAATTACCTAATATGTAGTTACTTTGATGAAACATCTGTTTCTTTGGATAAAATTCAGTTGTAAAAGCTGTTTCTCTGCTTTGCACCATAAATAAAAATGTTTTTTTATTTCATTTTAACAAAATTTTTTTAATGAAATTTTAATTTCCTTATAATTTGCTATTTTTCTAAATTATGGCCCAAATGTCTTTAGTTGTGTTCTAAAACATTATCATATTTATACTTGTATAGTAGACACTTTTCTTTGAAAATAGCTCTGAAAAATAGAGAGCATTTTGTACGTCTATACTAAGTTATTTTATTTATTATTAGTTATATTATTTATTTTATTATTTAATCTATTCTAAGTTTATTTTTTATTCATTTCTGAAAATTGTTATTTGGAGTCAATTTCTAATTTTTGGGAAGTGTGAAATTTCTACTGTTCACTGTGCTTAAATTTGTTTTCTAATTATGGCTAAAAATATTAGCATCACCATAGCATAGTATCAAGCTAAGTGTAATTGTGCATACTGAAAAACATGGAAACAGAGCTATTAAGTAATGTTTTAGACTATACGTCTAACTGGGAAAACTTGGTAGAATTAGGAAGAGAGTTTAAACAAAACTCACTGTAAACTTAATCTGTTGGACCTGTATGAAAAAAGCTATGGTTAAATAATTTCAGAAGTAATTAGTGTAAAGATCAGTAGCAAACTGAGTGGTGCAAAGGACAATTTGATGAATGAGGACTCTTGCTGATTTAGGAAAGGTGTCTAGTGAATCTTCATTTAGCCTTAGAAATGAGTTCTGTGTTTTGAGGAAGTTTAGGTGTTATTTGGCATACTGTGAATATTTCCAGAATGTATTAAGTTACATGTAAAAGATAGGAAATTTAATATAATTGATAGTAAAACTTTATTCTTTAAAAACTTGCATAAAAGGAAGGTGTATATCTTGTTGACCAGAGTGTCTTATGTGCTGGTGAATGCAGTAATTTCAGTATTTTTTAAAAACTGTTTAAACTTTTACTAAACATACTCTTAGGAACAATGTGAAGCAATTAGATTTCTATTTCATTAAGATTTTACTAATGCATTTACATATGAAAATCAAATTCAAGGTACTCTGTTAAAATAAAAATGCAATTCAATTGTAAATTGGAATTTCTAAAAACTGGAGAAAAAAAAATTATGTTTAGTTTAATTTATCAAAATATGAAACAGTAAATTTAAAGAACTTGTATTATTTTAAGATTGTAAAATTATCTGAATAATGCATAAAAAGCAATATTAATTTTCATAATTAATATAACTGTTAAATAATGTAACCTAAAATATTCATTTATAAAACTTCAAGAAATTTCCTTGAAGTTGTCTTAAAATAAATCTAATTTTAAATGAAATATATTAACTGAAGTAATGCATTCAAGATTCTCCTATTATACAGAATTGCAGTGATTAGAAAAATATAATTTTCTTAAGAAATGCATTCTCTAAAAGATATGTAACTATGGCAAAAATGGATGTGATATCAAGATGATTGTTATGATTGAATTAAGTTTTAGGAATCATTCTAATTTCAACAAACATTACTTATAATCATTTTGCTAGATATTTTTATATTTACAAAAGAGATATAAATTTTTACTCAAAATTAATGAAATAGGCATTATTTCTGCTTAAAATTTTCTAATGATATTGTTCATAACATTTTTCAGGAGATAGGATTCCTCCTAAAGCAACTTTAATATTTGAAGTAGAATTACTTGAAATTGAAGATGGTCCTGCTCCTGTGAATGTTTTTAAGGAAATTGATTTAAATGATGACAAGCAGCTTTCTCGTGAAGAGGTAAAAAATGTTTTTATTATATGTAAACCTTATTTCTTTCAAATAAAAATTATGCTAAGTTATCTGCCATTCTTTAAGCAAAGCTGGCATCCGAATGGTTAGCACTCTGCTTGTGGTTCTTTGATTTGATTCCAATCTCAAGTCATGTAGTTATTTTCCCAACTTCAAATGTCTTATATTTAGCATTTTTTAATTTTTACTTTATTTTTTATTTAAATATTACTATTTTATTTTTCTGATTGGCACTTTTTAATGTTAAACCATAAGTATTTATGTCAATTGATGAGTTTGAGAATAATTTCAAGACTTAAATGTATTAAGCTGTTTTATTAAATATTTTAGATTAGTGATTATTTGAAAAAACAAATGCCTCAAGCTGAAGCAGCTGGTTTGAAAGACATGCCAGAACAAGATAAACTTGTGGAAGATATTTTCCAACATGAAGATAAAGATAGAAATGGCTTTATTTCTCATGATGAGTTCAGTGGACCTAAACATGATGAATTGTAATTTAAAGCATATTACATTTGAGGAAATTATTTCGTTAAAATGGGCACTGGTGTTTTTCTAAAAAAAGTATCTTGGATTTTAATAACTATATATATATATATATAGTCATAAATATTTTATTTGTTTAAATTATATTACTATGAAAAGTAATCTCTGTATTTTATTACATATAGAATGTATTTTCCTTACACATAGTATATTTTGAATTGTCTATGTATTGAATGAATTTTATAGTATTTATAAACTGTTACATAACTCATTTTATATAAATTGTTAATATTTTCTGAGAATTTTTATGGTTGTGATATGTTAATATATCTAAGAGAAAGTAACTTTGTTAAACTTCTCATAAAAGTTTTATTGAATGTCTGATTTTTGTATAACTATTTCAACATGTGAATTACAATTGTTGCTCAAAATTCTATCAATCATGGGTACTTATGACCAATGTTATGTTTGATATAACAAGTACTTTTTCCTAGCTTCTGAAATCTTTTAGTAAAATAAAATGCTTAAGAATTTTACTATCTAATCTAAAATACAAAAATTTTTATTTATAACATCAAATTTTCAATTTTACTGAGAGTAATAATATAAGAAATTAAGCTATTAAATATAATTATGGTGTAAGGTAGCTATCCTCTCATCTGAAAATTTCTATATTACAAAATATTAAAATAACATTTTTATGAAATTATAAAAGGGGAACTCCAAAATTTCTTAACATCTACCTCATATAGCAATTCATGGTTTTGAATCCCTCCTATGCATGGATAGCTGTAGTGGTTCAGTATTTGTTTTAAACTGTAGGTCCTGGTCTAACCAGACCTCAGTGCAAAAAGTGAGTGTTAAGCATCAAACTAAATCATATCTTGCCAAATTTATATTCCAATAACTTATTAACTTTATAGTATTCATCTTATTTCATTTGGATGTATATATATATATATATATATATATATATATATTCCAAATGAGAATACTAAAATATTCCATATTTTAGTCTGAATTGGTCATAAAAGAAAATGTTATGTTCTAATATGTTCATCTTTTGCCACTTGTTTTTAATGAACAAATTTCCATATTTTTTTATAGACTTAACAATCATTGCCATTTATCTAATTTGTTTTTATGACAATTTCTTTTAGTACTCATTGTTAAAATATGTAGGGGTTTTCTGTTTTAAATTTATTGGAAACACTTGCAAATTCCAGTTTTTTTTATTGTTATCTGAAAATTTGACTAATATTCTGTCTCTAAAATTTGATTGTCAAGTATGTAGTGAAGTTTTTTATTTGTAATTTTTCTGTGATTTTGTATTTAATGTAAGTTTTCTCTAATTTAAATGACCAGTATTTCACAATTTTTATTCAAAGATCTTTACCCTTCAAAACAAACTGTTAAAATTATGTGTAATAAAAATAAATTCAACAGCAATATAAGTTTTTTCCTTCTGTCATTTTGTCTTTTAAATTATTTTCTTGTTAAATTTTGTAAATTTACTTTGGAGGGGAAGTATAAGTTGATATGTTTTTACAAACTTCAAACTGGAATTTATTCCATTATTTTTATATGAAATATAAATTTTATCAGCATCAATTATCCTTTAACTGTTTCAAAGCAAAATTATTATAAATTAGTAAATTTCTAAAATTCTATAATTTATTAATCTGTGGTAGAATTGTACATTTTTCAAAACAGATTTCCTTTTTAAAATATCCAATACCAGATGTCTTTTTACAATTAATACTGTTTGAGCTGATCAAATTATATATTTCAGAATAGATATTCCATCTTATTTTTTGTGTAAAGCTTTAAAAATTTAATGAATTTTATCTATGAATCAGAATGTCCATTTTTCTTTATTTTATTGATTTCATGAAATGATAAAGCTTACAATTACAATGAAAAACTTGCAGGAATGTGTTAGTAGAGCGGAAACAGTTATGTGCATAAAAAATGAAATATATAAAATCTTAATAAAAAAAAAAACTTAATTTTTTAGATTCTATTTTCTTTTAAAGATTTGAATTTTCATTTATAAGTTAATTTTAAAAGGAGTTTCAAGTGGTTACTGTACTACTCAGATTCTTACTACTTGTCCTTGAAAGTAGTTTTGGGTAATTTTTTTAGCAAAATATTTTTAAGATACTAAAAGAAAATTCTTACTAAGCATTCACTTTTTTTCTGAAAGTGCATTCTCCTGAAGATTCTTATTTTTGTAGTGGATAATTGTAAGTAAAAAGTTGAAAAGGTATATTGCCTTTAATATAGATCGACTAATAATTTTATTCTACTGCCTCAGTTTATTTTGCACTTGAAAGAATTGTGCATTATGAGCCAAACATGGATTTTATCAATATACTGCCTTCCTAGATAATAAAAGCATTAAAAAAAAATTCTTTAGTAAATCTATCTTCTCATAGTTCTGGAATGCATGTGCATAAGAGAATAAGTACTTCATTTGGATTTCCTATTTTCCCCAAGTTTGGAAGACTCAAAAGATATTTGCCTGGAAAAACTATCAAAAATGTGTTCCATATACAACATTAGTTTATTGGCTTTATTTAAAAAAAAATAAGAATTCAGATAGTCAACACATAGAACTCCATTTTCCAGTTGTTTCAAGATGCAGGATGTCACATTTTTCCACATAAAAACTGGTTGCATTTTGAGATTTACTCAAAATATTCAATATTTTTTTTCAATCTTGATATCTCATAAAAATTAAGATACTTTTTTCCATCTTAATATAATATTAAAATATACAGTCGAAGTTTGTTATAAAATTCCTCTGATGGCCAGAGCAAAAGGTCTTCCAAACGAGTGGCCAGTATATTGGATATAATTAAAATATATACTAGTGCTTTGAAGTTTCTCAAAAGATGTTTTTAAAGATTCCAATTAAATACATTAATTATTTGTCAATCAATTTACAGTAGATGCTTGTTTTTATGAATACTGATATTTTTGGGAACTAATGTTTAGTTTCTATTCTGACAGCAGTGGTAATTTTAAATCTTATTTTCGAACTAATTTTGAATTTTTTTTTCAGAGGGAGGAATTTTGTTTTCAATAGATTCTTTAAATATTTTTTCCAATTTTCGTCTTTTTAATTTATTATTTTTTTTAATATAACACATACTTTGATTCTTTATTGAAGAGCGAAGTAACATTTGCAAGCATTCCAGACATTTTAATGGGATAGAACTATGGCGTCGAATTAGATTCCTATATTTCCCGTGCGTAAGAACATAGATTGTGGGAAAAGTCTTTGAAAGTTAGAACTCCGTTGTTCTGCAATAAATTTTGTTTGTCGAAGGAAGGATTACACTGGTTCCATGGAGTATTTATTGCAGTTGAAGAAAACTGATATGTTTATTAATCGAAGTAAAAAAGAAAATAACAAAAGAAGTAGATAAAAATATTAAATAAGCCAATTACAAAAAATATATTTAATTCCAAAGAAGAGCCCTTCGATAATTTAAAAAATTCGTGAAAAAAGGAACAGTATCATCAGAAGTTCTCACACTCCAAAATACTATAGAGAAGCAAAGCATCATAAACTGGAAGAAGTTTTCCTTGCTTAGCTAAGAAAAATGAATATTAATGGTGATGGTAATGCCATTTTTCAAAAAACGAACTAAGATTTGCTGTGAAGCTGAATATAATATTTTATAATCTTGATGGTTGGCTACAAAAATTTAAAAACACGGTTTGAGCGTTAGAAAATTGTGAAGGGGAACTTGAATGGAAAGAAAGAACATTGAAAAAAATCACTAACCGAGTACGATGTAAAGAATATTTTCAACGTGCAAGAGAGTTTGTTTTTTAAGATCTTACCCAGAAAAAAACTTGGATCTTTAAAGTAGATAAATATAATGGGGGTAAAAAATGAAGCAAAGAATCAGTGTCATTCGCAGCCAGTATGAATGGAACAGAAAAACTGACTGTTTTTCATAGGAAAATACTTTGTCTCGAAGCTTAAAAAAAATTACCAGGCGCATATTTATAACATTATTCGAAATATGATTGGTTGAGTTTATTCCCTCAATATTCCCTAAACTTCTCGGTTTATATCCTAATAAGTGAAGCAGCTTTCTCTGACTCTCTTCATTTACAATACTGTATTTTCACACATGCACTAATGTACAGCATTTGTTGTAAGTGCCTTAACATAAAAAAGTGTTGAATTTTCATTTAATTGATTAAAAGCTCTTCTTCTTAAAAAAAAATATAGTTTTTTCTCAATTTATTAATATAGTCCCTTTTGTAAGAAAAAAAAATCCAATTAAAGGAATTTTTAATAATCTAAATACGATCTGGTCCCAGTTGATTCGAATAGTTGGAATTTTTCTGTACTTGAAACGTAGTTATTTGGCACAGTAGTCTAAAAACTGTCTTACTATAAATCACCAATCATAGAAACATGAGAGTTTTTACGCTATTTGCAAATATTTTTGTAGAAACAGGTGATTAAAAAAATAAAATTTAAGAATTACAGATACTTATGTTACTAATTTTAAATTGTTTATTTAGCGTCCTTTTTGAGTCTCCGATTATCATTATTACAATAGAAAGTTTCGAATAGTATCCTATGAATATTGAATAGTGTGGCCCATCGATTTATTGAAGCTATGTCCTGAATGTAACAATGGCTACCAACATGGGAATTAGCCAACTGTTCCCGACATTCTAATGCAATCTCCGTTTCGTTTATGGGTTTTTGAAGGGTTTTTGAATGGAGACAAAAAACAAACTTGCTTGTATTTATATAAAGTTTATTTATCTTTTACGTATCCACATTCACTAGTAAAATGTGTTCTATATTCTTAATACAATCTCCAACAATTGATTATATAAACATGAAAAAATAAATAAATAAATCAGGTGAATAAAAAAATTTAACGTTTTTTCCTTGCCAGATTTTTATATGCAATTTCAAATAAAGTTTTTTACTTATCAGGCAATTGCTATCTATTGCAATTACCATTTTGTTAATAGTAAAAAGTAAACAAAAAAAATTGCCTTAATTTTTTATAAGTTTAATTTTTTTTAAATCGTGATGTTCACAGATTATGTTTCAAATAACAAGGATTTAAATGCTCGTAAATAGTTAAGAAATGGAGAAATTGTAAAACGAAAATTCCAAACGAATAAAAAGGATGTGATCACATTCAGTGTTTCTGAATCCCAGTAAAATGTTTTGAACAATGGCCAACACATTTTCAATGAATTAAACATTTGTTGTTCACTTCTTAGTCTTTTGATCATTTGTTTGCTGTCTCCTGAAAATGTAAAATGAACTATCTAATAAAGTTGAAAATGTAAATTAATCTTCTTACATATACAATATATTACTTGAACAAAATCATGTACATAGCTAAACAAAATCTGATGAAATTTATTAATATAGATCTGATAAATCTCCTTACAAAAATATCAAGTATTCTCCATCTTTTAGTTGACAAAGCAGCAAGCAGATTATCTTCAACAATGCCTAGCCATGAATTTACAGTAAAACGTTTCTATGCAGCCCACGCACGTACCGAATACGTGGGCTTGTTACTGCAAATTTTATAAAAAAATTTTTATAGAAAATAACATCTTTATAAAATACATACAGGAGTTAGCTATGCGTCTGTAGCCGCCAAGGTCACCAGTATGGTTAGTACGCAAACAGATGCTTTTACACCTCCAATAATCAATTTACCCCTTACATCTGAGAAAAAAATAAAAACAACATCCACAACTATCATCCGTAGAAAAGTTCCGACAGATAAATCTAAGGCCCTAAAGGCCTTAAAACTAAAATCTGCAAAGGAGGGCAATCCTAGGCCCTCCATATCCACCCGTAAAGTCCTATCCCTTGAAGCTGACGCTGTATATCTACGTCCCTCTGATGAAGATCTATCATTAGAGGTGATATCAGATGACATGCCTTCCAACTCCGGGAAAGGAGTTGACTTGAGAAAGAGACTCCGCTTTTCAAATTGAACAATAACTTCCTTTGTTTCTTAGAACTGCCACTGTTTGCGTTCTCATCATCATGACATCAAGTCTATAATTTCATATTACAACCCCGCATGTGTTGCACTTCAGGAAACATTCCTGAAGTCGAGCAATAACTTTTCCATGCGAGGGCTTACATGCTCTAGAAAAAACTGTGGTGATTATGGTGCAGTCTCTGGAGGTGATTGTATATAAACATCTAATACTTACCCCAGCACTGCTCATGCATTCAATACTAGTCTACAGGCAGTTGCTGTAAGAATTCATACTACATACTTATTAACTGTCTGTAGTTTATATCTACTACCACATGATGTCATCCACCAAGAGGAACTGGATGCTTTAATAGATCAATTGCCAACACCATTTCTGTTGTTAGGTGAATTCAATGGCCACAGTTCTTTGTGAGGAAATGATGATACTAATTCTCGCGGGCGGCAGATAGAGCCTTTTATTTCAGACAACAGTCTCTGTTTGCTTAATACCGACGAGAAGACATATTTCTATGTACCCACAAGAATATTTTATTCTCTCGATCTGGTCATTTTTTCACCATCTCTTCTTCCATTGTTAAATTTAAGTATAGGAAATGATCTGCACAACAGTGATCATTTTACTCTCGTCACCTCCCAGACTGGAGGTAGTAGTGTAACACAACACTTACCTACTTACGTGTACAGTCGGGCAGATTGGACATTATTTACGCAATTGGCAGTTGTTGATGATGAAATGGTTTTGATCGAAAATATTGATATTGCTGTTGGTAAAGTCACCGAAACACTTAAGAATGCAGCTGATGCATCAATATCTAAGATTTCCCCTATACCACACAGGCGTTGCAAAACTTGGTGGAATAAAGAATGTCAAGAATCATATAAAAAACAAAGGAAGTTATGGGGGTTATTTCGGAGGTACACCACAACGGAGAATTTCATCGCATTTAGGAGAGCAAAAGCAATAAATCGCAGAGCTCGTCGTCAAAGTTAGAAGGAATCCTGGTCTCGTTATGTATCCTCAATTACAACTTCCACATCCAGTAAACAGTTGTGAAGAAGAGTAAGAGCAGCCAATGGAATGGATAGGGAATTCTCTATTCCTATATTAAAATCCGGAGCTGATATGTGCTCTTCTCCTAAGGACATCGCTAATGTTCTTGGTGAAACTTTTGCTAGCGTCTCAAGCAACGACTTTTACAGTCCTTCGTTCTTAAGGACAAAGAGTCGCGCTGAACGAACACCAATTCGTTTCAACCATGGACAAGCTATGCCGTACAACTGTAAATCTCGGATGTTGGAATTGAAAAGAGCATTACATCAGGCCAATGATACTAGCTCAGGACCTGATGGAATCAGCTATCAAATGCTTCAAAATTTAAGTCCAGATTCTTTGTTGAACTTTCTGATTTTGTTCAATAGGATCTGGACTTAAAAGAAATTTCCATCAATTTGGAGCGAAGCAATGGTAATTCCAATCGTTAAGGCTGGTATGGATCCTTCTGTTCCTTCAAGCTATCGACCAGTAGCTCTGAAGACTGGCTTATGTAAAACTCTAGAATGCGAGGTCAACACCCGTCTCGTATATGTCTTAGAAAGAAAGAAATGTATACATATCAATCAGAGTGGCTTCCATAAAGGAAGGCACACTCTTGATAATGTTACTCATTTGGAAACGCAGATCCGCAATACTTTTGTGCGGAGGAATAATCTCTTTTCCATTTTCCTTGGCATAGAGAAGGCTTACGAACGTACGTGGCGTTATGGAATTCTCCGTAAGATGTATGATTTTGGCTTTAAGGGTAATTTGCCGATATTTATACAAAACTTTTTATGCTCCCTTGGTTTTAAAATTCGTACTGGTACGTTTCTGTCCAATACTTTTAACCAACCTGAAGGTGTTTCTCTGAGAAGTATTTTAAGTGTCACCCTTTTTAATCTTCATATAAGTAGCATTCTTCATCAGCTTTCACCTTCTTTTCATGGTACTTTGTAGGTTGATGACCTGCAAATATCTGGTGAAGGGTCTAACATGAATTTAAGTGAGAGACAAATACAAACATCTGTTAATAAAATTGCTGCATGGTGTGCTGAGAATGGCCATACATTATCTCCTAGCAAGAGCAAATGTGATCATTTCTGCAGGAAGACTAGCCTCCACAATGATCCCGTTATTCGTATAAACAAGACACCTATACCTGTTGTAAGTGAGGTAAAATTCCTCGGAGTGATATTTGACCGTAAATTAACCTTTCTTCCGCATGTATTATATCTGCGGAAGAAATGCGAGTGATAGCTCAATATCCACAAGGTGCTTTTAAATACATCTTGGGGTGCTGATCGCACGTCACTACTCCGAGTTTACCAATCATTAATTTTATCCCGCATAGACTATGGTTGTGTTGTTTATGGATCCGCTAGGTCTTCTGTTTTATGCAGACTGGACACTGTCCATCATTCTGCTCTGAGAATATGCTCAGGCGCATTCCGCACACCACCCGTTCAAAGTCTTTATGCAATATGCCAACAATTGCCTTTAGACCTGAGACGAATGCAGCAGTCTCTAAATTATTATGCTAAAATCATGTCGACAACTAATAAGCTATATCGGCTTATTAGGTTCCATGGTTCCAAATACCTCTCTCATGAGATTATACGATGCTCGTCCAATGAGCATCCCACCGTTTCTCACACGAGCCAAATCACATCTGTGGCTCACAGACCTATGTGATATTCGGATAGAGTCTGTTGTCCCATTTGCTCATCCGCCTTGGTATGACCCAACAAAAACTTTCATCAATATCTTTGCTCACTACAGAAAATCGGACACAACGCCTATTGTTTTTTAACAGCTATATTCTTCTAATCGCTGTCAGTACCAATCTTACAAACCTGTACTCACGGATGGATATAAATCCGCAGGACATGTGGGCTGTGGAATTTTTTTTATCAATAATACATCTTTTAGCTACAGCCTACATTCATCCTGCTCCATCTTTACTTCTGAAGCAATTGGCATCTACAATGCGCTTCAGCACGTGAATACAGATGATTGTCACGAATTTTGTATTTACTCTGACAGCATGAGTGTTATTGAGCTCTTGAAAAAGAATAGTGTTACCTGTCATCCTGTTGTGTCGAGAATTTTCAAAGTATTGGATTCCCTTGCTGGCAAGGGAAAAGAAATTGTATTTGTTGGATACCAAGCCACATGGGTCTTGAAGAAAATGAAAGAGCAGATGCAGCGGCAAAGACTGCATCAGATTAATTTTACAATCGGTCCCTCTCTCAAATGTGAGAAAAGTTATAAAAAGGTTTATTTGTTCCCTTTGGGAAGAATCATGGAACTTTCAGGTCGGAAACAATTTCCGTAACATTTTCTCATCACTCACCTCATTATCAGTTTTACCGTAACGAAGTGCAGGTGTTAGATTGACTCAACTTCGTATCGGACACACACGTTTCTCAAACAGACATTTGTTTCTAAGTGAACTAAATTCATGGTGTGAAACTTGTGATGAACCATTCACATATTTTAATTTCATGTCCATATTTTAACGCATATCGTTTACTCTTTTATAATGTGATATTTTGACTTCGTGTGATTTGCTTGGGGAACCACCCAACAGTAACCTATTTGCTTTTTTGAGGGAATAGGTTTTTTTATATCATATTTATTTGATATATACTTTTGAATTTTTCCATTTATATTTTATAATTGGATTTTAATATAAATGTATACATTTATTTTGTGTTTTAAAGTTTTAATGTTGCTAGTGTTTTAAAAAAATAGGTAAAAAATAATAAATAAATAAATAATATAAAATATCCTTTTCAAAACCATATTCTTTGCGCAGCGCGTCCACTTTTGGATTTTGCGCCATATAACCCAACCAACCATTGTCAGCACACCATGCAGCAAGCTTATTAACTGCTGTTTATAGTTGTTCCTCAATTAGCCGCATATTAGAACCATGGCATGATATTTGCAGGTCTTCAACATAGAGTGTATCATTTATTGATGGTGGTAATTTATGTAAGATGTTAATGATGACTATCACTGTTATCAAGATTTAGAAATAGTGACACTTAAATTGGAGCCTTGGGGAACACCCTCAGGTTAAATAAAAATAATGGAAAATACATTTCCAATGCGAACTTTAAAGACACCGAAGCTTAAAATAGTTTGTAGGAATATCGGAAGATTACACCGAAAGTCAAAATTATATAGTGAATGGAAAATTCCATATCGCCATGTACGGTCCTATGCCTTCTCGATGTCAAAGAAAATGGAGAGCAGGTGGTTCCTCCGCACAAAAGCATTGCATATTTGGGTTTCCAAACATGTGACATCATCAAGAGTGGATCTCCCTTTGCAGAAGCCACTTTGATTAATATGCATACATTTATTTTTTTCTAAGACATATACAAGACGGGCATTGATTAAACGTTCGAGAGTCTTACCCTCAGGGGGTTTACCTTCTTTAGGTAAACACGGGTGTCACAATCCCGAGGTACCCTAGTGATCTTTCCTCTTCTTTAATTTCTTCTCTCCTCTAATCTTCTACTTTTTCTTCCTTTTCTCCCTCAATGTGGTTGCCTCGTAAGAGGTTGAGGGCTCCCCTCGAGTAGCTTTCGCCGCTCTGTTGCTACTAGCTACTCTTGAGGACTAAATCACCCACGTGTTTGCCGTGCGTGGAGACCCGTGTCCCTGGAAAGGAGGATCCTGGTACTGAGGCCTCCTGAGACCAACACATTGCTTTGGCCTCTGCTTCAGGTAAACGGGAGGTGTGTTGTGGTCCTCAGCCCATCAATCGGCTTTATGGATCAAGCGATCGGTACATCTACTGGGTGACTCGTTAAGGGTGGAGTCCACTTCAGGGATGTACCGTGAGCATAGGACTGACTAGCACTGGTACAACTAACATGTATCCCCTCGTAGGGCTCCGTGGTGGGTGGTGCCGTCTAGTCCCTGAATTTTATGATATTCTACATGAATATTTCTATTAATTCTTTCCTCCCTTTGGAGCAACAATTGTCCATGATGCATGCCAAATATTATATTGTTAAAAGAACTGAAGGAGGTTCTTTCCAATTTGTATCACCTTTTCTCATTGAAAAGAGTATTTCATCTTGTGTAGGTGAAGTAAAAATATTAGAAGACTAAGAACTGGGGATATTTTAGTTGAGATTGCTTCCGAAAGGCAAGCAATACTTATACAGTCACTAAAATCAATTGGAAATGTGGATGTTGTCGTTCAACCTCATACGACATTAAACTTTTCCAAGGAGTAATTTCTGCAGCGGATTTGATATATACGTCTACAGACGAAATATTGGAAAATTTAATATCTCAAAAAGTCTGTGGTGTCAAACGGATAACTTTAAACGAGATGGTGTTTCTATCAACACAAAACATCTGATTTTGACATTTTCAACACCTGATTTACTCCCAACATATTAAAGTTGCCTATATGCGATGCTCTGTAAGACCCTATATACCAAATCTGCTTCGCTGCTTTCAATGCCAACGATTTGGTCATTCCAAAATAGCTTGCAGAGGTAAACTTATGTGCCCGTTGTGCTGACGTTGGCCACGATAGTGTTACCTGCAATGCTAAGGAGGTTTGTGTCAACTGCAAAGGCGACCATCCTGCCTATTCACGATCTTGCCCATCATGGCAGTTGGAAAAAATTACTACCGTTAAAATCAAAAATAGTGTGTCATATCCGGAGGCTCGACGAATTGTCGCCGCACGTACACCACAGCCAGGTATCAGCTATGCGACTGCTACTAAGAAAGTAACCCGGTCTTGCTGCACACAAACTGATTGTATTTCAGAGCCTTCAACAAAACAATCTCCCAAACGAAATGATACAAAATCTTCAACCACTGTATTACAAACTGACTCTTGCAAAATCAAGAGCATCTCAAGCAAAAATTAAAACTTTTGCCAAAGAAGGCGTTCGTAGGTCTTCCTTGACAGAAAGAAAAGCGAGGCTAGCGTTGGAGGAAGATACTGTTAAACTCTATCCTCAGATAGAGATAGTTTTGAGGATTCATCAGAAACTCAGATGAGCACTGCTGGTGAATAACATTCATCCCATTAATGACTTCCTTTGTTTCATGGAATTGTCGAGGTTTTCGTTCTCGAATTGACGACGTCAAATCTGTTATCTCTCGCTACAACCTCGCATGTGTGGCTCTCCAGGAAACATTCCTGAAGCCCACTGTTAACACCAAACTGCGTGGGTTTTTAATGCTTTAGAAAGGATAATGGTGGTGATAGGTCTGTATCTGGAGGAGTTTGTATATTCACATCAAACTCATATTCTAGTACAGAACATCCACTAAGAACTACACTACAAGCTGTAGCAGTGAAAATTCACGTAACATGTCTTATCACGGTTTGCAGCCTGTATTTACCACCACATGACGTCGTAAATTCGAGCAACTAGATGATTTAATTGACCAACTCCCAGCTCCATTTGTGCTTCTAGGTGATTTTAATGGACATAATACTCTGTGGGGTAGTGAAGATACGAATTCTCGCGGTCGTCAGATAGAGTAGTTCATATCTGACAATTGCCTTTGTCTGCTGAATACCGACGAGAAAACTTATTTTCAATGAACCTACACGGACATTTCACTCTCTGGACTTGGCTATATGTTCTCCATCACTCTTGCCATTGCTGAATTTGCTGTCGGAAATGACCTCTCAATAGTGATCATTTCCTCTAATCGTCTCTCAGGCTGGAAGTAATAGTGTGCGTCACAAACCACCTAATTATGTGTACAGCCGAGCCGATTGACACTTTTCACGCAATTGGCTGTGATCAGTGAGACAAGAGTTAAGACAGATGTGATAGATGATGCCGTTAAATTTGTCACCGACACAACAATCAGAGCTGCGGATGTTGCTATCTCTACAAAATTCCATCATTCCACATAAACACAGGAAACCTTGGTGAATGAAAAGTGTCAACTCTCCTATAAGAAACAAAGGAAGCAATGGAATATATTCCGAAGATACCCTACCACGGAGAATCTTGTTGCTTTTTAAAAGCCAAAGCTGAAGCTCGAAAGTTAGACGTCAGAGTCAAAGAGAATCTTGGATTCGCTACGTGTCGTCAATCAATTCATCGACAACAAGTAGACAATTATGGAGGAAAGCTAAAGCAGCCAATGGTGTTTATCAGGATTATTCCATTCCTGTATTAAAAACCGGAGCTGCAATACACTCCTCAGCGGTAGATATTGCTAATGTCATCGGTGAAACCTTTGCTAGTGTTTCCAGCTCTGATTCATATAATCCTACTTTTCTAAGGATTAAAAGAATCGCTGAGCGGACACCTCTAAGCTTTCATCATCGACATATTCTACCCTATAATTGTGATTTGAACTGTCAGAATTGAAGTCTGCTTTATCTAAAGCAAACGACACTAGCTCCAGGACCAGATGGAATCTCGTATCAAATGCTCCGTCATTTAAATCATGATTCTTTATTAAACATACTTTCATTGTTTAATAGAATCTGGACTGAGCATGCTTATCCTACTTCATGGAGAGAAGCGATAGTGATTCCAATATTGAAGCCTGGAAAAGATTCATCTGACCTCTGAGTTATCGTCCAATAGCTCTTACGAGTTGCTTATGCAAAACATTTGAGCGTATGGTCAATGCTAGACTCATTTACGTCTTAGAGAAGAATAATTGCATACATCTTCATCAAAGCGGATTTCGAAGAGGACGATCCACTATAGATAACATAGTAGATCTAGAATCCTGAATTCGGAAATGCTTTCGTGAGGAGAAACCATCTCGTTGCAATTTTCTTCGACGTTGAGAAAGCATATGATCGTACATGGCGCTATGGTATTCTCCGTACTCTGCATAATCTTGGCTTTAAGGGTAATCTTCCAATATTTATCCAAAATTTTCTGGCCTCACGCGTTTTTAAAGTGCGCGTTGGAACTACAATTTCCAATACCTTTAGTCAAGCTGAGGGTGTCCCTCAAGGTAGCATTTTAAGCGTAACCCTTTTTTAACCTTTTCATCAGTGACATACTCCATCAATTACCATCTTCTGTTCATGGCACTTTGTATGTTGATGACTTACAAATTTCATATCAGGGTTCAAACATGAATATAATTGAGAGACAATTGCAAACAGCTGTAAATAATTTAACCACTTGGTGTGAACGGAATGGTCTTAGTATATCTCCTAGTAAGAGTTGCTGTGTCCATTTCTGTAAGAAAACTAGCTACCATAATGATCCTGTGTTTCACATAAATAATAGACCCAGTCCTGTAGTCAGTGAGATAAAATTCCTTGGCGTGATTTTTGACAAGAAGTTAACTTTCCTTCCGCATGCTTTACATCTGCGGAAGAAATGTGAGCGACTGCTTAACATCCTCAAAGTGCTTTCGAATACATCTTGGGGTGCAGATCGCACATCACTCCTAAGAATTTATCAGTCTGTAATTTTATCTCGAATTGACTACGGCTGTGTTGCTTATGGATCAGCTAGACTCTCCATCTTACGTGCAGATTGACACTGTTCACCATACTGCTTTAAGGATATGCTGTGGAGCTTTTTCGCACATCACCCGTCCAGAGTCTATATGTAATTTGCCACCAATTGCCATTAGACCTGCGGCGGATAAGCAGCTGTCTCTTAATTATTATTCAAAAATAATGTCTCACCTCATCATCCCTTGCGTTCCACGATTCCAAGTGCTGCTCTTAAGAGATTATATAATGCTAGACCATCAAGCATTCAACCTTTCTCTCTCGTATTAAATCTAATATTTTGCTTTGACCTATGTGACGTCCGAATCGAGTCTACCGATCTTTTCGCACATCCTCCTTGGTATAATCCACACATTATTGTGCTAAATCCCTTTGGTAAGAATAAAAAATCAGACACAAGTACTGCTATTCTTCAACAGCTTTATTCATTCCATCGCTGTCAGTACACTATTTACACTCCAGTATTTACGGATGGATCCAAATGTCCAGGATCAGTTGGCTGTGGAGTTTTCTTGATGATACCTCCTACAGTTATAGCCTTCACAAATCCTGCTCCATCTTCACCGCTGAGGCTACGGCTATATACCGAGCACTTCAGCTGCTACAAACTAAAAATGAACGTAAATTCTGTGTGTACACTGACAGTATGAGTGTATTAGAAGCTTTGAGGAATAACAACAATAATTTCCATCCAGTTGTGTCTAAAATATTCAAATTAATTGATTCAGTTACTAACAAGGGATTTGAGATACTGTTTTGTTGGATTCCAAGCCACATAGGAATAGATGGCAATGAGAAAGCTGATGCTGCCGCTAAATCTGCAGCTACTTCCATTTTGCCTTCAATACCATCAATGGACATGAGAAAAGGATTCAAACATTTCATATATTCTCTTTGGCAGGAATCCTGGGACCTGCAAGTCAGCAACAAACTCCATTCCATATTTTCATACATCATTCCATTATCTGTTTTATCTCCACGAAGCGCAGATGTCAGACTGACTCGCCTTCGAATTGGTCACACGCGTTTCACCTGACAAACATTTGATCTTAAGTGATCTCCTACCGTGGTGTGAAAAGTGTGATGAACCATTTACAGTATATCACATTTTAATTGTGTGTCCAGATTTTAACCATCAGCGTTTTAGATATTTTAATAGTAATATTTTAGCATTAGAAGATTTGCTTGGGGAACCACCCCATCGCAATTTATTTTCGTTTTTAAAAGACATAGGATTTATGAATTTTATCTAATTTAGAAATATTTTATTTAAATACAAGTTTTTAATCTTATACATGTGTATATTGTATATTTACATATTTTAATATATATTTTAACTATATTGCTTATTTATACTTTTTATGTACATTTAAACTATATTTCTATTTTATACTTTTTATGTACATTTTAACTATATTTCTATTTTATGCTTTTAATTAATGAAAAAAAAAAACTTGTGTATAATATCTTGTGTTTGGCGCAGCTTGTCCTTACCTGGACCTTGCGCCATAAAAACCAACCAACCAACCAACCGAGAGTCTTACAAAGGCAACTCGTCAGAGATATTGGTCGATAATGTGCAGGATTTGAAGTATCCTTACAAGCCGTAAGGATCGGAATCACTATAGATTCGTTCCAAAGTAATGGAAGTTTGTTTTCAGTCCAGATCCTATTGAACAAAACCCCTCAGGGAATTTACCTTCTTTGGGTAAACACGGGTGTCACAATCCCGAGCTACCCCAGTCATCTGTAATCTTCTTTACTTTCCTCTCTCCTCTACTCTTCTGCTTTTCCTTCCTTCTCTCCCACGTTGTGGTTGCCTCGAAAGAGGTTGAGGGATTCCCTTGAGTAGCTTTCACCGCTCTATTGTTATTAGCTCCTTTTGGAGACTAAATCTCCCACGTGTTTTCTGTGCGTGGAGACTCGTGTCCCTGGAAAGTAGGGTCCTGGTAATTGAGGCCCCCAGAGACCAACACAATACTTTGGCTTCTGCTTCAGGTAAACGGGAGGTGTGTTGTGGTCCTCAGCACATCAATCGGCTTTATGGATCAAGCGATCGGTACATCTACTGGGTGTCTCATTAAAGGTGGAGGCCACTTCAGGATGTACTGAGAAAGTATAGGATTTGATTAGCACTGTTGCAGCTGGTCTGCATCCCCTTGTTGGACTCGGTGGTGGGTGGTACGGTCAGGTCCCGAAATTTTAAACATCATAGATGGAAATTAAAAAATCTTTCCTCCCACGGGAGCATCTTTTACATGACAGTAATTGCAAATATTTTTTGATTAAAAGAAAGGAATTTTTCATTTGAAAAAGTGTCTCCCTTTCTTATACAAAAAGGAATATCGGGTTTTATTGGAAAAGTGAAGGGTATCCGGAAATTAAGATCTGGTGACTTATTGATAGAAGTAGCTAACTCAACTCAAGCAGTACAAATAAGTAACATGCAAGTGATGGCAAATATAGAGGTGACTGTCTTGCCTCATGGCAATTTGAATTTTTCACGTGGAGTGATTTCCGCTGGGGGTTTATTAAACACTTCGACGGATGACATTCTAGATAATCTGCGAAATCAAAAGGTCTGTGGAGTTGAACGCATTAGAGTCAGAAGAGATGATAAGTTCATTGATACTAAACATGTCATTCTGACCTTTGCGACTCCAGACCTTCCTGACAAAATTAAAGCAGCATATAGGAGCTTACCCGTTCTACAGTATATTCCAAATCCCTTGCAATGTTTCCAGTGCCAGCGCTTTGGTCACTCGAGGAATGCGTGCAGAGGCAAACCCACCTGCGCTCGTTGTGCGGTTGTTGGCCATGACAGCTCAAACTGCACAGCAAAGGAGGCATGTGTTAACTGAAAGGGTAACCATCCCTCCAATTCTCGAAGTTGTCCTCTGTGGGCTTATGAAAAAGAAATCACCACGATTAAAGTGAAAAATAATTGTTCTTATCCTGAGGCGAGAAAAATATTTACCTCTCGTACGCCACAGTCTGGAGTGAGTTATGCGGCCGCAGCTAAGAAAATCACCAATTGTGTTAGTACACAAACGGATACTCATCCAATTTCTTCTGTAGGATTACCCCAAAGAAAATCTTCACCTCCTACTGTTCGAAAAGCTCCAAGTACAAAAACAAGAGGCTTTAAGGCCTCTAAATTAAAATCTGCTAAGGAGGGTCTTACAAAATCATCCTTATCCACCCGAAAAGTTTTGCTAACTCTGGAATCAGACGCTGTCAAACTTCTTCCCTCGGACGATGATTTTTCGTTCGAGGAATCAATGGAAGACATGACTTCCCGCTCCGGAGGAGGAGCTCTTCTGTTTAAACAATAACTTCCTTTGTTTGTTGGAACTGCCATGGTTTGCGTTCACACTTGGATGACATCAAGTCTATTTAATCCGCTTATAACCCCGCATGTGTAGCACTTCAGGAAACTTTCCTGAAGTTTAGCAATATCTTTTCCATGCATGGGTTTAAAAGTTTCCGAAAAGACTGTGGTGATGATGGTGCAGTGTCTGGAGGTGTTTGTATATTAACATCAAATAATTATCCCAGAACTGCTCCCCCTCATGGGGTTTACCTTCTTTAGGTAAACACGGGTGTCACAATCCCGAGGTACCCTAGTGATCTTTCCTCTTCTTTATTTTCTTCTCTCCTCTACTCTTCTGCCCCTCAGGGGGTTTACCTTCTTTAGGTAAACACGGGTGTCACAATCCCGAGGTACCCTAGTGATCTGTCCTCTTCTTTATTTTCCTCTCTCCACTACTCTTCTGCTTTTTCTTCCTTTTCTCCCTCAGTGTGGTTGCCTCGTAAGAGGTTGAGGGCTCCCCTTGAGTAGCTTTCGCCGCTCTGTTGCTATTAGCTACTCTTGAGGACTAAATCACCCACGTGTTTGCCGTGCGTGGAGACCCGTGTCCCTGGAAAGGAGGATCCTGGTAATTGAGGCCTCCTGAGACCAACACATTGCTTTGGCCTCTGCTTCAGGTAAACGGGAGGTGTGTTGTGGTCCTCAGCACATCAATCGGCTTTATGGATCAAGCGATCGGTACATCTACTGGGTGACTCGTTAAGGGTGGAGTCCACTTCAGGGATGTACCGTGAGCGTATAGGGACTGACTAGCACTGGTACAGTTAACCTGTATCCCCTCGTAGGGCTCCGTGGTGGGTGGTGCCGTCTAGTCCCTGAATTTTACCTCAATCCATATGAATAAATCAACTTTCTCTTCACTCCCTCGGGAGCAACAAATGCCAATGTGTAATGCTAAGTACTTCATTGTGAAAAGAACTGGAGGATCTTTTGAATATGTATCTCCCTTTCTTATTGAGAAAGGATTAACATCTCATCTAGGAGTAGTAAAATCTGTAAAGAAACTACGAACGGGAAATTTGCTTATTGAGACAACATCTGAAAAGCAGGCTCTGATGATACAAAGTATGAAATTACTTGTTGACATACCTGTCACAGTAGAGCCTCATTCTAGACTAAATTTTGTACAGGGAGTAATTTCTGCAGAGGATTTGTATCATACGTCCACTGATGAAATTTTAGACAACTTAAAAAGCCAAAAAGTCTGCGCTGTCAAAAGAATAACAATCAAAAGGGATGGTATTATCTTAAATACCAAACACCTTATTTTGAATTTGCAACGCCAGACTTGCCACAGTACATCAAAGTGGCTTACATGCGTTGTTCAGTGCGACCGTATATCCCGAATCCTCTCAGATGTTTCCATTGCCAACGCTATGGACATTCTAAAATGGCTTGCAGAGGGAAACCTACTTGCGCTCACTGTTCTCAAGTTGACGACCATGATAGTACTACCTGCAAAGCCAAAGAAATGTGTGTCAACTGTAAAGGTGACCACACCTCTTATTCTAGATCTTGTCCCGTTTGGCAACTGGAAAAAGAAATTGTCACCTACAAAATTAAAAACAATGTCTCCTATGCAGAAGCTCGTCGCACAGTTAGTTCCCGAACTCCCACTCCTGGTGTCAGTTATGCAACTATGACAAAAAAAGTGACCCGATCCTCCAGTACCCAAACAGAAACAAATTCTGTTTCTACAGTTAGTTTGCTCCCAAAGCAAAAAATCACTGAAGCACCTACAACTGTAATTGCCAAATCAGCTTTGGCAAAATCAAAAGCCTTGAAGGCTAGGAAATTAAAAATAGCTAAAGAAGGCGTTCGGAAGCCTTTGTTAACAGCAAGAAAAGCTCTTCTGTGTTTGGATGCAGACACTGTCAAGCTGCATCCATCGGATGATGACTTCAATTCTGAAGACTCATCTGAGATGACCATAAGCAACAGTGATAAAGGTTAGAATATATTCCATTCGTGACTTCCTTCGTTTCCTGGAATTGTCGCGGTTTTCGTTCTCGCTTTGATGACATCAAATCCATCATCTCTCGCTTTAACCCCGCATATGTGGCTCTCCAGGAGACATTCCTGAAGCCCGCTGTTGTCACCAAACTGCGTGGGTTTCAGTGCTTCAGAAATGATAATGATGGTGATGCTGCTGTGTCTGGTGGAGTTTGTATAATTACATCAAACAATTACCCCAGTACAGCACATCAGTTAAGAACTACACTCCAGGCAGTGGCTGTGAGAATCCACACCACATGTCTAATAACAGTGTGTAGCCTTTACTTACCACCAAATGATGTCATCCAAGAAGAGGAACTGAATGATTTGGTTGCTCAACTCCCAACTCCCTATTTATTGCTCGGTGATTTTAACGGACATAGTCCTCTGTGGGGTAGTGATGATACGAATTCTCGCGGTCGTCAGATAGAAAAGTTAATTTCTGACAATTGCCTCTGTCTGCTTAATACCGACGAGAAGACTTATTTTCACGAACCTACATGGACATTTCACTCTCTGGACTTAGCTATATGTTCTCCATCACTCTTGCCATTGCTGAATTTTGAAGTTGGAAATGACCTCTACAATAGTGATCATTTCCCTCTAATCGTATCTCAGGCTGGAAGTAATAGTGTGAGTCACAACCCACCTAATTATGTGTACAGTCGAGCCGATTGGACACTTTTCACGCAATTGACTGTGATCAGTGAGACAAGAGTTAAGACAGATATGATAGATGATGCCGTTAAATATGTCACCGACACAATAATCCGAGCTGCGGATGTTGCTATCCCTAAAAATTCCAACACTCCACATAAACACAGGAAACCTTGGTGGAATGAAACATGCCAACTGTCTTATAAGAAACAAAGGAAGCAATGGAATATATTCCGAAGATACCCTACTACGGAGAATCTTGTTGCTTTTAAGAAAGCCAAAGCTCAAGCTCGAAGAGTTAGACGTCAGAGTCAAAGAGAATCTTGGATTCGCTACGTGTCGTCAATCAATTCATCGACAACAAGTCAACAATTATGGAGGAAAGTTAAAGCAGCCAATGGTATTTATCAGGATTATTCCATTCCTGTATTAAAAACCGGAACTGCAATACACTCCTCAGCGGTAGATATTGCTAATGTCATCGGTGAAACCTTTGCTAGTGTTTCCAGCTCTGATTCATATAATCCTACTTTTCTAAGGATTAAAAGAATCGCTGAGCGGACACCTCTAAGCTTTCATGATCGACATATTCTACCCTATAATTGTGATTTTGAACTGTCAGAATTGAAGTCTGCTTTATCTAAAGCAAACGACACTAGCCCAGGACCAGATGGAATCTCGTATCAAATGCTCCGTCATTTAAATCATGATTCTTTATTAAACATACTTTCATTGTTTAATAGAATCTGGACTGAGCATGCTTATCCTACATCATGGAGAGAAGCGATAGTGATTCCAATTTTGAAACCTGGCAAAGATTCATCTGACCTTCTGAGTTATCGTCCAATAGCTCTCACGAGTTGCTTGTGCAAAACGTTTGAGCGTATGGTCAATGCTAGACTCATTTACATCTTAGAGAAGAATAATTGCATACCCCTTCAACAAAGCGGATTTCGAAGAGGACGATCCACTATTGACAACATAGTAGATCTGGAATCCCAAATTCGAAATGCTTTCGTGAGGAGAAACCATCTTGTTGCAATTTTCTTCGATATTGAGAAAGCATACGATCGTACGTGGCGTTTTGGCATTCTCCGCAATATGCATAATCTTGGATTTAAGGGTAATCTTCCAATATTTATACAGAATTTTCTAGCTACTAGGCTATTTAAAGTACGTATTGGAACTACAATTTCCAATACTTTTACTCAAGCTGAGGGTGTCCCTCAAGGTAGCGTTTTAAGCGTAACCCTTTTTAACCTTTTCATCAATAACATACTTCATCAGTTACCATCTTCAGTTCATAGGAATTTATATGTTGATGACTTACAAATTTCATATCAGGGTTCAAACATGAATATAATTGAGAGACAATTGCAAACAGCTGTAAACAATCTAACTACTTGGTGTGAACGAAATGGTCTTAGTATATCTCCTAGTAAGAGTCACTGTGTCCATTTCTGTAGGAAAACTAGTCTTCATCCCGATCCTGTGCTTCACATAAGGAATAGACCTATTCCTGTGGTCAACGAGATAAAATTCCTCGGGGTAATTTTCGATAAGAAGTTAACTTTCCTTCCGCATACTTTATATTTGCGGAAGAAGTACGAGCGAATGCTCAATATCCTCAAGGTATTGTCTAATACATTTTGGGGTGCAGATCGCACTTCATTGATCCGAATTTACCAATCAATCATTTTATCTCGTATTGACTATGGTTGTGTTGCTTATGGATCGGCTAGATCTTCCATTTTACGTAGATTGGATACCGTCCACCACTCTGCTTTAAGGATTTGCTGTGGAGCATTTCGTACATCACCCGTCCAGAGTCTATATGTAATCTGCCAACAATTACCATTAGACCTGCGGCGGATACAGCTGTCTCTTAATTATTATTCAAAAATCATGTCCTCACCTCATCATCCCTTGCGTTCCACGATTCCAAGTGCTGCTCTTAAGAGATTATATAATGCTAGACCATCAAGCATTCAACCTTTTCTCTGTCGTATTAAATCTATTATTTTGCTGTCTGACCTATGTGATGTCCGAATCGAGTCTACCGATCTTTACGCACATTCACCTTGGTACAATCCACACATAACTGTGTTAAATCCCTTTGGTAAGAATAAAAAATCAGACACAAGTACTGCTATTCTTCAACAGCTTTATTCATTCCATCGCTGTCAGTACACTATATACACTCCAGTATTTACGGATGGATCCAAATGTCCAGGATCAGTTGGTTGTGGAGTGTATCTTGATGATACCTCGTACAGTTATAGCCTTCATAAATCCTGCTCCATCTTCACCGCTGAGGCTACGGCTTTATACCGAGCACTTCAGCTGCTACAAACTAAAAATGAACGTAAATTCTGTGTGCACACTGACAGTATGAGTGTATTAGAAGCTTTGAGGAATAACAACTATAATTGCCATCCAGTTGTGTCTAAGATATTCAAATTAATTGATACTGTTACTAACAAGGGATTTGAGATACTGTTTTGTTGGATACCAAGCCACATAGGAATAGATGGTAATGAGAAAGCTGATGCTGCCGCTAAATCTGCAGCTACTTCCATTTTGCCTTCAATACCATCAATGGACATGAGAAAAGGATTCAAACATTTCATATATTCTCTTTGGCAGGAATCCTGGGACCTGCAAGTCAGCAACAAACTCCATTCCATATTTTCATACATCATTCCATTATCTGTTTTATCTCCACGAAGCGCAGACGTCAGACTGACTCGCCTTCGAATTGGTCACACGCGTTTCACCCACAAGCATTTGATCTTGAGTGATCTCCAACCATGGTGTGAAAAGTGTGATGAACCATTTACAGTATATCACATTTTAATTGTATGCCCAGATTTTAACCATCAGCGTTTTAGATATTTTAATAGTAACATTTTAACATTAGAAGATCTGCTTGGGGAACCACCCCATCGCAACCTATTTGCGTTTTTAAAAGACATAGAATTTATGAATTTTATCTGATTTAGAAATATTTTACTTAAATATAAAATTTTTAATTTTATACATGTGTATATTGCATGTTTACAAACTTTTAATATACATTTTAACTATATTTCTATTTTATACCTTTAATATACTTTTTAACTATATTTCTATTTTATACCTCTAATATACATTTTAACTATATTTCTACTTTGTACTTTTAATGTACATTTTAACTATATTATTATTTTATACTTTTAATGGGTTTAAAAAAACTGGTGTAAGCTATCTTGTGTTTGGCGCAGCTTGTCCTTATCTGGACCTTGCGCCATAAAAACCAACCAACCAACCAACCTCTACTCTTCTGCTTTTTCTTCCTTTTCTCCCTCAGTGTGGTTGCCTCGAAAGAGGTTGAGGGCTCCCCTTGAGTAGCTTTCGCCGCTCTGTTGCTATTAGCTACTCTTGAGGACTAAATCACCCACGTGTTTGCCGTGCGTGGAGACCCGTGTCCCTGGAAAGGAGGATCCTGGTAATTGAGGCCTCCTGAGACCAACACATTGCTTTGGCCTCTGCTTCAGGTAAACGGGAGGTGTGTTGTGGTCCTCAGCACATCAATCGGCTTTATGGATCAAGCGATCGGTACATCTACTGGGTGACTCGTTAAGGGTGGAGTCCACTTCAGGGATGTACCGTGAGCGTATAGGGACTGACTAGCACTGGTACAGTTAACCTGTATCCCCTTGTAGGGCTCCGTGGTGGGTGGTGCCGTCTAGTCCCTGAATTTTAACTCACTACATATGAACAAAGAAACTTTCTCCTCACTCCCTCGGGAGCAACAAATGCCTATGTGCAATGCGAAATTCTTCATAATGAAAAGAATAGGAGGATCGTTTGAATATGTTTCTCCTTTTCTTATTGAAAAGGGACTAATATCTCATCTGGGTGCCTTGAAATCAGTAAAGAAATTACGAACTGGAAATTTACTGATTGAAACCTGTTCTGATAAACAGTCAATGATGATACAGAATATGAAAGAACTTGCTGAAATACCAGTCACTGTTGAGCCTCATACGAAATTAAACTTTGTGCAGGGAGTAATTTCTGCAGAGGATTTGTACCACACGTCAACAGATGAAATTCTTGACAATTTGAAAAGTCAAAAAGTCTGCGCGGTTAAAAGAATAACAATAAAAAGGGATGGTATAATCTTAAACACCAAACACCTTATTTTGACTTTTGCAACGCCAGACTTGCCAAAATACATCAAAGTGGCTTATATGCGTTGTTCAGTGCGACCATATATACCAAATCCTCTCAGATGTTTCCAGTGCCAACGTTATGGGCATTCTAAAATGGCTTGTAGAGGAAAACCTACTTGCGCTCGCTGTTCCCAAGCTGATGAGTATGATAGTGTTACCTGCAAAGTCAAAGAAATGTGCGTCAACTGCAAAGGAGACCACCCCTCATATTCCAGATCTTGTCCCGTTTGGCAACAGGAAAAGGAAATTGTCACTATCAAGATCAAGAACAATGTGTCCTATATTGAAGCTCGTCGCATAGTTTGTTCCCGCACTCCAACTCCTGGTGTTAGTTACGCAGCTGTGGCAAAAAAAGTTACCCGATCTTGCAGCACCCAAACAGATTCTGTCTCTTCAGCTAGCTTTCTCGTAAAGCAAAAAACAGTGGAAACATCAACACCTATAATAGCCAAATCAGCTTTGGCAAAATCAAAAGCCTTAAAGGCGAGGAAATTAAAATTAGCTAAGGAAGGCATTCGAAAGTCTGCCTTAACAACAAAAAAAGCTCTTCTGTGTTTGGATGCAGACACTGTTAAACTGCATCCATCGGATGATGACTTCAATTCTGAAGATTCATCAGAGATGATGATGAGTAACAGTGAGAAAGGTTAGAATATATTCCATTCCTGACTTCCTTTGTTTCCTGGAATTGTCGTGGGTTTCGGTCTCGCATTGATGACATCAAATCAATTATCTCTTGCTTTAACCCCGCATGTGTGGCTCTCCAGGAGACATTCCTGAAGCCCACTGTTGTCACCAAAATGCGTGGGTTTCAATGCTTTAGAAATGATTATGGTGGCGAAGTTGCTGTGTCTGGTGGAGTTTGTATAATTACATCAAACAATTACCCCAGTACAGCACATCAGTTAAGAACTACACTCCAGGCCGTGGCTGTGAGAATCCACACCACATGTCTAATAACAGTATGTAGTCTTTACTTACCACCGAATGATGTCATCCAAGCAGAAGAACTGAATGACTTGGTTGATCAACTCCCAACTCCATTTTTATTGCTTGGTGATTTTAACGGTCATAATTTTCTGTGGGGTAGTGATGATACGAATTCTCGTGGTCGACAGATAGAGCAGTTCATTTCTGACCATAGCCTCTGTCTGCTAAATACCAACGAGAAAACTTATTTCCACGAACCTACACGGACATTTCACTCTCTGGACTTAGCTATATGTTCTCCATCACTCTTGCCATTGCTGAATTTTGAAGTTGGAAATGACCTCTACAATAGTGATCATTTCCCTCTAATCGTGTCTCAGGCTGGAAGTAATAGTGTGTGTCACAAACCACCTAATTATGTGTACAGTCGAGCCGATTGGTCACTTTTCACGCAATTGGCTGTGATCAGTGAGACAAGAGTTAAGACAGATGTGATAGATGATGCCGTTAAATATGTCACCGACACAATAATCAGAGCTGCGGATGTTGCTATCCCTAAAAATTCCATCATTCCACATAAACACAGGAAACCTTGGTGGAATGAAAAGTGTCAACTCTCCTATTAGAAACAAAGGAAGCAATGGAATATATTCCGAAGATACCCTACTACGGAGAATCTTGTTGCTTTTAAAAAAGCCAAAGCTGAAGCTCGAAAAGTTAGACGTCAGAGTCAAAGAGAATCTTGGATTCGCTACGTGTCGTCAATCAATTCATCGACAACAAGTCCACAATTATGGAGGAAAGTTAAAGCAGCCAATGGTATTTATCAGGATTATTCCATTCCTGTATTAAAAACCGGAGCTGCAATACACTCCTCAGCGGTAGATATTGCTAATGTCATCGGTGAAACCTTTGCTAGTGTTTCCAGCTCTGATTCATATAATCCTACTTTTCTAAGGATTAAAAGAATCGCTGAGCTGACACATCTAAGCTTTCATGATCGACATATTCTACCCTATAATTGTGAGTTTGAACTATCAGAATTGAAGTCTGCTTTATCTAAAGCAAACGACACTAGCCCAGGACCAGATGGAATCTCGTATCAAATGCTCCGCCATTTAAATCATGATTCTTTATTAAACATACTTTCAATGTTTAATAGAATCTGGACTGAGCATGCTTATCCTACTTCATGGAGAGAAGCGATAGTGATTCCAATATTGAAGCCTGGAAAAGATTCATCTGACCCTCTGAGTTATCGTCCAATAGCTCTTACGAGTTGCTTATGCAAAACATTTGAGCGTATGGTCAATGCTAGACTCATTTACGTCTTAGAGAAGAATAATTGCATACATCTTCATCAAAGCGGATTTCGAAGAGGACGATCCACTATAGATAACATAGTAGATCTAGAATCCCGAATTCGAAATGCTTTCGTGAGGAGAAACCATCTCGTTGCAATTTTCTTCGACGTTGAGAAAGCATATGATCGTACATGGCGCTATGGTATTCTCCGTACTCTGCATAATCTTGGCTTTAAGGGTAATCTTCCAATATTTATCCAAAATTTTCTGGCCTCACGCGTTTTTAAAGTGCGCGTTGGAACTACAATTTCCAATACTTTTAGTCAAGCTGAGGGTGTCCCTCAAGGTAGCATTTTAAGCGTAACCCTTTTTAACCTTTTCATCAGTGACATACTCCATCTTCTACCATATTCTGTTCATGGCACTTTGTATGTTGATGACTTACAAATTTCATATCAGGGTTCAAACATGAATATAATTGAGAGACAATTGCAAACAGCTGTAAATAATTTAACCACTTGGTGTGAACGGAATGGTCTTAGTATATCTCCTAGTAAGAGTTGCTGTGTCCATTTCTGTAGGAAAACTAGCTACCATAATGATCCTGTGATTCACATGAATAATAGACCCATTCCTGTAGTCAGTGAGATAAAATTCCTTGGCGTGATATTTGACAACAAGTTAACTTTCCTTCCGCATGTTTTACATCTGCGGAAGAAATGTGAGCGACTGCTTAACATCCTCAAAGTGCTTTCGAATACATCTTGGGGTGCAGATCGCACATCACTCCTAAGAATTTATCAGTCTGTAATTTTATCTCGAATTGACTACAGCTGTGTTGTTTATGGATCAGCTAGACTCTCCATCTTACACAGATTGGACACTGTTCACCATACTGCTTTAAGGATATGCTGTGGAGCTTTTCGCACATCACCCGTCCAGAGTCTATATGTAATTTGCCACCAATTGCCATTAGACCTTCGGCGGATGCAGCTGTCTCTTAATTATTATTCAAAAATCATGTCCTCACCTCATCATCCCTTGCGTTCCACGATTCCAAGTGCTGCTCTTAAGAGATTATATAATGCTAGACCATCAAGCATTCCACCTTTTCTCTCCCCTCAGGGGGTTTACCTTCTTTAGGTAAACACGGGTGTCACAATCCCGAGGTACCCTAGTGATCTTTCCTCTTCTTTCATTTCTTCTCTCCTCTACTCTTCTGCTTTTTCTTCCTCTTCTCCCTCAGTGTGGTTGCCTCGAAAGAGGTTGAGGGCTCCCCTTGAGTAGCTTTCGCCGCTCTGTTGCTATTAGCTACTCTTGAGGACTAAATCACCCACGTGTTTGCCGTGCGTGGAGACCCGTGTCCCTGGAAAGGAGGGTCCTGGTAATTGAGGCCCCCAGAGACCAACACATTACTTTGGCCTCTGCTTCAGGTAAACGGGAGGTGTGTTGTGGTCCTCAGCACATCAATCGGCTTTATGGATCAAGCGATCGGTACATCTGCTGGATGACTCGTTAAGGGTGGAGGCCATCTCAGGGATGTACTGTGAGCGTATAGGATCTGGCTAGCACTGGTGCAGCTGGTCTGCATCCCCTTGTTGGACTCGGTGGTGGGTGGTGCCGTCAGGTCCCGAATCTTCCATGTTTAATATGGAATCATGCATTTTTTCTTCTCTCCCACGGGAGCACATATTGAACATAACAAATGCCAGATTTTACATTGTCAAACGGAAAGAGGGTACATTTGATAATGTATCCCCTTTCCTAATCCAAAAGGTATCAGTGGCAATATTGGTGAAGTAAGGAGCATTCGTAAACTTCGTTCTGGTGATTTAATGGTAGAAGTTGCTTCAGATGCACAAGCAACTCTCATAAGCAACTTGAAAATGCTTGCTAACCTTGAGGTGTCAGTCGAACCTCATATGAACCTTAACTTTTCGCGTGGTGTGGTATCCGCCAAGGATTTGCTAAATACGCCTACGGATGAGATATTAGAAAATCTCAGAGATCAAAAGGTCTGTGCCGTAAAACGCATTACAGTCAGACGTGATGGGCAAGTTATAAATACTAAACATCTCGTACTGACTTTTGCGACGCCAGATCTACCGCAGCATATTAAAGCTGCGTATATGCATCTATCCGTCAGGCCGTTTATTCCAAATCCTTTGCGTTGTTTCCAGTGCCAGAGATTTGGTCACTCTAAAGCGGCTTGCAGGGGCAAACTGACTTGCGCCCGCTGCTGCAGCAGTTGGCCACGACAGCTCGTCATGTACTGCAAAGGAGAGGTGTGTAAACTGTAAAGGTGACCACCCTCCTACGCTAGAAGTTGTCCTACCTGGATACTGGAAAAGGAGATCACAACCACTAAAGTTAAGAATAATTGTTCTTATCCCGAGGCAAGACGTGCTGTTACAGCACGTACACCTCAAGTAGGAGTTAGCTATGCATCAGTAGCCGCCAAGGTCACCAGAACGGCTAGTACACAAACGGATGCTCTTTCACTTTCAACAGTAAAGTTACCCCTTACATCTGTACAGAGGCCAAAATCGACCTCCACAACCATTCCCCAAAGAAAAGCTCCGATGGCTAAATCTAAGGCCCTGAAGGCCCTAAAACTTAAACTTGCAAAAGAGGGCAATGTTAGGACCTCCATATCCACCCGTAAAGCCTTATACCTGGAGGCTGATGCTGTTTCATTACATCCCTCGGACGAAGATCTATCGCTCGAGGAGATGTCAGATGACATGCCACTCAGCTCCGGGAACGGAGCTCTTCAAACTGAATAATAGCTTCCTTTGTTTCTTGGAACTGCCATGGTTTGCGTTCTCATCATGATGACATCAAGTCTATAATTTCAGCCTACAATCCCGCATGTGTTGCGCTTCAGGAAACATTCCTGAAGACCAGCAATAACTTTTCCATGCGAGGGTTTACATGCTCTAGAAAAGACTGTGGTGATAATGGTACAGTGTCTGGAGGTGTTTGTATATTAACATCTAATACTTACCCCAGCACTGCCCATGCATTAAATACTACTCTACAGGCAGTTGCTGTAAGAATTCATACTACATGCTTATTAACTGTCTGTAGTTTATATTTACCACCACATGATGTCATCAGCCAAGAGGAACTCGATGCATTAATAGATCAGCTGCCAACACCATTTCTACTGTTGGGTGACTTTAACGGCCATAGTTCTTTGTGGGGAAATGATGATACTAATTCTCGCGGTCGGCAGATAGAGCGGTTTATTTCAGACAACAGTCTCTGTCTGCTTAATACCGACCAGAAGACATATTTCCATGTACCCACGAGAACATTTCATTCTCTCGATCTTGCCATTTGTTCCCCATCTCTTCTGCCATTGTTAAATCTAAATGTAGGAAATGATCTGCATAATAGCGATCATTTTCCTCTCGTCATCTCCCAGACTGGAGGTAGTAGTGTAGAACAACGTCTACCTACTTACGTGTACAGTCGGGCAGATTGGACATTATTCACACAATTGGCAGTTGTTGATGCTAAAATGGTTTCGATCGAAGATATTGATATTGCTGTTTGTAAAGTCACTGAAACAATTAAGAATGCAGCTGATGCATCAATACCTAAAAGTTCCTCCATACCACACAGGCATTGCAAACCTTGGTGGAACAAAGAATGCCAAAAAACTTATAAAAAACAGAGGAAGTTATGGGGAATATTTAGGAGGTATCCCACAACGGAGAATCTTATAGCCTTTAAGAGAGCAAAAGCATTAGCTCGCAGAACTCGTCGTCGAAGTCAGAAGGAATCCTGGTCTCGCTATTTATCTTCAATAACATCTTCAACATCCAGCAAGCAGTTGTGGAGAAGAGTAAAGGCAGCCAATGGAATTTATAGAGAATTTTCTATTCCTATCTTAAAATCCGGAGCTGCTATATACTCTTCTCCTACGGATATTGCAAACGTCCTTGGTGAAGCATTTGCTAACGTCTCAAGCTCGAATTCTTACAGTCCTTCGTTCTTGAGGACTAAGACTCGCGCTGAGCGTGTACCAATTCGCTTCAACCATCGACAAGCCTTTCCGTACAACTGTGAATTTGGAAAGTTTGAATTGAAGAAAGCTTTACAACAGGCCAGTAACACCAGTCCAGGACCTGATGGAATCAGTTATCAAATGCTTTTACATTTAAGTTCAGATTCCTTGTCGAACATGCTGTTACCTGTTCAATAGGATCTGGACTGAAAATAAATTTCCATCTCGATGGAAGGAAGCAATAGTGATTCCTGATCCTTAAGGCTGGTAAGGATTCTTCTGATCCTTCAAATTATCGACCAATTGCTCTGACGAGTTGCTTATGTAAGACTCTCGAACGTATGGTCAATGCCCGTCTCATCTATGTCCTAGAAAACAATAATTACATTCAGATTAATCAGAGTGGCTTCCGTATAGGAAGATTCACTCTTGATAATATGACACACTTGGAAACTCAAATCCGCAACGCTTTTGTGCGGAGAAATCATCTGGTTTCCATTTTCTTCGACATAGAGAAGGCGTATGACCGTACATGGCGATATGGAATTCTCCGTACATTATATGATTTTGGCTTTCGGGGTAATCTGCCGATATTCCTGCATAATTTTTATGCTCCCGTGGTTTTAAAGTGCGTATTGGTAATTTTACATCCAATACTTTTACACAATCTGAAGGTGTTCCTCAGGAAGCTCTATTTTAAGTGTCACACTTTTTATTCTCTTCATATCAGTAACATTCTTCATCAACTTTCACCATCTGTATATGGTAACTTGTTTGTTGATGACCTGCAAATATCATGTGAAGGATCTAACATGCGAATAATTGAGAGACAACTGCAAACATCTGTTAATAAACTTGCTGCATGGTGTGCTGAGAATGGCCATACACTATCATCAAGCAAGAGTAAGTGTGTCCACTTCTGCAGAAAGACTAGCCTTCACAATGATCCAGTTATTAATATCAACAACACTCCAATACAAGTAGTCAGTGAAATAAAATTTCTCGGAATAAACTTTGACCGAAAATTAACTTTTCTTCCGCATGTTCTGCATCTGCGGAAGAAGTGTGAACGATCGCTTAATATCCTCAAGGTGTTGTCAAATACATCTTGGGGTGCTGATCGCACATCACTTCTTCGAATTTATCAGTCATTGATTGTATCTCGCATTGACTATGGATGTGTTGTTTATGGATCCGCTAGATCTTCTGTTCTACGAAGACTGGACACAGTTCATCATTCTGCTCTGAGGATATGTTCAGGCGCATTCCGCACATCACCCGTCCATAGTCTATATGCAATATGTCAACAACTACCTTTAGACCTGAGACGTATGCAGCTGTCTCTCAATTATTATGCTAAGATTATGTCTGACCCTGACCATCCATTATATTCCTCTGGTACCTAATGCCTACTCTGAAGAGGATATATGATGCTCGTCCATTGAGCATCCCACCTTTTCTCACACGAGCCAAAACATTTATCTGTGGCTCACAGATCTATGTGATGTTCCGTTTTATTAAAACGGACATATTAACAGTCTCTATCCACCTTGGTATGAGCCAACAAATACTTTTATAAATAATCCATTTACCAACTTCAGAAAATCGGACACAACACCTATTGTTTTTCAACAGCTCTATTATTCACATCGCTGCCAGTACCAATCTTACAAACCTGTATTCACGGATGGATCGAAAACCGCAGGACATGTCGGCTGTGGAGTTTTATCAATAACACTTCTTTTTACAGCCTACATTCATCCTGCTCCATCTTTACAGCTGAAGCAACGGCAATCTACTATGCGCTTCAGCACGTGAATACAGATGATTCTCATAAATTGCGTGTATACTGACAGCATGAGTATTGTTGAAGCCTTGAAAAACAATAGTCTTACCTGTCATCCGGTTGTGTCCAGAATTTTCAAAGCATTGGATTCCCTTGCTGGCAAGGGGTATGATATCAAATTTTGTTGGATCCCAAGCCACATGGGTCTTGAAGGAAATGAAAAGGCAGATGCGGCTGCTAAAGCAGCATCAGACCTTATTTACCATCCATCCCACTCTCAGATGTGAGAAAGATATAAAAAGTTTTATATATAGTCTTTGGCAGGAATCATGGAGCATGCAGGTTGACAACAAATTGTACGCCATCTTCCATATCTCATATCATTATCAGTTTTACCGTTACGAAGTGCAGATGTTAGATTGACGTGCCTTCGTATCGGACACACACGTTTCACAAACAGACATTTGTTTTTTAAATGAACTAAATCCATGATGTAAAGCGTGTGATAAACCATTCACCGTTTACCATATTTTAATTTCATGTCATAGTTTTAACCAACAACGTTTACACTTTTTTAAAAGTGATTTTATAATTTTATCTGACATAATAGGGATCCACCCCACAGAAACCTATTCGCTTTCTTGAGGGCAATAGGTTTTATACATTATATTTAAATTTGTACAATATAAATTTTTAAAATTATATATATAATTGATTTTTAACCTCTTTTATATTTTAGAATCTTGATTTTAAGATAACATTTACACAGATTTTTGTTTTTAAAATTTTTAATGTTGCTTGGGTTTCTAAAAAAAAAAACGAAAATAAGTAAATATAATGTAATTTGCAGCAGAAATGAATAGCTGCTACAAAACTTAATTTTGGCGCAGCATGTCCGCTTTTGGACCTTGCGCCATAAAACCCAACCAACCAACCAACCACTATTGTAGAGGTCATTTCCGACAGCAAAATTCAGCAATGGCAAGAGTGATGGAGAACATATAGCTAAGTCCAGAGAGTGAAATGTCCGTGTAGGTTCGTGAAAATAAGTTTTCTCGTCGGTATTCAGCAGACAAAGGCAATTATCAGATATGAACTGCTCTATCTGACGACCGCGAGAATTCGTATCTATACTACCCCACAGAGTATTATGTCCATTAAAATCACCTAGAAGCACAAATGGAGCTGGGAGTTGGTCAATTAAATCATCTAGTTCCTCCGAATTTACGACGTGTTGTGGTGGTAAATACAGGCTGCAAACCGTGATAAGACATGTTACGTGAATTTTCACTGCTACAGCTTGTAGTGTAGTTCTTAGTGGATGTTCTGTACTAGAATATGAGTTTGATGTGAATATACAAACTCCTCCAGATACAGACGTATCACCACCATTATCCTTTCTAAAGCATTGAAACCCACGCAGTTTGGTGTTAACAGTGGGCTTCAGGAATGTTTCCTGGAGAGCCACACATGCGGGGTTGTAGCGAGAGATAACAGATTTGACGTCGTCAATTCGAGAACGAAAACCTCGACAATTCCATGAAACAAAGGAAGTCATTAATGGGATGAATGTTATTCACCAGCAGTGTTCATCTGAGTCTCTGATGAATCCTCCAAACTATCAGCATCTGAGGGATACAGTTTTACGGTATCTTCATCCAATGTAAGCCTGGCTTTCCTTTCTGTCAAGGAAGATTTACGAGCACCTTCTTTTGCAAGTTTTAATTTCTTTGCTTGGGATGCCCTTGATTTGGCAAAAGTTAGTTTTGGCATAATGGTTGAAGATTTTGTTTCTTTTGGTTTGGCAGATGGAGTAGTTGAAGGCTGCGAAATAGCATCAGTTTGCGTGCAGCAAGATCTGGTGACTTTCTTAGCGGCAGTTGCATAGCTAATACCTAGCTGTGGTGTACGTGTGGAAACAAATCGTCGAGCCTCTGGATATGACACATTATTTTTTATTTTAACGGTAGTAATTTCTTTTTCCAACTGCCATGCTGGGCAAGATCGTGAGTAAGCAGGATGGTCGCCTTTACAGTTGACACAAACCTCCTTAGCATTGCAGGTAACACTATCGTGGCCAACGTCAGAACAACGGGCACACGTAAGTTTACCTCTGCAAGCTATTTTTGAATGGCCAAAGCGTTGGCATTGAAAGCAGCGCAGCGGATTTGGTATATACGCTCTTACAGAACATCTCATATATGCAACTTTTATGTGTTCTGGAGAGTCTGGAGTTGAAAAAGTCAAAATGAGATGTTTCGTGTTGATTGAAACACCATCTCGATTAAGAGTTATTCGTTTGACAGCACAGACTTTTTGAGATTTTAAATTCTCAAGAATTTCATCTGTAGATGTATATATCAGATCTGCCGCAGAAATTACTCCCTTACAGAAGTTTAATGTCATATGAGGCTGCACGATAACGTCAACATTGCCAATTTTTTTAAGTGTTTGTATCAAAATTGCTTGTCGTTGATTAGCAATTTCAACCAATATATCTCCAGATCGTATCCTTCGTATGTTTTTCACTTCTCCTAGATAAGAGGAAATACTTTTCTCAATGAGAAATGGTGAGACAAATTGAAAAGAGCCTCCTTCAGTTCTTTTCACAATAAAATATTTTGCATTAATCATTTGTAACTGTTGCTCCCTTGGGAGAGAAGAATTTATTTTGTTATCCATATAGTTTGTCAGAAAATTCGGGGACTAGACGGCATCACCCACCACGGAGCCCTACAAGGGGATGCAGCATATTAACTGCAACAATGCTAGTCAGTCCCTATACGCTCACGGTACATCCCTGAAGTGGTATCCACCCTTAACGAGTCACCCAGTAGATGTACCGATCGCTTGATCCATAAAGCCGATTGATGTGCTGATGACCACAACACACCTCCCGTTTACCTGAAGCAGAGGCCAAAGCAATGTGTTGGTCTCAGGAGGCCTCAATTACCAGGATCCTCCTTTCCAGGGACACGGGTCTCCACGCACGGCAAACACGTGGGTGATTTAGTCCTCAAAAGTAGCTAATAGCAACAGAGCGGCGAAAGCTACTCAAGGGGAGCCCTCAACCTCTTACGAGGCAACCACACTGAGGGAGAAAAGGAAGAAAAAGCAGAAGGGTAGAGGAGAGAAGAAATGAAAGAAGAGAACAGATCACTAGGGTACCTCGGGATTGTGACACCCGTGTTTACCTAAAGAAGGTAAACCCCCTGAGGGGTATATAATCTCTTAAGAGCAGCACTTGGAATCGTGGAATGCAAAGGGGTGATGAGGTGAGGACATGATTTTTAAATAATAATTAAGGGACAGCTGCATCCGCCGCAGGTCTAATGGCAATTGGTGGCAAATTACATATAGACTCTGGACGGGTGATGTGCGAAAATCTCCACAGCATATCCTTAAAGCAGTATGGTGAACAGTGTCCAATCTGCGTAAGATGGAGAGTCTAGCTGATCCATAAGCAACACAGCCGTAGTCAATTCGAGATAAAATTACAGACTGATAAATTCTTAGGAGTGATGTGCGATCTGCACCCCAAGATGTATTCGAAAGCACCTTGAGGATGTTAAGCAGTCGCTCACATTTCTTCCGCAGATGTAAAACATGCGGAAGGAAAGTTAACTTCTTGTCAAAAATCACGCCAAGGAATTTTATCTCACTGACTACAGGAATGGGTCTATTATTTATGTGAATCATAGGATCATTATGGTAGATAGTTTTCCTACAGAAATGGACACAGCAACTCTTATTAGGAGATATACTAAGACCATTCCGTTCACACCAAGTGGTTAAATTATTTACAGCTGTTTGCAATTGTCTCTCAATTATATTCATGTTTGAACCCTGATATGAAATTTGTAAGTCATCAACATATAGAGTGCCATGAACAGAAGATGGTAATTGATGGAGTATGTCACTGATGAAAAGTTTAAAAAGTGTTACGCTTAAAATGCTACCTTGAGGGACACCCTCAGCTTGACTAAAATTATTGGAAATTGTAGTTCCAACGCGCACTTTAAAAACGCGTGAGGCCAGAAAATTTTGGATAAATGTTGGAAGATTACCCTTAAAGCCAAGATTATGCAGAGTACGGAGAATACCATAGCGCCATGTACGATCATATGCTTTCTCAACGTCGAAGAAAATTGCAACGAGATGGTTTCTCCTCACGAAAGCATTTCGAATTCGGGATTCTAGATCTACTATGTTATCTATAGTGGATCGTCCTCTTCGAAATCCGCTTTGATGAAGATGTACGCAATTATTCTTCTCTAAGACGTAAATGAGTCTAGCATTGACCATACGCTCAAATGTTTTGCATAAGCAACTCGTAAGAGCTATTGGACGATAACTCAGAGGGTCAGATGAATCTTTTCCAGGCTTCAATATTGGAATCACTATCGCTTCTCTCCATGAAGTAGGATAAGCATGCTCAGTCCAGATTCTATTAAACAATGAAAGTATGTTTAATAAAGAATCATGATATAAATGACGGAGCATTTGATACGAGATTCCATCTGGTCCTGGGCTAGTGTCGTTTGATTTAGATAAAGCAGACTTCAATTCTGACAGTTCAAAATCACAATCATAGGGTAGAATATGTCGATCATGAAAGCTTAGAGGTGTCCGCTCAGCGATTCTTTTAATCCTTAGAAAAGAAGGATTATATGAATCAGAGCTGGAAACACTAGCAAAGGTTTCACCGATGACATTAGCAATATCTACCGCTGAGGAGTGTATTGCAGCTCCGGTTTTTAATACAGGAATGGAATAATCCTGATAAATACCATTGGCTGCTTTAACTTTCCTCCATAATTGTTGACTAGTTGTCGATGAATTGATTGACGACACGTAGCGAATCCAAGATTCTCTTTGACTCTGACGTCTAACTTTTCGAGCTTCATCTTTGGCTTTTTTAAAAGCAACAAGATTCTCCGTAGTAGGGTATCTTCGGAATATATTCCATTGCTTCCTTTGTTTCTTATAGGAGAGTTGACACTTTTCATTCCACCAAGGTTTCCTGTGTTTATGTGGAATGATGGAATTTTTAGGGATAGCAACATCCGCAGCTCTGATTATTGTGTCGGTGACATATTTAACGGCATCATCTATCACATCTGTCTTAACTCTTGTCTCACTGATCACAGCCAATTGCGTGAAAAGTGACCAATCGGCTCGACTGTACACATAATTAGGTGGTTTGTGACACACACTATTACTTCCAGTCTGAGAAACGATTAGAGGGAAATGATCACTATTGTAGAGGTCATTTCCAACTTCAAAATTCAGCAATGGCAAGAGTGATGGAGAACATATAGCTAAGTCCAGAGAGTGAAATGTCCGTGTAGGTTCGTGGAAATAAGTTTTCTCGTTGGTATTTAGCAGACAGAGGCTATGGTCAGAAATGAACTGCTCTATCTGTCGACCACGAGAATTCGTATCATCACTACCCCACAGAAAATTATGACCGTTAAAATCACCAAGCAATAAAAATGGAGTTGGGAGTTGATCAACCAAGTCATTCAGTTCTGCTTGGATGACATCATTCGGTGGTAAGTAAAGACTACATACTGTTATTAGACATGTGGTGTGGATTCTCACAGCCACGGCCTGGAGTGTAGTTCTTAACTGATGTGCTGTACTGGGGTAATTGTTTGATGTAATTATACAAACTCCACCAGACACAGCAACATCGCCACCATAATCATTTCTAAAGCATTGAAACCCACGCATTTTGGTGACAACAGTGGGCTTCAGGAATGTCTCCTGGAGAGCCACACATGCGGGGTTAAAGCAAGAGATAATTGATTTGATGTCATCAATGCGAGACCGAAACCCACGACAATTCCAGGAAACAAAGGAAGTCAGGAATGGAATATATTCTAACCTTTCTCACTGTTACTCATCGTCATCTCTGATGAATCTTCAGAATTGAAGTCATCATTAGATGGATGCAGTTTAACAGTGTCTGCATCCAAACACAGAAGAGCTTTTTTTGTTGTTAAGGAAGACTTTCGAATGCCTTCCTTAGCTAATTTTAATTTCCTCGCCTTTAAGGCTTTTGATTTTGCCAAAGCTGATTTGGCTATTACAGGTGTTAAAGTTTCCACTGTTTTTTGCTTTACGAGAAAGCTAGCTGAAGAGACAGAATCTGTTTGGGTGCTGCAAGATCGGGTAACTTTTTTTGCCATAGCTGCGTAACTAACACCAGGAGTTGGAGTGCGGGAACAAACTATGCGACGAGCTTCAATATAGGATACATTGTTCTTGATCTTAATAGTGACAATTTCCTTTTCCTGTTGCCAAACGGGACAAGATCTGGAATATGAAGGGTGGTCTCCTTTGCAGTTGACGCACATTTCTTTGGCTTTGCAGGTAACACTGTCATGCTCGTCAGCTTGGGAGCAGCGAGCGCAAGTAGGTTTTCCTCTGCAAGCCATTTTAGAATGCCCATATCGTTGGCACTGGAAACATCTGAGAGGATTTGGTATATATGGTCGCACTGAACAACGCATATAAGCCACCTTGATGTATTTTGGTAAGTCTGGCGTTGCAAAAGTCAAAATAAGGTGTTTGGTATTTAAGATAATACCATCCCTTTTGATTGTTATCCTTTTGACGGCGCAGACTTTCTGGCTTTTTAAGTTGTCAAGAATTTCATCAGTGGACGTATGATACAAATCCTCTGCAGAAATTACTCCTTGCACAAAATTTAGTCTTGCATGTGGCTCTATAGTTACTGGTATGTCAGCTAGGGATTTCATGGTCTGTATTATCATAGCTTGTTTTTCTGATGTAGTTTCAACTAGTAAATTGCCCGTTCTTAATTTTTTTACAGATTTTACAACACCCAAATGAGATACTAATCCCTTCTCAATCAGAAAGGGAGAAACATACTCAAATGATCCTCCAGTTCTTTTAATTATGAAGAACTTCGCTTCACACATTGGCAATTGTTGCTCCCGAGGGAGTGAGGAGAAAGTAGATTTATTCATAAATGTCAAAATAATATTCAGGGACTAGACGGCACCACCCACCACGGAGCCCTACAAGGGGATACAGGTTAACTGTACCAGTGCTAGTCAGTCCCTATACGCTCACGGTACATCCCTGAAGTGGACTCCACCCTTAACGAGTCACCCAGTAGATGTACCGATCGTTTGATCCATAAAGCCGATGGATGTACTGAGGACCACAACACACCTCCCGTTTACCTGAAGCAGAGGCCAAAGCAATGTGTTGGTCTCAGGAGGCCTCAATTACCAGGATCCTCCTTTCCAGGGACACGGGTCTCCACGCACGGCAAACACGTGGGTGATTTAGTTCCCAGGAGTAGCTAATAGCAACAGAGCGGCGAAAGCTACTCAAGGGGAGCCCTCAACCTCTTACGAGGCAACCACAATGAGGGAGAAGAGGAAAAAAAGCAGAAGAGTAGAGGAGAGAGGAAAGTAAAGAAGAGCACAGATCACTAGGGTACCTCGGGATTGTGACACCCGTGTTTACCTAAAGAAGGTAAACCCCCTGAGGGGGTGGAGAAGCGTGAAAGCAGCCAATGGAATTTATAGAGAATCTTCCATTCCTATTTTGAAATCCGGAGCTGCTGTATACTCTTCTCCTAAGGACATCGCTAACGTACTAGGTGAAACTTTTGCTAGTGTCTCCAGCAACGACTCTTATAGTCCCCCCTCAGGGGGTTTACCTTCTTTAGGTAAACACGTGTGTCATAATCCCGAGGTACCCTAGTGATCTTTCCTTTTCTTTATTTTCTTCTCTCCTCTACTCTTCTGCTTTTCCTTCCTTTTCTCCCTCGTTGTGGTTTCCTCGAAAGAGGTTGAGGGCTCCCCTTGAGTAGCTTTTGCCGCTCTGTTGCTATTAGCTACTCTTGAGGACTAAATCACCCACGTGTTTGCCGTGCGTGGAGACCCGTGTCCCTGGAAAGGAGGATCCTGGTAATTGAGGCCTCCTGAGACCAACACATTGCTTTGGCCTCTGCTTCAGGTAAACGGGAGGTGTGTTGTGGTCCTCAGCACATCAATCGGCTTTATGGATCAAGCGATCGGTAAATCTACTGGGTGACTCGTTAAGGGTGGAGGCCACTTCAGGGATGTACTCTGAGCGTATAGGACCTGGCTAGCACTGGTGCAGCTGGTCTGCATCCCCTTGTTGGACTCGGTGGTGGGTGGTGCGGTCAGGTCCCGAAATTTTAGAATCAAATAATGGAGAATAAAAACTTAACTTTCTCCATGGGAGCAACAACTTGAAAATCTGAAACCGAAATATTTTGTAATTAAGAGGAAGGAGGGAAATTTCACAACTGTGTCTCCCTTCCTTATTTCAAAAGGAATATCGGGAATTGTTGGGGAAGTCAGAAAAGTTCAAAAGATGCGCTCTGGTGACTTGCTTGTAGAGGCTGCATCCGACTCTCAAGCAGCCATCCTGGCAAGTATGAAATCGTTGGCAAACTTGGAAGTGACTGTGTCGCCTCACGGAAACCTTAATTTCTCTCGTGGTGTTATCTCTGCAAGGGATTTATTATACTCGCCGACGGAAGAGATTCTGGATAATTTACAGAATCAGAAGGTCTGTGGCGTAAGACGCATCACAGTCAGACGAGATGGCAAAGTGATTGATACTAAGCACCTTGTTCTGACTTTTGCGACGCCAGACCTTCCGCAGTACGTAAAAGCTGCGTATATGAATTTACCCGTCAGGCCTTATATACCAAATCCCTTGCGATGTTTCCAATGTCAGCGCTTTGGACACTCGAAGAACGCCTGCAGAGGCAAACTTACCTGCGCTCGTTGTGCGGTAGTTGGCCACGATAGCTCGAACTGCACGGCAAAGGAGGCATGTGTCAACTGTCATGGTGACCATCCCTCCTATTCTCGAAGTTGTCCTCAGTATGTACTGGAAAAAGAGATCGCCACAATTAGGGTTAACAACAAGTGCTCCTATCCTGAGGCAAGACGACTAGTCACTTCGCGTACTCCACAGGCAGGAGTCAGTTATGCCACTGCTGCCAGAAAAGTCTTTAAATCGAGCAGCACCCAAACTGAATCTGTTTCTATTTCCCCAGTGAGATTACCCCAATCATCTGAAAAGCCAAAGTTTAAAAAAACTCCTACGTTTTCTAGAAAAGCCCCTTTTGCGAAATCAAAAGCGGAGAAAGCTTTGAAATTAAAAAAAGCAAAAACGACTTCAATTTCCACCCGTAACGCTTTTTCTTGCCTGGAGACTGACGCGGTTTCTCTATTTCCCTCGGACGATGATGGTTCGTTCGAGGATATGACAGAAGACCCGCCTTCCAGCTCCAGTAAAGGAGCTTTTCAATTTAAAAAATAACTTCCTTTATTTCTTGGAACTGCCATGGTTTGCGTTCACATCTTGATGACATCAAGTCTCTAATTACAGATCATAATCCCGCATGTTTTGCACTTCAGGAAACATTCCTGAAGTCTTACAATAACTTTTCCATGCGAGGATTTAACTGTATTAGGAAAGACTGTTGTGATAATGGCACAGTGTCTGGAGGTGTTTGTATATTAACATCTAATACTTACCCCAGCACTGTCCATCAATTGAATACTACTCTACAGGCTGTTGCTGTAAGAATTTATACTTCATGCTTATTAACAGTCTGTAGTCTATATTTACCACCACACGATGTCATACGCCAAGAGGAACTCGATGCATTAGTTGACCAGCTGCCTTCACCATTTCTGTTACTCGGTGACTTTAACGGACATAATTCTTTGTGGGGAAGTGATGATATTAATTCTCGCGGTCGGCAGATAGAACAGTTTATTTCTGATAACTGTCTCTGTCTGCTTAATACCGACGAGAAAACATATTTCCATATACCCACAAGAACGTTTCATTCCCTCGATTTGGCCATCTGTTCTCCATCTCTTCTGCCATTGTTAAATCTAACAGTAGGAAATGATCTGCATAATAGCGATCATTTTCCTCTCGTCATCTCCCAGACTGGAGGTGGTAGTGTAAGACAACGCTTACCTACTTACGTGTACAGTCGGGCAGATTGGACGTTATTTACGCAGTTGGCAGTTGTTGATTATAAAATGGTTTCATTCTAGGATATTAATGAAGACGTATAAAAAGTCAACGAAACAATTAAGAATGCAGCTGATAATTCAATTCCTAAGAGTTCCCCTACACTACACAGGCGTAGCAAGCCTTGGTGGAATAAGGAATGCCAAGAGACATACAAAAACAGAGGAAGTTATGGGGGTTATTTAGGAGATACCCCACAACGGAGAATCTTATCGCCTTTAAGAGAGCTAAAGCCTTAGCTCGCAGAGCTCGTCGTCGAAGTCAGAAGGAGTCTTGGTCTCTTTACGTATCTTCAATTACATCATCCACATCCAATAAGCAGTTGTGGAGAAAAGTGAAAGCAGCCAATGGGATTTATAAGGATTTTTCAATTCCTATTTTAAAAACCGGAGCTGCTGTATACTCTTCTCCCGAAGACATTGCTAATATCCTTGGTGAAACTTTTGCGAGCGTCTCAAGCAACGACTCTTATGGTCCTTCGTTCTTAAGGACTAAGAGTCGTGCTGAGCGAACACCAATTCGTTTTAACCATGGTGAAGCCTTGCCTTACAACTGTGTATTTCGGATGTTGGAGTTGAAGAGAGCATTAAAGCAGACCCATGACACCAGTCCAGGACCAGACGGAATCAGCTATCAAATGCTTCGAAATTTAAGTCCAGACTCCCTATTGAACATATTACTTTTGTTTAATAGGATCTGGACTGAAAGGAAATTTCCATCAATTTGGAACGAAGCAATAGTGATTCCGGTACTTAAGGCTGGTAAAGATCCTTCCGATCCTTCACATTACCGCCCAATAGCTCTGACGAGCTGCTTCTGTAAGACTCTCGAACGTATGGTCAACGCCCGCCTCGTATATGTCTTAGAAAAAAATAAATGTATACATATTAATCAGAGTGGTTTCCGAAAAGGGAGATCCACTCTTGATAATATCACATATTTGGAGACCCAAATCCGCAATGCTTTTGTGCGGAGGAACCATCTGGTCTCCATTTTCTTTGACATCGAGAAGGCATACGACCGTACCTGGCGATATGGAATTCTCCGTTCATTATATGATTTTGGCTTTCGGGGTAATTTACCGATATTCCTACAAAATTTTTTAAGCTCCCGTATTTTTAAAGTTCGTATTGGAACTGTATTTTCCAATACTTTTATTCAAGCCGAGGGTGTTCCCCAAGGCTCCATTTTAAGTGTCACCATTTTTAATTTATTCATTAGTATCATCTTGAATCACTTACCATCAACTATAAATGGTACACTTTACGTTGATGACCTGCAAATATCATGTCAGGGATCAAATATTCGGTTAATTGAGAGACAACTGCAAACAGCAGTTAACAAACTTGCTGCATGGTGTGCTGAAAATGGCCATACCTTATCACCCAGCAAGAGTAAATGTGTCCACTTCTGTAGAAAGACTAGTCTGCATAATGATCCAGTTATTAATATCAACAACACTCCAATACAAGTAGTCAATGAAATAAAATTTCTGGGAATAATCTTTGACCGAAAATTAACCTTTCTTCCGCATGTTCTGCATCCGCGGAAGAAGTGTGAGCGATCGCTTAATATCCTCAGGGTGTTGTCAAATACATCTTGGGGTGCAGATCGCACATCACTTCTTCGAATTTATCAGTCATTGATTCTATCCCGCATTGACTACGGATGTGTTGTTTATGGATCGGCTAGATCTTCTGTTTTACGAAGACTGGACACAGTTCATCACTCTGCTTTGAGGATATGTTCTGGTGCATTCCGCACATCACCCGTCCAGAGTCTATATGCTGTATGTCATCAACTACCGTTAGACCTGAAACGGATGCAGCAATCTCTCAATTATTATGCTAAGATCATGTCGACCCCTGACCATCCCTTACGTTCCTTGGTACCTATTGCCTCCCTTAAAAGACTATATGATGCTCGTCTATTGAGCATCCCGCCTTTTCTCACACGAGCCAAAACACATCTGTGGCTCACAGATCTATGTGATGTTCGGGTAGAGTCTATTGATCAAAGTCTCTATCCACCTTGGTATGAGCCAACAAATACTTTTATAAATACCTTTGCCCAGTTCAGAAAATCTGACACAACACCTATTGTTTTTCAGCAGCTATACCATTCTCATCGCTGCCAGTACCAATCTTACAAACCTGTATTCACGGATGGATCGAAAACCGCAGGACATGTGGGCTGTGGAGTTTTTATCAATAACACTTCTTTTAGCTACAGCCTACATTCATCCTGCTCCATCTTTACTGCTGAAGCAACGGCAATCTACTATGCGCTTCAGCACGTGAATACAGATGATTGTCATAAATTTTGTATATATACTGACAGCATGAGTATTGTTGAAGCCTTGAAAAACAATAGTGTTACCTGTCATCCTGTTGTGTCGAGAATTTTCAAAGCATTGGATTCCCTTGCTGGCAAGGGAAAAGAAATTGTATTTTGTTGGATACCAAGCCACATGGGTCTTGAAGGAAATGAGAGAGCAGATGCAGCTGCAAAGACTGCATCAGACCTTATTTTACCATCGGTCCCTCTCTCAGATGTGAGAAAAGATATAAAAAGTTTTATATATAGTCTTTGGCAGGAATCATGGAACTTGCAGGTTGACAACAAGTTGCATACCATCTTTTCATCTCTCATCTCATTACCTGTTTTACCGTTACGAAGTGCAGATGTAAGATTGACTCGCCTTCGTATCGGACACACACGTTTCACACACAGACATTTGTTTTTAAGCGAATTAAATCCATGGTGTGAAGCGTGTGATGAACCATTCAATGTTTATCATACTTTAATTTCATGTTATAATTTTAACCAACAACGTTTACACTTTTTTAAAAGTGATTTTATAATTTTATCTGACATAATAGGGGATCCACCCCATAGAAACCTATTCGCTTTCTTGAAGGCAATAGGTTTTATACATTTTATTTAAATTTTTATTTTAAATTTTAAAATTGTATATATATAATTGATTTTTTTCTTTTATATTTTAGAATTTGATTTTAAAATAACATTTACACAGATTTTTGTTTTTTAAAATTTTTAATGTTGCTTGCGTTTGGGTTTAACAAAAAATAATAATAATAATTTTTAAAAAAAATTAAGATAAAATGCAGCTACAAAAACTTACTCTTGGCGCAGCATGTCCAATTTTGGACCTTGTGCCATAAAACCCAACCAACCAACCAACCAACCAACTTCTGAAAAAAAATCCGCAATGACTTAGTTGCCAACCCAATAATTATACTGTAGTTCATAAACATAATGAGTTATTTTTTTACCTAATTAAGATTATTAAATTATTGCAGAGATTTATCTACATTACTTTTCCTAAAGTTTCTTTTTAATTGATTTTGATGAACAATTATTAATTTTTTTTGCCAGTGCATGTTTTAAAAATGCCATATGGAATTGTACGATCAGACGATCTCTAAAATTTCTTTTTAATTGATTTTGATGAACATTTTTTTTTGCTAGTGCATCAGTTTTAAAAATGCCATATGGAACTGTACGATATCAGACGATCTGTAAAATTTCATTTTAATTGATTTCGATGAACATTTATTTATTTATTTTTTTGCCAGTGCATCAATTTTAAAAATACCATATGGAACTGCACGATAGCAGGCGATCTGTTCCATATCAGCTGATATCGTTATATCAGATGAGATGGAACATCTAAAATAATGATATAAAATTTTTTTAACTCTACGATGCATAAAATAATGTAAATTATGTAGAAAAATGCCAAACAGGATGCCGCAATATTTATAGTATATGATATTACAGATTATTAATTATTTTTAAAATATTCTTCAAACATTAGATATATGTATAAATATTTTTTGTTTATAACTGTATCCGATATACTTTATGTTTACTTGATAATTATAATTTTAAATGCTATTTAAAAATTAACTTTTGTTTGAATTTTTACAGACATATTTGAAAATAATCCTTATAATTATGAACAGCAACGTAATTTAGATTAATTTATGAATTTATGTTTTATTGCTTGAACAAATTCATTGATGGGAAATTTAACAGTTTTATGCAAGTAATCAGAACGAAAATACATAAAAGAATAATAAATACAACTTTCAATACAACATTTATTTTATTAAAAATGTTCCAGCAAGCAAAAACGAGCCATCTTCTCAGCAGCAGAACAAACAACAAATAAAAATGCATAAGCAAATTTATTAAAAAAAAAAAAAAACACACACACACACAAGTTATATCAAAATCTGTATTCTATATCGATAAAATGCTTTTCTACAGTATTAGTGGTTTCCAAATTACAACAGTTATTCCAAAAAATGAAATATTAAACTTTTCAGTTTTTAATTCAACAAAAGACAAGTATTATCGAAATGTTTACTTAATAGAAGTGAGAAAAAAAGTTTCAGTATTGAATCTATAGTTTAGCATGCTCACGCGTAAGTATAAAATGAGTAGAAATCTACGACTTTTATCTTAAAGGGTAAAAATGTGTAATTTTTCTCGGATATACAACTGTAATATGCATATAAATTTTACTCCCACGCATTTCATTAAGTTCCTGTTGTGGTGTGTAAATGAATATATATTTCAAATTTTCCATCATTTCACTCTTTTTTACTTCCATATTTATAGCTTTATTATATAACATCTATCTGTGTTCGAACAAGGAAGTCATTGTTTGTGGAAATGGAATGTAGGAAAATAATAAAAACAAATGAAAGGAGATCGATATTTTTTAGAAGCTTTAAAATTAAGAGGAATTACAAAATAATAATTATAAGCATTTATAGTTTCAGACTAAATAAATTTTTCTCGAGTGAATTTTTTTCAAGTAGAGAAATTTTGTAAAATAAAATAAAACAACTATAAAATTTAAGTATTGAAATGTATGTATTATTTTAATTTATTTGGGCAATTGAGGGTTCCATTAACGAAAACATGAAGATGCCTTTAACTAAAGTTTCCCCATGTATGTAGCTAAGAAGTTTTCCTCACAATTTACAAAAGCGAGTGTTTAGAAGCTGTACTTGGAAACCACAATTTATGAACATTTGTACATAACTGAAACAGTAATCGTAACAATGAGCAAATTACATACAATAAATGATTTTTATATACAGAAAAGAGATGACAGACACAGTCGCATACCAGGGTTAGCTGACATTAATTCGGTATATATTTCAAGTTAGAGCTATTTATTTTCAAATCCCTGCTCCTGGCAACAGAATTGAAAAACAAATGAATCAAGAAAATTTAACAGAAAATCTTGAGCCGAAAAGAGTAAAAAGCTTAACAATTATTAGTCAAGAAAACATCATAACAAATATTGAAAGGACTTCTTCAGAATGAGTTGATTGATTATGTTGTTTTTATGAAGTAAATTGTGGATTTTTTCTTATCTTTGTTCCAATGAAGAATTGTATTGAAAAAAACTGAAAAATATGCTAAAAACTTCTACTTGATTTGATAAAAAAAATAATAAATAAATAAATAAATGTTCTTCATAATATAAAATCAGAATTGTTTTCAGAAAATCTTCGTATTTATACGGTAGTACAGACTACAAGATATATAAGTGTTGGTAGATAATTTAATTTTATAGATGAATTTATTTATATTTTTTAAGACATATTGATAGAAAATACTATTTTATAAAATTTGATTATGAAATTTTCAAAGTTCAGGGGTTTGAAAGCTAAATATTTTGTGAGAAGAAAATGTATAAAGAAATATTTTTAATGTAAATTATAATCTTTATGTAGTGAAATAATAGGGAAGATATGTATGCAAGAGAATTGATAGGAATTTTTCTACAAAATAATTTTACTTCATAATTTATTAATTAATTTGATTAAATAATATACAAAAATTGAATATTTAAATCATGTGAATCATTCCTACCAGGATTTGTCAAAACTGCAATATATCTTTTAAAAATTTATATGTTAACAAAGTTCACTTTACATTGTATATGTTGTTAAATAAAAATGTTTCCCTTCTATTGGAGGAAAAAGATTTTTTGGAGGCAATACTCATTGGACTATGTAGAAAGAAGCCACAATTTTTCTTATTTTCATCATGAAGAAAATAATGCTCTGTTTGTACTTTTTACAACAACTTTGTACTTTAGAACTAAGTCTTTTCAAATATGAGGTATACATAAAAATCGATGTTTTTTTTTTATTTTAAACAGGAGGTTAGAAAACAATGTATGAGATAATGTACAAAAGCAAAAATCCTCCAAATATTGACTGACATTAGTATCACTCTTGCAAAACTTACTGATTTCTGCCCTTTCTAGTCTTTTAAAAATTATTTCATCAAGATAAATGAAATAAAACATACATTGTACATATTTCTTTCCATAATGAAATTTCTACTCAAAGTCAATAAAACCAAACAGTTTTATCGGAAGCTAAATTATTAATACAATTCCTTTGAATTTCAATAGTTTGATATACTCTATATCTAAATTCTTTGATATGTACTTTGCATTATCTTACAATTTAGGTTATGCAAAATTAACTGTATTTTTCCAACACAGCTCTTTATTTTTTGTAAAAATACTGCTAAAATACATAATTGCTAATGAAAATTAAAGTAATATATGTCAAAGTGAATAATTAATTGTACAATAACGGTAATATCTTAACGGAACTTCATCTGTCAGGCTAATAAAGAAAATATTTTGAAAACAAATCTTTTATCGATTTAAAGTATATAGTTGAATTATATTTTTCGCTTTAAATCGATAAGAAAATAATGTTTTAGTCCAGCAGCCTTTACAGATGATTTTATTTAGCTTTAATTAAGTACGAAAATAACATATTAAAAATATTGATTGGGGCATATTATGTACAATAATATTTCAGTTCCTTTTTTCATTAAAATTTGGAAAATTTCATACATTGTGCTTCAAATAACAATAATTTCACTGCGCGAGATTAAATTTGAATTATTAGCTAAATCTGCACTAACGAGAAATTCGTTGAACTTTTTTGTTGCCAGGATGAGAAAAACTATTAGATAGCGCGTAAATTTCATTTTTGTCCAATATGCAGAATAACATTGAAAGAGGAAAGAATTTGTGCGCTTTAATTCCTGCATTTCAATGCATTGACAGTTAAAATCGTGCTCTAGTTGTAGCACTCCACGAACGGAAGAATTTAGTAAAAAGCATATTTAATAAAATAGACTTTCATTCGAGAAAATATCTCTGACTCAACGGGATCACAAATTTTATTTTTCTGGAGTCAGCCGCTGCCAGCACCAATATCAGAATCTCCATTCGTGTGTATTCCTCGTAGAGAAGATAAATATTTAAGAAAATAACTTGATCAAGCATTGTGAAATTGCGAAATCACTCCATATCACAAGCATCACTGTTTATAACATCAAAGGGATATATTTATATGTACACATATTTTATATTTATGTATAGCAAGAGGCAGTGTGAATTTAATGCTTACAGTATTACTCAAAAATGATTATTTACGACTACAATTCTAAAGGATGGAAAGAGAATTTTCTTTTTTAATATTTTAAGTGTTTTGATATTTTCTTTCAAATAGTTTTATTTTCAACTTATTTTTTTTATTGGATAACTAAATAGACAACATCTATTTGAAAAAGATAATTTGATACATTAAGTAAAATATTGATTAAAAGTCTAATCTAAATTTTAATGCATTTTTTATAGAAAATATTTTTTAAAATATAGAAACACTTTTCAAATATTCAAAGTAAAAGCATATATTTTGTTCTAATTATATATATATATATATATATATATATATATATATATATATATATATATATATATATATATATATATATATATATATATATATATATATATACTGTGCTAAGCGGAAAACTTTCGTTTCCACTTGTTAGTTATGCATGCAATGAAGAACAGCGGTAGGATATTACTTGTTCCAAAAATTTAGCGAAACATGTTATTCAGATAAAAAGAGTAATTTAAATAAAATAAAAAAAAAAATTAATAAGACAAAAGCTCATTCAAAACAAAAATTTAGAGAAACTGAAATATGTTATTCAGATAAAAAGATGTATTTAAATAAAAAAATAAAAACATTTAATAAGACAAAAGTTCATTCAAAAAAAAAAAAAAATTTAGAGAAACTTAAGCATTTTATTCACATAAGGGTTCATTCAAAACAAAAATTTAGAGAAACTGAAAATGTTATTCAGATAATGGTTCATAACTTTTTTATGAACTTAATATTATGCATGATATAATAACTCGTATAAGAAAACAATCAATGTTTAGAAACAATTTTGTTTTTCTGAAAATAACAATATTGACCTTTCAGCTTTAAATAAAAAATAATGAGCAAATCATTATTCTAAAGTTAATTTAAGTTAATTTATTAATAATGAAAACATTTTCAAAATTTTATATTAATAAATAATAATATATTTAAAATTATTAATTCATTATAAAATTGGCTAATTTCTAATGATTTATAAATAACACAAATATGCCTATAATTAACACAAATCAATTATAAGCAACCAATAATTCATTATAAAATTGGCTAATTTCTAATGATTTCATATAAAATTAGATAACATAAGAAAATTTTATAATTTGTTTTGAATGAAACCATGTTATATTTAAAAATAAATAATTTTATTTATTGCGTATAGCTTTTATTTTAAAAGTTTTTTTTATCTTAGTATTGAAAAGGTAAAAGATGACGTATAGTGTCACAGGGGATATTTTCTTAAAATCCTGCAACTTCGTTTACACATTATTTTATTTAATCTAATGAATTACTAATTTTACATGTGACAAAACAGCACCAATGCTAAGAGAAATTGGCAGTCAACCTGTTTATATTGCAGTAAGCACACACATTATCATAACACTTCTTTAGATGGATATTTGCATTAAATTTATCGAAAAGATTTCCTATTCAAGATTACTTTAAAAAATCCACACTCCTACAGTCAAATGTTTAGTTATGCATAATGTTATTTTTTGAAATTAATGACTAGTAGAAAACAATACAGTATTTATGTATTATCACAAATATGTCGCCATAGAGAACAATTCGCGAATTCTGATAACACACCAAAACATTTCCATGGAGAGTTCAAAATATTTTTCAAATTTGAAATTAAGAAAGAGCCTATAAATAACACAAATCAATTATAAGCAACCAATAATAATAAATGCGGAGATACATGAGATAATTTTTCACAAATCATCATTGTTTTTTGACGCTGAAAAGTTCGCCAAGAAAGTTGTGATAATACACAATTACCAATAATAAAACATATTCATAAAAAATATAAAAGAAAGCATGAGTAATAACGATAACGTTTTGAAAAATATCTACATGAAATTCGCACAATAAGGTAAAATTATAACTAATTTTTGTAACTAAAAACTCGCATAAATGGCAACAAAATATACTTCAAATGCATAACATATTTTGAACATAGGTAACATATGTCTGCACAGCATATTAGACACATGTTAACATTTAAGGAAAATTCATCTTTATGGTAAATCATAAATGAATATTTTGTACATATATCTTTTCCATATGTATTTAATGCAGCTACTTAAATATACTTATACATACGTGACTGAACATATATATATATATATATATATATATATATATATATATATATATATATATATATATATATATATGCAGTTACACATTTATAATATTTACATTCTTCACAACACATTTCCATACTAACTTATTGAAAATTGAAATTATGTAAAGGAACTGCGAAAAATCACAGATCTTCTCACTCACATTTTGAACTAAAAAATGAAGATTTCCAGCTTTATTTCGATAGTATTCTTCCATGAATATAGGATAAATCAGACAGGATATGAAACGTTCAGATTTCAAAGCATAAAATTTTCAGTGTCAATTTTCGTTATTATAAATCAAATGACTACATTATAAGTGAAAACTAAATGAACAGCTTGACAGTATGTATAATAAGGCCCTTTAACTCTTAGTTATAAGTGTGTGTGAAACTTTTAGTAATATTATATTTGAAAAATAAAATTTTTTAACCGAATATATAAATATGTATACAAGACATTTATTATTATTTCTTTTAAATTTAAACTTTCTAACGTAAAATTTAAATAATTTAATTAAATATATTATTCTATATAACTTTTAATTATTGGGTGATTTTTTTTTATATCAAAATTATATGTAAGTCATACCAAATTAGTTTTTCGTTTGAAAGCTATTGTAATAATGAAGTTTAAAAAAAATTATACATAATTATAGCAACATACTGATCAACACTAAATTATTGGAAAACACCACCAGAAATAAAGTAATTATATATCCATATTTGCTGCATAAATGGCAATAAATTCAGTTTATTTACATTAAAATAAGGACCCTTGAATACAACAAAAGATAAAAATAATCTCCTTTAAAATAAAGTTTGTGAATTTTTTAATGAAACAATTTTTATCAAAACTATTCCTAAATTGAAAAGAAATGTTCATAAACATTAAATAAAAATTCCGATTGTTCTTATAACAGGAAAAAATAACAGGTATGTATATCTGAAGTTTTTTAAGAATTGAGAAGTGCAGGCAATTGCAATTCAAACCCATGTTTAAATGCTGACTCAGAGTTTGGTATATCTATTTACTTGTAGAATAGCACCATTATGTAATGACATTCCTTCGAAGCATGAAGTATGGAAAAACCAACAATATGCACATGGAACTATTAGAACTGAATTCGCTTTTCAGTCCGATTGCATTCCCTCACGGACAGAAGGGCCGCAAGACTCACGCACAAGTGACACCTGCTGGAGAAAAGCGATCACAGTCAAGGGAGCCACTGCTCGCAGGAGAGATGACAATGGATGCGCAAAATGCGGTATGGATGAACAGAAGGTTCTGCAGCTTATTTTTGTTCATGAAGCTGTCTTTACAAAGTGGTCACCGCACACAGCCACGAAAGTCTCTCAGTCAGATCTTCATGTCTTTTGGCGCTCCCAGGGTCGCTATCGTTTTTTTGATCCGCAGGGCTGTCAGGCGGGCGGCCGCGTTCTGATACCAACACTCCTTCATTATTTTTGACATTACACGTAAGTTCTGGAGCAGAAAAATATGAAATTTATTTTAAAAAAAGAAAATATACAAAATAATACAATTTTTCACTTTACCACAATTTTAAATTTTAAGTTCTGGAGCAGAAAAATATGAAATTTATTTAAAAAAAAGAAAATATACAAAATAATACAATTTTTCACTTTACCACAATTTTAAATTTTTTAAATTTAAATTCCACATTTTAATTCGGTTAAAAAAATTGACTGAAGAGACAGAATTGTTTTTTTTACAATGAAATTAATATATTTATAGCAATTCTTCGAAAATTAATCAAACTAAATCAAACGTGACTTGATATGTAATTTATTACCTACAAGAAATATTTAAACGCAATACTTGTTATTATATAAATTAAGGAAATACTTAATACAATAAAACGACTTTCCTCGAAGGAAATTATTATTTTCATTGGATAATGTTTAGTTTTTTTCTGGCACATTTAAAACATTGTGTTTTGCCACTTAATGATTGACTCCCATTTCCCCTTTTAATTGCAGGTCACTTCTAATACATGTAAGATTTCCACACGTAATATACTTTAATTGATTACTTCTGTTCTTCTCTTTATTCTTAACTTGAAAAAACTCTTTCATAAAGAGTTACCCACGTATAAAACTAAGTTCCACATTAGTTTAATTTTTAATTCCTAGATAATTTATAGATTAAAAACTTTTTAATTCATATTAAAAATTTCCTTTTAAACGTTTCTATCGTCTGTGACATGCAGTTATGTTTGGTGCAGCATGTCCATTTTTCGACCTTGCGCTATAAGACCCAACCAACCAAGCAGTTTATGTCAATAAACATGCACTTGAATATAGTCATTTATAAAAACTACCGAATGAGTTTGTGAATTCAGTATGCTGTTGGTACTTATCCCCTTGGTGTAGGGAAGCCTACACTAGGTTCAAAAAGCCCCGACGGGTCAGGCCCAATTCATCCCACAGCTGCCTCCAGGAGACAATTGAGAAGGTGAGCAGGACTGGCAAAGAGGGAGCAGGTTTATAGCTACGATTTACAGTTACATGAAAAGAAGTTACAAAGAGTTTGAAAAAAAAAAATGCTTAATAAGCATTTAAGCAAGAACCGTAAAAAATGCGACTGTTTCAGAAAAATACACAAAAAATATAAATTCATGTAATTCGTTCCTTAGAAGTTATTTCTGTTCTTGCATTATTATAGCGGACGTAAGATGTCTGAATTCTTCTCCATGGTTTCAACTTTGTTCTCTCTTTTCCTTGTAGTTGCCGATTACTTTTGTTAAGGCAACTGCAATGATCTGTATACCTCTTTTGAGAGAAGAAACCGCTCCCTCTATCTGGATTCTCTTTCGGTACTACTGTGCCACTGAGGGAAATGCTAATCATTCACATAGCATTCTGTGTGAAAGAGAGAAAATTGCTGTCTTGCAAACACTGTGTTCTGATTGCTGTTACGTATCCCACTGGTGTGCGAATGCCTACACCAAAAAGCCAAATCCTGATCATACTACGAAAACCTCCGAGGCAGTGAAGAAGTTTAGCAGGACTGGGGCAGGGGAAAAAGGGTGGAAAATAGCCTTTCCATTCCTCAGTCATATTTGGTGGTCACTCTATAGCAGACAGAAGAGTCCGGGGGCCACTGCAGGACAGGGGCAGACCAGGCAGTGCACCAGTGGTGAGCCGATGGGAGACCCCATACAGAGAGCAATTGTTATTAAATTAAGAATGGATTTCGGAGGGAGTAAGTTCATTTAAATTTTTTGGATTCATTTACTTGGGTAAATGAATTCAGAATAACGCTCAACTCATTAGCGCTCAAGCATGAATTTACGACTTCATATGTAGATGAATATGAAAATCCTTAGTTTTTTATCCTTAGTATCCTTAGTTTTTAAGATGAACGTGTGGAAACATTGATTCATCGAATGATTCGACAGTTTCCAAAGAGACCAAATTTTAAAAATGGATTTATTAAATTATAATTGATCTTTAAGCACAGATACAGCTTTAAGTAATCAATTTACGACGAAAGTGATATTAAAATGCACAAAACGATATATTTATTTTTAAATGAATATTCGATGTAAGCTAGTTCGTCTATCTCATTCCGACCCAGGGCAAGTTAAGACTGCTTGATGATATAAAGAGCATTCGTAATCACAAATAACTAGTTTTATCAGCGCTAACGTATCAATTATTAGGCTACTTAAAGATAAAAATAACACTCTTAATTCAATAATTGATTTTTTCTATTGTACTTATGTATCAATTATTAGTCTATTGAAATAAAAATAACATTCCTAATTAAATAATTTTGTCAGCACTTATAAGCGCTAATGTATCATTTATATGGCCTTTAAAAATAATAAAAATATTTTAATTAAATAATTAATTTTGTGAGAATTTATATGTGCTAATGTATCAATTATTAGCCAGAAAAATTAATGAAATTATTAAAATTGTTAGCCAATTTTAACTTCATTTAAGTTAGCATAGATTTTAAAATTTCAAAGTAAATGGCTTAATAAAATAAAAATTAAAAATCCAATAAAAATACTTTGCTGACTTTGATTTTCAAAAATGATGATATTTCAGGGAATTAATTAAAAAAAATGGCATAAAATGTATTCGAAAATTTCATACTTTTTATAAATTATCTTCATAATACTGCAGTTATAATATTCTAAAATATTTGCTTCTCATTATCAATAACTCCCCATTATACTAATAATAATCATTATATATACACAAATTCTTGAAATATAACATTTTTCTTTCGCAGCTATGACTTTAAGAGTATCTTTACAATTTTTGCATTTAAGCACTATATATTTGTACACTCAAGTTATTATATTTCGCTCATACTAATTAATTCTCTAAATTAAATTAATAATTAATTAATTACTAATTATTAATTAATTAGTATGAGCGAAATATAATAAATTGTGTATTTAATTACTAATTAATTCGCTCATGATGATTAATTTAAAAATTATGTTTATGAAAGCATTAAGAGCATACACTTCTTACTTTTTAAAAGCTTCAAAATGCGATGTAAAGTTATTACACACATAAAATTAAATTTTCAATAGTATTGCCATATTCTATATTTTATAACAATTATCATTAATAAAATTTTTTAATTCATTAATAACAAACAAGTCATTAATAACAAAAATACGTTTAAAAAATAAAATTAGGAAATAAATAAATTTTTTCTTGCTTCTTATTTTTAGCAAATAATTTGCCATATCTTAAAAATCAACATTTAAAAAATTTAATAAATAAATTGTGTCTAGGGAAGAAGCATAACAAATGCATTGGCTATAAATTAACATGAGCTCTTAAAATATACCTCATTACAAATCATAAAAGAAATTATAAGACAGAAAATGAAACTATATGTGCGAAATGAAAATGCTTTGTTTCAATTTTGTTCACTTACATTTTGATTTCTGCATGTATTTTTTAGAAGGTTATTTAAGTTTTGCTTTTTTAATAAATAGTTTTTAATGTTTCTTGTAATATACAGTATACATTATATATACACGGCTGTTTATTGATATAACTTCGATATGAAAACACAGATATTATAATTTGTAAGTCATTTCAAATTGTTAAATTACATTCTTTCCAAAAAAAAAAAAAAAAAATTCTTAATATATTAATGAGAAAAAAGTATATTGCATACGTTAAAAATTATTATTGAAAAATACTTAATTATAGATAGTAATACTCTTTTCTGAAAACTTAGAAAAGTGATCTACTTTTTTTCAAAGGCCTCATTCGTATTTAACTTTAAGAAATTTTCATTTATTTCTTATAAATTTTTGATGAAAAACACTTTAAAAGATTTATCATATGATCTGAAAATTTCTAGAACTTTAAATTTTTTATTGCTTTGATTTAACAATTTTTTTTATTGCTTTGGGAATAAACCCTATTTTCTCTCTACTCTACAACACAACTCAAAAGAACACAATCCTTATACTAAGGTGAGATCAATAAGATTTTTACTTGAAGAACGATGAAATTATTAAAAGTAGTGATTCACCTCAATCGATTGCCACCGATTTGGACAAATCGGTCTTTGTTTGTCATCACACACCACTTTTCTCATCTCTTCAATGCTGGGGTCAGAAGGAACCATGTCGTAATATGGCAACTGGAAACTTTCATAAATTCCTGAAATTGTTCCAACCATAATGAGTTAGGATTTTTCACACACATTTAAATATTATTTTAATGAAATAAAATATCGTTATCTGGTTGATATTTAAAAATATTAATTGGTTTTAAGATTTCTGCAAGCATTGTAATCTTATTGCAATAAAATCGCACACGCAGTTACCCATCCGCGATACTGATAGCTGAAGAGGAAAATAAATTTTATATGAAAGTTAAAGAGTTTAAAAACCAGAAAGTGATTTTTAAAACATGATACCTTGACAAATGATTAGTAAAATCAAATAGCAATTAAAAACTATGGCTGTCCCACGAAGATATATTTAGGTTTAATATTTTTAATAATTAATAGAAGGGTGCAATTAAATTTAAAAAATGCTGCCATGAAAATCTACCTTGTTTTTTTACACAATATATTAGTAGTCTTATAAAGACATTCATTATTTAGTCTTATACAAAAACATATTTCATTGATTTTTAGATAGGATTTTTTTATCGGTTGAGTGTTTTTTCAAGAGTTTGAGCAGTTTAACAGGTTGGACAGTGATATTAAACGGTTTTCAGAGAAGAGTGGGTGCGATTCCCTTACCGTCAATGCTGCACCTCCTCGCAATCTCCCACAAGACTAGACCGTAGGCGTACACGTCCGCCCTTTTGCAGGACTCGAACTGGTTGAGGTTGATGGAGTTATCCAGAACCTCTGGTGCGAGGTACCGCACTGTACCCACTCGGGGGTTGGGAGCTATGTCGACGGTACCAGTGGCCGAATCATAGCGGACGGCTAGTCCTAAATCCGCGATGGCACAGGTACCGTTCGTTTTCACCAGTATGTTTTTGCTCTTCAAGTCCCTGTGGGCGATGGCTGGCTTGCCTGTATAAAATCAAGCGATTAAGTTGTACATTGTAACACATTAAAAAATTCATTTGAATGAACATGTAAATAGTTTTTATTTAAGATAGCTTACAAAACTAAATAATATCAAATGAAGTCATGACTCATTCATGTAATATGAAACAATGCTTTGTATGCCGGAAACTAATGGGAACAGCAATAAGAGAAACTTAATAGCTAAGATTTGTGATAAATGTATGACTACTTTAGGATAATCAAGTTATGCATCCACCAATGATTATCTCTGGACTATTATTTTTATGTGTATAATGCTTTCTATTCTAAGTTTCGCATAATCCGCCCATTTTTTCCCCACAGAATAGTAGAAAATATGTACTGCTTATAATGCGGTGTCATATGAAATAACAAGCTAAGAAATATAATAAATTATACTGAAAAAAACATTGATTATATGAAAACATCTTAATAAATTTTATTTGGACTAAAGTCTATAACTAAGATGAAATCACTAGATCCATCAAGAATGATAATACCGAGAAAATTCTAGTAAAACAATTTGATTTTTAGTTTTTAATAAATTTTAAAACGAAGTTAGAAATATTTTAAAAATAAAATGTGCCTAACTTAAAATTACGAACAAAAATAAAATTTCGTTAATAATTAAATGAAAGAAATGGATTATTTTTCGAATTGCACATTTGGTCTTTTGTACTGTGGATCCTTTGTTTTTCTCCTTACATAAACATATTTACCACCATTTTTTATTTGCCTTATCCATAGCTTTCTGTTATTTACTTTATAAAACACACATAAACGGCATTTCTTTCAAAACTTTACTGTAAGTGTATGAAGAGTGCATTTTATTAGGTTATCCAAGGCACGCACAACGAAATTTGAAACATTTTAAACACATAATCCACGGATTATACGAAGGAAAATGCGATATATATGTATAATTAAAAAATATATATATTTTACAGTAATGCTTGATGAAAAAGATATTTTCAAATAAGAAACATTTGATATATAGATATATATTTATATTATTATTTCACTGCATGTGTGAAATTCTTAATATACAGATAGAAAAATTCTTTTAATACTGATATATTTCGTTATGAATTAAAAAAAAAGGAGGTACTCGGTTAAATGCTATAAACTCAAAATTTTTGAACAAAGAGAAAAAAAATTTAGAAAATACTGCTACCATGATTATATTACACTAATGATTTAAAATATAATACACATATTTGTGATACTTCTTAAAAATTAATTTATGTGATAAAATGAAACAATTATTATACAAATTAATATAAATGTTAAACTTATCATGAAAATTACATATATTTGGAAGATTTCAAAAGATTATTACAATACTTCATATGATTAGATTATTAAAAGAGAGAGAGAGAGAGAGAGAGATTATTAATTTAATAACTGTTAAAAATTATAAATTTTTGAGTCAGAAATAAATTTGAATATTAAATTGATAAATTTGTTTCCAATGACAACAAATCGCTTTATTTGTTGCCATTCGAAAAAAATACACAACTCATTACCTTCTGTCCCTAGTATTTCCATGTGCAAGTGTGCTAAGCCATTGGCTATGGAAAGAGCCATTTTATACATTGTGGCACTATCTACTGTTTTATGACTGAGGTAATCGAACAAGGAACCTTCTGGATGGTACTCAGTTATTAGCCAAAGTTGCGTCCATGTACCATTATCTGGAATATTATAAATTTACGTTACATTTCAAAATTCAGAAAAAGAAAACTTAAATTTATTCCATCGTTTTTATGTAGTGGATTTATCATGACTTTATTTCGTATTTTCAAGGCTAAATGTAAACATTTCATGATAAATACTCGATATTTTTTAAATATATATCAGTAAAAATTAAAATGAGATTAATGAATAAAAAATTAATTACGATCAAATTACAATTCAGTTAAAAAAGTTGAGGAAGAAATTCATAAAAAAATGACATAATACATAGTGATTTTACACATTAAATATTAAAAATCACATATTTACAAAGAAATCAATCAAAAGAAATATTAACTTTTAAGAATACATACGCAAATTAAGTATTTATACACAAAGAATATATATTTTTATTATTAATTATATGCATTTACTACTTATTAAGTTAATAATTTAAAAATATTTCTAGTTAAATTTTTGTGCTGTTCTTTAAAATATCCATTCAATAGGTGGGTGGATATTTTAACGTGTAGTATAAAGGATTGAATGCATATTAAGTAAATAAAATGGTATGAATACCTGTGATTAATTAATATCTATAAAGAACAAGATCAATAAAAAATACTCTCTTTGCTTTTTCGATTTTAGAAAAGGAAACAGTTTTTTTTATGTGGGTAAAATAAAGGTGTTCTGAAATCAGATGGCACCTATAAAGATTTTTCAAAAGATTTACCTTTGTTATCGGCTGCTATGAAGCCGAGAATGTTTTCATGCCTCAGCATCACAGTTTGATAAATTTGTACCTCCCGAAACCAAGACTTCTCATCCCTAGATGAGAACACTTTCACTGCGACTGTATCGCCGATGTATCTGCCCTTCCAGACCTCTCCATACCGTCCTTTCCCCACGCATTCGCTTAAAGCTATTGTCCTGGCGATGGTCCGCTGCAAGAGGAGTGGCAAACCTGTGAACGGCAAATGTGAGAGGATCCATGAGACAGAAAATAATTACTAATGCACTGCTAATAAGCATTTCAAATTGGAAAATGTTAGATACATGATTTTTAACAAGCAGCTATATGTAAAGATTAAATTAAGAAGTATGTTGTTACTAATGACACTTGAACAAGCCAAACTCGCTATGCCTTGGCTATGCGAATTTAAGTTAATTGGGAGCGTCTTTTGTTTAATCAGAGCACCATAAAGGCACAAATTCGACTTTTGCTCTTCAAATCTTTCGATAGATGGCAGCACCAGAGGATCTACTCACTCAATTTTAGCGTTGATCTGAAGGGGGAGTAAATTTCTCCATACCATTGCACTTACGGTAACTGCTCAACGACCGACCACAGGACTTTCGATTCCACATATTTAACGAGCAAGTATATCGATCGCATGTAATCGGCGGTGGGTCTTTGGCGGCATTGGGAATCGAACCCACCCTTCCGGATGGAATGCCGATACCCTAACCAATAGGCTACTACGGCCTCTTTGTTATAGTATACTTGCAGACATCCTGGTTTTTAGAAAAATCCCGGTGTCCGGGACGATCTACTTCACGTCCCAGTAAAAATAAAATTGGATTTTATAGATGACCAAAAAAGTGTAAAAATAATTACGATTATTTAGAATAATATTTCCCTTATTTTTGCAATCTGTGTATGGTGAAAACCATATAAGAATGATGGTCTACTAATATTTTATCGTATCGTTCTGTCTCACTTGTCGTGGTCATGCTCTAAGTTGTTGTTTGCAAGGAGTATTTGCAGTCAAATTGGGAATAGTGGAAGCAAGAAAAGACCATCAAAGAAAAATGGTTCAGGCATTGATAATAACACAGCAGTTCGCAATCTGTTCGAGGTTGTTGAGTTTGCCTCCTGCTGACCTGGGGCAAATTTAATTTTGGCGCAGCTTGTCCGCTTTTGGACCTCGCGCCATAAAACCCAACCAACCAACCTGGGGCATCTGCACCAGAAGAGAGCATTTTCCTTGCTGAACAAAGCATGGACTAATGATTAAATTTTGATGAAGAAATCTGCAGGTAACGGATTAGTTGTTAAGTTTTTTACAAGACTAAATTTTTTTATAAAATTCCTGGCCAAAGAAATGCAAGTAAATATTGCAAAAATCTTTATTCCTCATTCAAAAGGCTTCTTCCTTCTTAAGTAACTCAGGTGTCAAAAAGGAAATATTTAAATTTACATGCATTTCATTTACAATTTATACCCATGACACGGGGGAGGGAGTAGTACTTCGGTTTCCCAATTCAACACTTTAAAAATCTGGGAAACCCATGTTAGGTGACAATATGCAGCAAAAATTAGTCTTTAAATGTCACGTCATTTAGTTGACTAAAGTAGCCCCCTCCCCTTATTTCGGTGTGAGACATGTCGGGAAAATACAGAAATGAATATTTTCTTAACATTTCCATTTCAAAAGCATAGCTCGCCAAATCTTGTTTAATTTACTGGCTAAAATATGTCAGCAATGAGTACAGCTCAGTGACTAAACACTGAGTAAGTTGACATAAACTGATTCTGCAATTTTAAAACGTGCCTTCATAAAATTGGAACGAACACTTTAGGAGGAATTAAAACTTATAATCTGAAATCATGTAAAATCTGAAAAAGTGCATTAAAATTATCTTCAACAGCTTTATACTCGTAGTTATGTGTGGTATGTTCTACGTTGATTAGTTTGCAATTTTTTCTATTTGACACATTCAGTTATTTATATATATATATATATATATATATATATATATATATATATATATATATATATATATATATATATATATATATATATATATATATATATATATATATATATATATTACTTCATATTCTATCTTACTGGAATAATAGACACCCATGTTATCAGAATGAATAGAATCACAAAGTATCTAAATTAAAAGAAGTAATCTAACATTAAAACTAAGTACTTAACAAATATTATTAAAATCGGCGAGGACATAGTTGCCAGCTCACACACACAACTATATATATATAAACATGGATTGCTTATGATTTACAGCATAATAGGAAAACTGTTTATAATGTGCAGGTAAGTTGAATCATAAATAAAGCAATGAAATATGATACAAAGAAGCATATTCAACTGAATATCATTCTTTTTCACATTTATAGACAAATATTTCCGGCAGCAGAGTTCAATCATTTTATTCTCAATGGAAACCGCGTGAGGGAAGCATCAGAAGAGCATCTTACCAGAACCCGAGCCGGAAGTGGTGCCGTTGATCATGTCCTTGATCGTGGGATCCATCAGCGGGATCATGTTCTCGTGGTTGGCCTCAATGTCCGACCTCGCCTGTCTGATTTTTTCCTTCTGCCACCAGAGGCAGATGACGAAGATGAGGACAGCGACGAGCAGGACGACCGGACAGAGCACGAACAACGCAGTGTCGTACGCGCCAAAGGAAGTGTCCGTTTTGGCCTCTGAAAGGAAATAAAAATGGATACACTTTCAGGATCTCGATGCACTTTTGGCTGATAACAATGTAATAAGGAAAACCCAAACATTCCAAAAGAATTTCTTTTTTGTGAATGATTATTACGACACATTTCTTCTCGAATTACCGTTATGTGGCCGATGTTAAGCGTTACACGAGAACGCTATTAATATCTTAAAGACGATCACTTACGGCAGAAAAAAATGTATTAATTTAGAATTCTATTAAGGAAATTTTAAAAATTTACGGCGTCCTTGCCGATTTAAACTTACCATAAAGTGGCTGTTTGGTAATTTTTTTTCATATTGCTGTTCAACTGTTCATGCGTTAATGACTTGAACCAATGGAAAATGATTTCTCAAACCGATGCTTTGCCCCTTGTATAAGATATCAACGAAATGAACTTCGACATTATTCTGAGACATTCGATGGTGAATTTTGCCTTATTCCATGCCGCTCGAAGAAATTGATTGGTAGGCAGGCAACAAATTTGTTAACAAGTCGGATTGACAACGCTTTCTCAATACAATGTGTGAGGTAGATGAAACGTTATCTGACGTCATGGGTTTCTTAAACCAATGAGAAACATAAAAAAGTGACATACTCAGGATCTCAATTGTAACGAAAAAACAACCACTTTATATATATATATTTTAAGCATAAGGACGTTTTAACATGTTTTGTTTTTTGTAATGAGATATAGTACTAAAATTATTTCAGTATGCACTTAAATAAGTCTGAAAATAATTTTGATTTGAGTAAGATACATTTTTTAAATTTGTTGACAGGAAATGCCCTCATACTTGTATTTGACAAATATATGCTATGTTGGCAAAAATTTGACACACATTTAAAAATTTTCAACTTGCAGTTATAACTACATTAAAAATTGTTTAAAGAATTCGTACTTAGATTAACAATTGAACAATTATGTAAAATTAAACACAAGTTTATATTCATCTAATAATAAAAATAATATACACATAAGAAATTAATATACAATTAAAAAGTAGAACAAAATTATTTTATGCATTTATTTATTTTTTGCGATCTGAAAGGATAAACTAATAAATGTGTAGTGGAGAACTACGTATAATGAATAGTCTACAAAATTGTATGTATTTCAGTCACACGAAATCTAATACGCTTTTCGAAACGGAAGTCACAACTTCGATGTTAGCAATGATGCTTCTTACATAGAATATAAAAAGGAAATTATGTATTCAGCAAGCATTAGTGAAGGCAGCAAAAACTTTAACGTTTTTAGATCATTACTGAACTTGGTATCTAAAATATACATATAAGGAAATAAAATATGCAAGGAAAAGTACAAACTAAAAATGCATTAGGCAACATGACAAAAATGGGAAGTGTTTCTATTTTTCAAGCTAATTGACTTGAAACAGAATCGAAATATATTTCAATTTTATTACTTTTACTATCTACAAGAAATCACTTTTTTCAGAAAATCTGTTTTGGTTACAAACGTAACGTGTTTTGGTGTCAGCACTCAATCTAGTTTACACGTTGACTTGTTCAATTTTAATTTTTATGGAATAAGATTTAAATAAAAACTATTACGAGGGTCATGTGTGCGAAATTTTCATGGAGAAATTAATTCAAAAGATTTTGGTAATGAACAGGCGCTTATAGTGTAAGGAATTATAAAAGAAGAAAAATACAATTAAAACGTTCTAATTAATTAAAATCTTTTTAGGATTAATAGATAAAAACAAAAAAACACTTAAAACCCATGACTCCAAAATCTTGAGTGGCATTAAGTCAGACAACTTAAAATTCTGGAATCATAGTCATGGGAATTGAGAAAAATTTAGTATCTGCTCAAGTAATGACAGCGAAAAAATCCGTTGAAAAGAGAGCTCGGCGCTGCATAACTGAATAATGAAAATTAGACTGAGTTTTCTATAGCCCATGACTATTACACGCAAGCAGAAAGTTACATTCATTTCCGTTATTTATCAGGAGCTAAGATAAAATCTGACACTTTCCTATCTGAAAAACGTACTCCTACTTTCAGCTAACAGTGAACTTTGATATTTAACATTGACAGCTTAAGAACCAAACAGTAATAGTTAAACATTTAAATGACTGAGAAGCCTGGAATTTTTGTTAGCCTTATTTACTTTACAAATAAAAGAAACTACAAAAGCTCCAAAGCATCTACTCCATAAACGCAGAACACAGACTACAAAGACTTGAACCACCTCTGCAGTCTTACATTTGATAAAGAGGATTACCAAAGTATGTAAGAAAATATAGACAAATTTAAAGATTAATGATATTAAAAGTGAATTCTAAAGTTAACAAAGTATGAAAGCAGAAAATATGATAACCACATTTTCATGATTAGTAATAGTAAAAACTTTAATCAGTGAAAGTACGTGCAGAGCGCGGAGAAATGTTAGTGCTCAAATTCCGTCAAAGGAAAGTTAATGTTTCAAATATGCTGCTGAACTTAAACACATGAATGAGTACTAAATCTATTAAATAATGAAAGTTGCAGAGTTAATTAAATTCTATTACAAATGTTTAAAAAGATTTTTTTAAAAAAAGCTTTTTTATAGATTTTTTGTTCCGTTTTTGACGGCAGCATATAGTGTAAAAAAGTAGAATTTGATTTGTGGAAAAGAAAAAAGGCTCTTTCCTTCCACCCATTCTTTCTTGAATTGTATACCGTGATCCTTTTCGGCCTGCTGGGTGGTGACCAATTATGCCCCATGCAGCTGTCAACTGGATGATATATGAGCAGCCGGATAAAGTTAGTTGTGGTTCTGCAAAGACAATTATAATGCTCAGCACACGTTTATACCCGATGCTTTTTGTTTTTTTTTTTGTGTGTGCTTCTATCGCCCTTTGTCCGCGATTATTTCGAGAATTTTTCTGTTTCCTTTTCTTTTCTAGAAATTTCATCGAGGAGCAGGCAAAAAGAAAAGGGAAGTATTTTCTCGACGATTAGTTTCAGTTTAGTAAAAGTCCCTGTTTAGCGGATATTTACAGGCGCCAGTAGTTTTGAAAGACACAAAAGCATTCATTTTATAAGGATATCACCACTTAGATCAGATCATATATATCTTGTCAGTTAAAATGCTGCTAAAAGTTTACACTCCGATTGATATTTTGGCAATTTTTTTCACGGCATGATAAGATGTGAGTAACAAGATGGCCGCTACACAAAAGTTAAATATTTTCTCAAAATTTTCACCTAACAAGGACTACTCAATTCTACACTGAATCCAAAGTGCTTACAACAAATAATACAAAATGTACATTTCATATCTAATATATTAATAAATAAGACTAATTTTTCACGTGTGTTGAATTTCGCTAAAAAAATTTAAATCGTAAGACAATTCCTTTTGTAAATATAGATTTTTTATTTTTAACTCTATTATTTGAAAGTGATTCATAAACATCAATATTTCGTTTGCTTCCAGCGACTTAATTCCACTGACATAAAGCTGCTGAACTCACCCAACCATCCATAATCTTGAAACTATCTCGAATTACGACATCTCGCTCAACGTGGCCTAGTGTCAACGTTCTTCGAAGCGGAAGGTCCCGGGTTAAATTCCCGGCGGTATTGAACAAGATTGGCGAGTTCTCCGAGTTTTATCGTTTGGGCTCAATAACAATGAAAAGTGCTTCCGAAAGATAATTTATGAAAATATTCGCAGCTGCCTTTGTGCAGTGCCCAAGTCTCGCAGTGATCGAGTGGTAGGACCGTTTTCTTCAGGAGCAAATATTCGATTTCAGCCATGATCCAGCAGCGGGAGATATATGGCGTGTTTCTGCATGCACTCTAGGAGTCTGGCGAAAAATATTGGCCCGGTTTTTATAGTGAGAGACAATAAAGTTCAGAAACACCAAGAAGGGCACCACTCAGATTTTACACACAAATTCACCACTTCATAGTATGCAAGGAAATAAGGAATGTGTTGCGTTATAGTTTGAATTTCAAATCCCATATTGGAAACATCCACGCAGGATGCATATAATTCTGGAAAAGCAACTGACCACACAGCCTTCAGATTTTAAAAGAAAACATTCTTTCTACTTAAGACTACAAAACTAAAATTAAAACTCGAGGATTGAAATCCATAAAATGTGCGCAATTAATTCACGGGCATTCTGTTTGAATCACGCAGGAGTTGGAATGTTGGCAGAATTACATTTTCAGCATACGCATATGGGCAAGAAGAGGGAGATATATATTGAAACCTATAATTTACAGCGCATTCTGAATTAGTATAAATTTGATGCACGAAGGGGAATCAAACCCACGAACTGTCAAAACGAATGCAATAGTGCTAACCATTTCGGCTGTCACTTCGACTTCACACGAGTTTTACGTTTTCAGTAGGAACGTAAATTGTCGCTAATTTTGAACGTAACGAAATGTTGTCATTAAAAAAATGTTATGCATATTAATTTATATTTAATTCGAGGTCCCGATTAAATACTTTTGAATTTTATATTTAAATTTTTATAACAATTACAATGATACATTTATTATCTGATACGAGTATGTGGAATTATTTTTTTCTCTAACTCAAATTTTAAAATCAAGGAAACAATATTTATTGCCAACATATACATTACATAAGCACAGCACTACATTTTTAAAACTGGAATATATTAAAAATTATAAAAACCAGCATCATTTTTCATCATATCTAAAAAGAAGAAGAAAGAACATTTCTTTATATGAATATATGCTAGGACTCAGCAGTTAGCCTGGCCAATACAGGGTCCGCATAGCTAATCATATGAAATTATGATTAGCTATGCTATATATATAACGCCTGTTTATATATGCCACCCACTCTATCTAGTGGTCAGAGAGCCTGACTAAGGATAGAGAGGTCCTGGGTTCGAATCCCAGTTCGGACATGGATGTACTTGCTCTCTGTCTTTGTCCTTTCCTTGTATGAATGGGTTGTAAATGATTGCCGACCTTATAATATGGCATGTGTGTACCGAGGAAGTCGGACTTGTCACCAAATTACGGTTCAGATGGAAAAGTGATGCAGCGCATTTTATCTCATCATAAACAAACAACGATTAAATAAATAAAAATTTGCTCATCCCACCGTACGTATAGTGTAAAAGAACATTTGGATATTTATATCGGAGAATGACAAATGTCACCGACTAAGTTACGTTCATTTGCAATGCTATTATGCCATAACATTTGTGTTTTTTCTAATAGAATGATGATTGGTTTTTCTGGGTAGGCCTAACGAGTCAAACTAGACAGGAGGTTAAAGGAGTTGAAGAATGAATTGTATGGTCAGACGAATCATGTACACTTTGGCTCTCAGAAGGTCGCGAACACATTAGGAGGATTCATAAAAATGTGTGAAAAATTCTTTTCGAAAATGAAATTTACTAGAAGTCATCCTCAACTTCTTTAACTGATACTGATTTAGAAAACTAACCACAGATGTGCAATGTTGAGTCAAAATATAGCAGCGTTTGTTACCTAAAGGAGCTCAGCAGAACTCTCTGCAGCCATCAAAAGCTGTCTCTTTGGATTCAGAGAAAATAATAACAAGTTTGTGTGGGGATACTCACATACATTGAATGTTTATACAACGCAGCAGTCTGTGGATTTTGATTTCTATTTCATATTTTAATGCCGAAAGAGGACTCATTGGGCGGATTGTTTCTCCAGTTCTTAATTGCCGCCAGAAATGAAATTGAATAACGCTATCGAATGTGACTTGGAGCTACAGCAGGTACCGTTCTCCTCAGGTGGGTGGGGAAAATGAGAGGGGCTCATTTAAAACCCATTTGTAAATGTCAGGCGGAGTGAACGCCCGGTTCTCTGCTCCTACCACCTACCCCCGCGTCAACATATTTCCCCCTCCCTCCTCCGCCCAACTGCAATCAGATAAAACGAAGCACATCATTACAGTCCAAGGCCCAAGTTGTGAAGTTTCACAACTGAACAGCGATAGGATATCAAACTTCCTTTGTAAAACAGTTTGAAAAAAATAATAACATGGTTTGTACAGCCAAGAGATGGCCATTTACAACACATCATGTTTATTGTATTACGCGAAGAAATGGTCAAGATGACAAAAAAAGCTTCATTAAAAAAAAAAAAAAAAAAAAAAGAGAGAATTGGGCTTTGGAGAAAGGTTTCTTGTGATATACCAATATGCAGTCTGATTGGGGGCTCTGGGGGGTGATAAATAGAGAATAGCATTAAAAATGTTGAGCAAATGTTTTTGTACTGACGAAACTTATATTGAAATGCGCAAATTATTAGACAATTCTCCCTATGAGTAGATTCTAAACTGTATTATTTCATAAAAAAAACTAAAAATTTTAAATTAATAACTATACAAAACTTGTATATTGGAACGATGATTTTCAGCATTTTAATTAATTAATTTATTACGTTACACTTTTAACGCTTTCAAAATTCGGTGGAACACAAAGGAAAAGATAAATTTAAAAGTTGTTTACTTACTAATGCTACATCGTGCAAAATAGTTTATGATAATAATTTTTTTATATATATATCATAAACAAATAATATTACTTTTACATTATATTTACACATTATATTATACTTACACATTATTTTACATTTATATATATATATATATATATATATATATATATATATATATATATATATATATATATATATATATATATATATATATATATATATAAAGTAATATAATGTGTACCACAAAAAGTACAGAATAATAATAATAATAAAAAAAAAAATAAATAAATAAATAAAAAAACATAATCATTTTTATTGCACACGTTTCTAAAATTTGGCGTCACAGTGGTTAAAAATCTTTACATTAGAATATAGAAACGAAAAAATTGTTCTAAAGGCGAATAATAAATAAAATTAAATAAATGAGAGAAAGCAAAGTTAATAAAATGGAGAAAAGTAAGTGATAGAAAAGAGGCGATAATAGACTTTTTTAATTTTTCATTGAAAAAGTTTGCATTATTTTCTTGATTTTTTGTTTTGATGTTTGCATCTAAGAACTATAACGCCACTGAATAAAATACCGGTATTTGCATTTGTAATGCTTGGAGTGTTGGCAACATATTTCAATACACAATCGAAAAAAAAAAAATCAAGAAAATGATTCTTTTATGATTACCAATCAAATAGAATTTCCTTTTTGAATGATTATTATGACACATTTCTTCCTGAGTTACCTTTATGTGGCCGATGTTAAACATTTCACGAGAATGCTATTAATATCTCAAAACCAGTCAGATCATTTATGGCAGTAATTGTTAATCATTTAGAATTCCATTAAATAATGAAATTTTTAAAAATCCTTGCTGATTTAAACTAACCATAAAGCGGATATTTTGCCATGTGTTTCTCATTTTGCTATTGTTTTATAATTCATGTATAAAATGGCTTGAATCAGAGGAAAATGGTTTCTCACAAACTGATGCCTTGCCTCTTATATAAGAAATTGTTTCATTAACAAAATTTCGACATTATTCTCAGGTGGTGAATTTTGCCTTATTTGATGCCGCTCGAAGAAAGTGATTGGTAGGCAGGCAACAAATTTGTTAACAAATCGGATTGACAACGCTGTCTCAATACAGATGAAACGTTAACTGACGTCATGGGTTTTTTAAACTAATGAGAAACATAAAAAAGTGACATATTCAGGATCTCAATTGTACCAAAGGAAAGTAATTCATGGTTTAAAAAAACATGACCAGCAGCTTCATTCAAATCCATTAACTTATGTAGTGAAGAAGCCTAAATCCTTTTAATAATCACGGCTATGCATGATCATAACCGTGGTTATTTATTAAAAGGCAATTCTATAAAAAAATAGAATCGCACCCAGGACTAATTGATAACGGTCTGAAAATGACTGCATATCAGTGATCAGACACCTGATACTTTTTTAGCATAATTTTTAAAAATCCAGGATATAGATTTTTGTGACATCCAGCAACTACTGCTACTGAAAATCCTCACACATTTCCAAACGCTTAAATTTAATCTTAGTATTTTAATTCAAATATTACAAAAACAATAATATTTTTTTATTTAATACCAAAATTATATTAAAATATATTGATGCAATGCCTAAAAAATTCTTTCGTGAAATTTTCTCTATTCGTATTCAAGAATTTTAAAATGATTTGATATCCCACTGACTGGAAAATTAAGTCAAAAATATCCATCCAAAACTACAGAGATAAAAATATCATTATAAAGAATCTTCTTGTGGGGAGAAACAAGCTTTTATATAATTTAATAAAAAATTAAAAAAAAAATGTTTCCGTTGAAATTTTTGAATTTTTCCGAAAATAACTATTAGATAAACCGAGAACATGCCCGAAGTTGCATGCGAATGCAAAATTCTTATATGCAACCTCAAGAGATGTTTAACATTAACGTACGCATAAAAATGCATTACGTCATCGTAAACCATTTCATAAATATATGTATTCAAATAGAGAAATATCATTAATTGTATTTTTAAGTGGCTATTTTTTGTTAAAATTAAATTTCTATCAATGGAATCTCTCTCTCTCTCTCTCGCGCGCGCGTCTATTTAAAAATTACTTTGATTTGTTTCTTCGATTAAATTTGCATCGAAATAAAATTTCAAAAGATTTTGAAATTTTTGAACAATGTGAAAACGTGATGCTTTTCCTTTTCTGCACACATAAGTACATCAAGAAAGACAGAATTTTAACCCTAATATCGTTTGATCCGATCATTTTTTTTTAACAGAAAGTCTGAAAAATATGTCGAGATAAAAAAAAGTTCCTAAATTGTCTTCTTTACTTATTAAATTTGTAAAGCAAACTTAAACTTGTGGGCCGACCTTGGTAAATTCAAATGACACATTATTGTCGATAGTTGGCAGTCATTGTCGAAGGGTCCATTTTGTGTTTTAAACATGCCGCACGACAACCCCCTAAATGAAAATGTTCTCTCAAGCAACAGCAGGCTCACTATCGATAAAAAGAGTCATTACGGATACCCCCTCAAAAAAAAAAAAAAAAAAAAAAAAACTCTCAGAGTGACGATTATATAGCACACGACACCAACAGGCTACTGTACTTAAAAAAAAAAATAATGTATAAATTAGAGTCACTTTCTCAAAATAAAACTATATCGAATACGAAGCGTTATTATATATTATATTCCTCAAAAAGCAATGCTCAGAATTTGAAATTTGATGGGTTTCAATGAAATATATATTTACGATTTAAAAACAATATTTTTTTCATATCACATTAATCACAAAAGCAAGCGAAAGGCCGTTAATTATTTCACAGTGTTACAGACAGTCATCTGAACTCGTAAGATAAACTTTTGTTAATGAATGTCATAAACACTCATTAAAATGACATTGAATAAAATAATTTGATTTCATTATGTATCATTTTATTTGGCGATAATATTAACTGAAGGAACAGGGACCGAGATTCATGAAATCCAAAGCTCCCCCATCCACTTTAATTATAATTCTTTAACAAGATTGAATTACAATACCTAAATATTTATATGCAGATTTATTTATATTTAAAGACAAAAACATATTTTTATTAATTATGCTTCTTTTTTTTAAAAAAAAAATTTAAATACATATACGTAATTAAATTTTTTTAGTAGAATTCTCAATTTTCCATTTTATTCTTTTCTTTCTATCCCTTATTAGAACATAAAAAAAAAAATCCTGATTAAAATTGGATAACTTATAAATTTTATCAAAAATTTTTCACCTTTTTTAACAGCAAAATTCAAATTTTAACAGCTATTCAAAATTTTGCATTAGGTTTCATGATTAACTCATGTTAAGCAATAATATAATAATTTAAAAATAATATCTCATTTTATAATTTGTAAATAATGTCCTCTGAACACAATTACACGAATTTTAATTAAAAACTAACCTTCGCAAATAAGTAAATAAAATTGTTGAACAATTAAAAAATACGGGAAATAATGTTTCCCCCTTTTTTGAGAGCTTCAAAATAACGTTGGAGCCCCCTCCCCAGAATATGGAAATCAACGCAATTATGCAGGAAATACATGCTTTCAAAAAGGAACAGAATAGACATATACAATGAAAATCAATTCCATTTCCAGTAACAACATTTTACCCCGCCTTTCGTCCGCCCGTCAGACAGGTGTGAACTCTCCATCAGTTCCATTGGCTGCGGAGATGAAAGCCATCACGATTGGTCAATTTCACCTGTCATTCGCTGAGTCAGAGGTGGAGCCTGGGGTGTAAACTATTGTTCCCAGTGGTTGGAATTCTTCAATAGTTCGTTAACCATCACATGCTGTATTTTATGAAGTCTGAGCCAGGGTCACGTGGCTCTCGAGTGAGTAGGTGCATTCCAAAATCCCCCATGTTTTAAGTGACGGATTTTCTATCTTGTGACATTTTCTCATCTTCCCATATTTAATATTGGGTAATTGAAAGTAATTCATTTAATTGAAAGAATTGATCTGACATTACATTTTAGATGCCTTTTACACACAAATAACTGGAATAGAATGTTATTTATTGCAGACACTTTAGGTATTTTTTTACAACTGTAATTGACTATAAATTTATCAGAGTGAAATTTCTTATGATACAAACAATTTCAAGGTACAATGAATCATTTGACAATTTTTATTTTTTTACTTCACCCCACGATAAGTTATGCAGAATTTATAGAACTGCCCAACAGATGGCCTTCGAGTAAAAAGTGGGACTTCTATACGATTCCAGGAGCATTTTATTCACGGAGGGGGTGTGTCGTAGAGGAGGAAAACACAGAGCATTGCCAAGCACCCGCCCCGACAGATGGGCATGCTTGCTGTTCAAAATGGTTCACTTTACTCTGTTTCTCATATCAAACATTTGAATTCTTTAATGTTTTTTGGGGTAAATTCCTATCGCATATCTGTTTACTATACACACATCCGCCCACATATCCATACTATGATGAGTTTTCCCCATTCTGAAAGAGTGGTCCTATCAAATGGGCATGACAACTTGTTCAGGCAGCGTGCTTTCATAAAGGTTAATAGAGATGTTGATTTAATGAAACAAAATTCATTAGATCCGACATAGGTTCATATAACTCATTATTCTAATAATTTGTCACTGTTTGCGATACCCCCCTATTCACAGCTTATCATAAATTCCCAAAAATACAATTGAAAAAATTGTCACCATTGGAAGCAATGATATTTTGCCATGAATGTATAAAAAAGTCAACAAAGTTGGCGAAATCCGATCACATTTTGCAAGTCCGAGTTGCAGAGTTCTGCTCTAGCCTTTGGTTCAACAGTTCGTCGGCTTGATTCCACTTTCATCTGTAGATTCCAGTCTCATTAGCTTTCTTGGTGCAAAAAAATAAATGAATAAATAAACGTCGAGAGGCAACCAGCGTTTCTCGGCAATGAATACGCGAGTTCTGTCTAGATTACGACTTATAAAAACCTGATTCCGATTGTGATTCATGCATATTTACTTCGATCTGTAAGATGAAAACTTGCTTAGGATGAAAACTTTTGAGAAGAAATGTGAGAATTATTAAATCACGATAATTATACATTCCAATGAATCCACAAAACTAGTTTTATTTTTAAACTACTCAACCTTTTTTCTGTTCTTGAAAGTAACCAAAGCCCGGTGTAATTACGTTGATAGTGATTAGATTGAAACGACTCCTTTATTAGACAAAAGACCGTTTTAAATTAATTTAAGGCATGTTATTATGACATAATAAACACAAAAATCAATCATATTTATAAGGACATAAGAACAAACGGAAATATACAGAATACAATCATTAATTCGTTGTTCCTTTTTTATGTAAACAAAAATATCGTTTATATCGAATTTTTCTCAAGTGGATACTTTGGTGAATAGTTTAGTAATGCTTAAAACGTAGTTCTTGCAGTTTTAATTTCTTTGAGAAGTTTATAAAATAAACAAAAGTATTTATTCGAATTTCCTAATGGATCAATTTTCATTTCCATGCTAAAATCTTATTTCTCATGACTTTCATAATCATCAATGCATGCCGATGTGGAACCATCGCTTCACAGCATTAGGTTTATTTCATTTTACTTCACGGCATTAAATTTACTTCTGTTTACTTTACAGCATTAGGTTCATTATTGTTTACTTCACAGCATTTGGTTTACTATTGTTTACTTCACAGCATTTGGTTTACTATTGTTTACTTCACAGCATTTGGCTTACTATTGTTCACTTAATGTATAGTAAACCAAATGCTGTGAGCATAATAAACCATAACCTCACAGCATTTGGTTTACTATTGTTTACTTCACAGTATTTAGTTTACTATTGTTCACTTCACAGCATTTGGTTTACTATTGTTCACTTCACAGCATTAGATTCATTGCACCACAGTTTGCTTTACGGGATATTCATAACAAAATAATGTAATATAATTGAAAACAGAAAGTTGCATGTTTGAAAGTTTATGTCAATTGCATTGCATTACAGAATACATTCGATCGCAAATATTGCTCTATTTGTAATTTAAAAAAAATAATAATTAAAATAATAAAATTTTTTTTAAAGAAATTGTACAATTTTTTTGAGTTCAACATTTACAAATCTACTTTTTATTATTCCGGCAATATTAATTAAAAAAGATTTTTAATGTTGAGGTAAGGAAGCCAATAATCCGAAGATTCAAAAGAGATAGTTTACGAATATAGCAATTATTAATTTAAAATTCTATTAATTAATGAAATTTTTCAAAAATTTACGTCATCCTTGCCAATTTAAACTAACCATAAAGTGTATGTTTTGATATGTCTTTTTCATTTTGCTTTTTCTGCTGTTCAATTGTCCCATTTATTAAAGGCTTGAATCCATGGATAATGGCTTCTCAAACCAATGTTTTGCTCCTTATAAAAGAAATCGATTTATTAACAAACAACAACTTCAACATTATTCTCAGACATTCGATAGTGAACTTCGCTCTTATTTGCTGCCTCTCGAAGAATGTAATTGGAAGGGAGGTGACAAATGCGTCAATAAGTAGGATTGTCAATGCTATCTCAATACGATGTGGATGAAACGTTAACTGACTTCATGAATATTTTAAACCAATGAGAATTATAATAATGCGGCGTGGTAATCATGGTCTCAACTATAACGATAGAAACAACCAATTTATGGTTAAAGAAGATTAGAACAAAATTTTGCTTATATAATATTTCATAAAAATTATAAATTTTACTTTGTTAAAATTGTCTTAAAATGGATTTTTTTGCTCTCGTCGAGAACTTTAGGCATCAGCACCAACCGAGCAGATTCTCTGGGGAGGATTAATCTCTTAGAGTTGATAATCTATGCACTTATGTATTAAAATTGCATTAACTGTGTTACTGTGCTAGAAATACTCCAAAGATAAACTGGGTTTTTCTTATAATAATTACAATAAAATTACTAAAATAAATAAATAAATAAAAAAAATAAAAAATAAAATAAAATAAAATAAAATAAAATTTAAAAAAAAAAAAAAAAAAAAAAAAAAAACTGAAAAAAGGAAAACCATTCGATTATAAATTATGAAAAGTATAAGGAGTATAAACATTCACACTAAAGCTGGTATCTCTACACTTATTCACATTCACTGAATCGAAGCTTCTCATTGGAGAGATGAGCAGAATTATCTACGGCAGATGAATTAAAAGAAGCAACATTAGTAGGAGCTACAAAAGAAGCATCTATTCTAATGGGAAAAGGAAAAGTTTTCTAACTGCAATCTAAAAAATAATAGGCCAAAATGTATCTGCTCACTACGCAGAGAAAAAATATGATTCACCATTATCGTGGCAATATTGATTGAAATCAAAGGAGCTCCGGGTGACAATGTCCTGAAAAATACATCTCACATTTTATAATAGAAACTCACAGAAATGTAACTGAATATATCTAAAGCAGAAAAATCCAAATTGGAAAACTGCGAAAAATAATACTCCTGAATTGTAAGAAACAGAAAATCACTTACTGTTGCCAGAACTTCGTAGAAATGAATTCAGAAATGCCAAACGACTGTAAAAGGATTAAATCTTACTCACCTTCAAACTAATATATAAGATACGAGTTATGAGATAGAAGAACAAAGTGCGTTAACTGAAATAACTAACTGAACACGAAGTTCTCTACTGCAGGAAAAAGAGGCGATCGTATGATAATTGAAGAGAGTAAATAATGAAATAGGACGGAGGTTATAAATCAGTGATTGATTTGAAATGTTTCGATATAGAATAGCCATTAATGAAATATTGAACAACATGTGTAAAATTAAGATTTATTGTGGAATATTGCTTAATAATGAGCGTTGTTACAATACCTAGATTGAAATTATTAAAGTTTGCAAAGTTATTTAGATAATATAAATTTACATACAATTACTTTTAGATAATTATATTTAACACAGTAAAATTATCCATTTTTATGTGGATTTTCCTAATATAATTAAAAAAAGATCTTAATAATTAAAATGAAAAAAATGACAATTAATAATTACTTAACGAAAAATTACAATAAAAAGGAAAGAAAAAACGATAGCCAATAGAAATGAATATAAAAGGATTAAAAAAATTAACAGAATGTTTCAATTTTTATAATTGTTATTTTTAATTAATATCAACTAAAATGTAGAAGTCTGTCATTTCCTGTTATTTAAATAGTTAGAATTATTATAAATCGCATATTTTAATAAATTAACTTCGACCGTTACCTGAACTCCGACTGTCGTTTCATAGGTGGTGAGTTTCAGGTTTTTCCCATCTAATGATGGAAAGTCGTTCCGATTCAAGAAAATAAATTCGCATGGAGGTGAAAATTGCTTTAAATTAACGAGGAACAATCGGAATCAGAGGTGTAAAGAAGCTGACAAGCGTCCGGCTACTCTTAACGGAGTGTATTATGTATAAGAAATGGAGAAATGAAGTTAAAATGTATACTCACGGGGAGGTAGAGTAGGGTAAAGGTTTCGGTTACAGTAGTCTTCCTCGTAGCAGCAGAGGACGCCATAGGTCTGTGTTTCATCCCTGCAGATGAAGGGGTAGTCTGGGGGTAGCCACTGGAATCTGCTGAGGCAACTGCAAAACAAAGCAAGCGATGAAGTCACGTTTTTTTTTTTTGTATCGATTCGACAATAAAATAAATTATTAGCGGCATTTAAGGAAGATAATAGATTGTAAGCAAACACAAACTATTATTATTTACACAGGGTCAATATGCATTTAAAATTGCTTAGTAAATGGCATAGGTTCACCTGTGAAGTTGCCTTACCAACTATGCTGTAAAAGTGGACGTATTTTCTTCTCTTACGACTCTTAGGGGGGTCGCAAGAGAAGAAAATACGTCCACTATCATAGACGTGCACCTCCCTTTGTTCATGAAGGGCTGAGATCGAACTCCCAATATTTTCCTCTGAAGAGTGTGATTTGTCTTTTTTACTAAAGAGTATTTGATTAATTTACTTAACTTTTTTGTAAATAGAGAAGTTTCTTTCTTTACGGGAGGTACAGAGTGACTACTACTGCAAGGAATGGTCGTGGAAGGGATGAAGATGACATAGGATTAAATAACCAAACAATGTTGTAAAAATTATTTAGTAATGTAGCTGAAAACGTTTTCTTATTGGAAGCTATGATTTCTTTAATAATCCACCATTGTTAAAAAGCAAGATAGTATTCAAGTGATTTTTAAATGTTCAAAAATGAAACATTTAATCTGAACATAAAAGAAACATTTAAAATACAATTGAAAGGCAAATGTGACCGAAATTTCCGTTCTGTGTCTTCTTGTGCGGTCAATGGAACCGCCCAGACATGCGAGAGAATAATATATTTCAGCAAAAAAAAAGAAATAAGCACTGACTGCTCCCATAACAGCACGCAAAAGACTGATATTAAAAAAAGAAAAGAAAAAAAAATTGTTTCCCTTTTTCAATAAGAAGAATACAAAACGTTTTTTCTCACACTTTTCTTCAAAAACTAACGATAAATGACGAAGGCACCTGACCAGGATGAGAAAATCACGTGATGCCTGGTAAGAACGCGAGGCGCATTTATGGAAGTCACGTGTCTCTCCCTGCTCAGATTTTTTATTATGCTCACGTGGAAGGGTCAATGGGTTTTTAATTTTCACATTTTTCCTTTCCCTCCCTCAGCAAACTCCACTTATTTCTCCCCCTCTTCTGGTTCCGAGGGAAAACTCCAAGATTTATTCAAGGAAGCAAGATTCTTAGGATATGCTTGTTATAATCCTCCCCCTACAAAAGGGGGACAAAAATCCCTATGTACACTTTTTTCCTTTTCTGCGAGAGAAAAACTATAAACTAAATACGAAGAAATGTACTATTATAGTAAAAAATAAACTAACCAAATAAATTACTTAATTTAACTACATAAAAAACAGCTTGTATGTGGGCCAAGGCTTGCCGGACCCATATTTGTTTTCCAGACTGAGGGCCCTGGGGTGCGAAGCGTATGTCCCGGTTACGTGGTCAGCCAAGCGTGATATCTCCAGTATCGAGTTCCCAAGCATGCTTGGCACATAGTTTATCGCCCCTATGAAAGGATAAATAGCTGAGTTGACCCGAGGAGCGAACCTCAGACCCGTGACTTGGGAGAGAAAAACGCTATCACTACAACTCTAAGATTTAAGATAACTAAATTTTATTTAAAAAGCGTAAAACTAAGTTTATTCAGAAAAAGAACCTTTGCAGGGAAATCTAAATATGGTGAATTTTACAATCAAGAACGTTGAGATCCAAGAAACTTTCTACATTTCCTAATAATATAGATGTTTTCATAAACTTTTGTATTTAAGAGGGTATTGATGAATTTGATGTCACAATTTTTTTGTGCAATACAGAAAAGGAATGTATATATTTAACAATATTACGATGTGTGTTATATAGTTATAAATATAACATTATAATATTGTTAATAGATAAGAATTATATTTATATATGTAAGGGAAATAAAAAGGATTCAATTTACATAAATATAAAGAATATGAAAAATACAAAGATGTTTAAAGCAGACTCTTTAATGTTTTCAGAAAATAAATGATTTTTGATAATAAAATTATGCAATTTTGAATAGAAAAAGAAAAGTTTCCATACGGTAACTTACAAAACACATAGCTATTTTTTAAGTTAAAACACATCATATATAAACTGATTATATAAACTTATTAAATATCTATAATGAAAGTGCGCGAATATATAACAAAATGAAACAATAAAATGATAATTATTTTATAAAAGAAACGACTTTTCTACGAGTTTTTATGGATGGAAGAACTATTAAAAATAGTGACATATAATGATATATAATGTGTCGAAGTAAATAATAAATTATTTAAATTTAAGAAAAATCCTGATGAAATTGTAACACTTTCGTTACTACTAAAAAGACCTTAAAATGGCTCGAAATAATGAACGTTCAAAAAATGTTAATTGTAAGGGAATATTTTCAGGGTGATTCCATAAAAACATACGTGACTGTATTTTCCATTATAAGTAATAATAATCTATTCACAAGGCTGCGATAATATCATTTCCTATTCATGAAATAAATTTGAATGTGATGATGGAGAAAAATTAAAAAGAACATAGAACAATGATATGAATTCGTACTTTTAACCTTGGATTAAAAAATGGCAATGGAATGCGAATGGAACAAAGCTCACTTCCCCCTTCCATTGTTGAAGCTTCAGGAGAGAACGTTAGCATCAAAAATATTGTCAAGTTGGCTATTCATTGTTCTGATTGAGAATAAAGTGAGAAATTATAAAAGTAGTAATTTTTTGAGGACGCATCATTTATTTTTTTTTTTTTTTTTTGCTTTTTCAATTTTTCAATTATAACAGGAGAAAATTGAATGATGCAATTTTTATTTCAGTAACTCGCTTCCATTTTGCGAAATCTGCATAGAATGGGCAATATTAAATCAATTTTGGGAAAACATTCATTTTAATGTAAACTCACTTCCGTCCATTTCATTGTAGTTGAGGCAGTCAACATGATTTATTACATTAATTATATATAACTGTAGCAGATTTGTACATTACTCATAATGGAATTTTTTTTTTTGCTTTGAAAACTATTATTTATTGTCTATTTTAAAACATTGGAATATTTTTGATATTTTTATTATGTATTCATTATTCTAATGTGAAACAAATATTATTGAATTTCAATATTATTATTTAGAATATATCTATATATATAGGAAGAAAGTCCATTTTCGCCGCTGTACGGCACTTAAGGTTTACAATTCTGAATTCTTCCGATATTGGTTTTCCAGAGATCGTCTAAGGCGGCAATAGCTTCGGACATTTTTCAGTTGGGTGTATATATATTGATAAAAATTTTTTCATTTGAATTTTTTTTTCTCTCTTAAGAAAGGAGCTCGCGTTTTAAATGTTACCTTAAAACACATAAGGCTTGTTGGTCATTCTGCTTTCATTTTTTTCCGCTTAAATTTTGACTTAATTACGATACAGGTTTTGAGGCATAAAAACCTTCTAGATGAGGATGGAGCCAAGGATTGAAGGGAGGAGCTATACTATTGCAGTCACTTCATAGCCACGAGGTCTCCTAACCAGTCCTTGTTTAGTGCGAGAGCAACGTAACCCTAAATATAATGCAATAATTTCGATATTGCATCCAAGATGTCTATTAAATAGAAATACGTGTACCGTAACCAATACACAATAATAAAGACAAATGATTTAAGACTTTATGACATTCACTGCAAAATAATGAAGTAATAATGCAAAATATTTCACGGTTGAAAAATAGTTAGCACTATGCTTTTTGATAGAAGTTTCGATAAATATTAAAAATCCTCCAATAGCAAAAGAATATTTACATGATCGAAAGAGCAACTAAGCACCATTCTACAAGTCACGAGTCAACACGTCGAAGAGTGCAGCACGTGAGAGTAATTTCAAATGAATCTGTTGTTGTGACTTACTGCGGCAGTTCATTAAGGAAATCAACAATCTTATTTAAAACAAAGTATATAGGATGCAGTTACAGTGAAGAACGCTATTGGAATAAGAATTAGCGCGACAGGAAAGCCAGTGTTAAGAGTCTGTAACGATGGAAAGATGAATAAATAAATAAATTTTCTATCAGAATTCGATATCAATTTATAAAAGAGAAATTTTGGTAACGCATTATACTTTTATAAAAATTTCTTACAAAACGAAAAATTTAATTTTTATTCCATCATAAATTTACACTTAAGAAATTTCTTCTTTTTTTTTTTTATTATAACGGCGGGCACTTGGCGACTCACCACAAGGCCAAAAGTTGCTACTCAAACGGTGTGCATCTGTGAAGCCAGTGGCATTACGCGCGCCATCCCACCAAAACTTCGATTATAGGATGGGGCACATTCCTACATCATCTCAGAAGAAAGGACAGAGAGAGAAAGAAATATCCATGTCTTAGAACCAGCATCCATGGAGATAAGAACGCTAACCACTCAGCCATCGGTTGGCTTAATGAGTTCATAGTACCATTCCTTTAAATGTTAAATTTGAACCATTCGACCCTCTTCAGTATTTGTGTGGATGTGTACTTTTTATAAATATTATGCCAATGCCTTGATTCTTTTAACTACTTTCAAACATATGATATATAGAATCATTATTGAACATAAGAAATCATGTAGATCAAGGATCTTAAGATTTTCATAAATTTTTTTATACTTTCTATTTATATAATTATTCCTGAATGTAAAGAAGCATATGCATCAAAAATCTTAACTATAGGATCTTTTAATAATTATACTTATAGTATTTTATGTTTACATTTGCCAAACTTGCATCTGAGATATAGTTTGTATAATACAGTTTCTGCTTCTATTTCATTTCACTTTTGATAAATATAATCCTATAGATTATAAGAGAAAACATTTATTCTTGTAAAGAGTAATTTCACTGCATTCTAGTTTTAGTAAAAAAGTATAGTATAAACGAAAATTACGTCGTGAATCTTCCCATTTAGTGACTAACGCCATGAAAAACAATTTTCTCATTTTCTTCAATATTTTTCAAACTTTCGATTCAAAGTTTCGGGAGGAGGTATTTTATATTTTGGTTTCTATTCCATTTCGGATTTCTTTTACTGAAATCGAAATTCCATTAGGCTGTAATGCAATCGAATGAGCAGAAATCCACACTTCGAATCGAAATTCCGAATTAATCTATGAGTCTATCACACATGGCTAATAATACATGCCATCCAACGCGCCAGCTCTCCTGAAAAATGGAAGCGGCATTCCTGCGCGTGCTAAATTGATTTAACATTTCGCTGTCGGGACACCCGATCCATTTTTCCTAATCAAGAAGACCTGCCAATTTCGGAGGACAAACGTAAGAGCTCTTTTTACTAGAGCAGGAAGGAGAACCACGCAAAATCAAACAACGAGAATAAATGAAATTATGTGTGGTAGTCTTTTTTTTCTACGGTAAATGTTATTCTGGAATGTGAGTCCATTCTAGAAACAATGTTAGGAGCGATGATTAGTCATTAGCATTAGTTTCCACAAAATGTTAAGGTATTTTAATTGGAATGCCAAGGAACGGGAAATAAAGGAGGAAGACAATAATCGCATCACTTCACAATGAAAATTAATCTTAATTTTCTTCAATTAAAATTCAAAAGACGCTACATACATTCATCGGGCATAACATGTCACTAATATCTGCCACATAAAATACATCACAATAAACGTATTGAAGTTTGCAAACTTGTCCACTTTTAACTATCGAATATATTAGTAACACCTTTTATTAACTTGTCATCAGTGGCTACTTTTAACTATCCAGCAAGTTAATAACAGTGTTTGTTAACTTGAATGAAAGTTGTGAAAATGACGTTTTCACTGATAGCCTATATTTATCAACGGCAAGGGCTCTTATCTTAACAGAGGTGATATAATTCTATAAAACGCCGCTTTTTAAAGACATAATTTCGCTTTTTCTATTAAAAGAACGAAGCAGGACAATAAATGTATGAAATTTTATCAATCAATTCCTGTTCTTTTAGATGGGGCTTATCAGAATTTTATAAGCTGTGCGCTTTGAAAGCGATAGATTTGACTATTGAGATCTTACTGTGCATTTGCTCTAAGAATGAAATAAACAGAAAATATAAATCATTATTATTCAAGACATATTAATGTAACACAAAGAGCATTTTTTAAGTGAACTTTTTAATTTAACCATGATTTTGTTGTTAGAATAAGAAATGTTTGCCTTACACTTTGTTAATAAAGAAAAATATATGTGAGAAGGGTAGACGCCAGAAAACCTGAATTTTTTCAAGGAAAAATATAGAGATACCTAAGGAAGAATTCCACATACAAACGATTCCTTTTCTTTATTTTCCTCGTATCCGCACAAATGAAAGCAAAATTCCTGGAAATATGGCTTTACAGATAGCTTTGCCCTTTGATCCACCCGTCTCTCGGCACGCTGTGCTACAGGGTCGTTACAGCCTTAAAGTAAATAACACGTTCTGTAAGAAGCAGGGGGTGCTTGGGAAGAAATAAAAGAGAAAAGATACTGTCGCACGCCATACAAAAATAGCCATGTTCACGAGCTTAAGCAGCCACTTGGAATGCTCTCTGGAGGAAAAAGCACGACTTTTCACCCAACCGCGCCATTTCTCATAAGTTGTAAAGAAAAGGATTGAAATTTACGAGATTTCTCCCCTCTCTCAGATTTAAAAGAAGTTGTAATAAGCCTTTCGAAATCTATTACAGTCTTAAATTAGTCCCCAGTCTGACCCTTCTTTTATTAACTCTTCTATTAAGTAGCGAGCAGAGATTCGAAGCCTTCTTTTCTCGGAAACGTTCCAATGCTGATGAATTATGGATCTATTTCTAAGTAAAAAAATATTCGCTTTAAAAGTAAAGTAAAAAAAAAAAAAGAAAAAAAGAAAATTGGTTTTCCATTGACGAAAAGCAGCATTTACTCGCTATACGTAATTCAAAATATTTGAAACAATGTGTGAATTAACATCTCCTTAATCAGGTTCTCTTCATGCATACATAAAATATGAAAAGGTTTACGCAGTTATAGAGAGTTGCACTCCAATCCAAGGGAATATTTAACTAACGATTAAACTGCAGAAATCAGTTATTCGTAGGTTATCGATTTCATGTGGAGATTTATGAGGACGATGAGATAAAGAGATTCTGCTAGAATTGGCGAAATATTTAGCAATGAAATTTAATTTCTAGTAATCCTGGCACTTAGTTTATCTTTTGCGTAGTGGTAGCGGCCATCTTATTATTCACATCCTGGCGCCTATCTTGGCATCAAAAAAACAAGGGTACCCAACTGCAAACTTTTACTAGATAAAGAACTGAAAGTTGTTCCATTTAGCAAATTACCTAGATAATCAACATGTTACTCTTACTCATTTGTTAACGTGAAAATAAAGCTTTTCTCAAGAGGTTTCAATCCTTAGCCTCTCGAAGGTCAATTCCTTTCACGCACGCAGGAATTCATTTGAACGGGGTTTATAGTTCAAAGTGGATTCTTAACTACTAAAAACATTCAAGACCGAGATGTGAATCCAACTCATAAACACGAATACTTTAACAGGGGAATAAACACCTGGTTACAGTTCAGTAGACGTTTACGGGAACAACAGAGAGAGAGAGAGAGAGAGAGAAATCGCTTAAATTAAACTACTGTAATTTAAATATTTTTCGATATGCGAAGAACCAAGTCAATGCAATCCAACAATCAACAAATTAGTTGATGGAATTAATCATTATGTAATAAAGACAATATAATCAAAGAATTTAACAGCTTAAATTATATTTAAGAAAAATATTTATTTTTTATTTATATAGAATGTACAGAATGATACATATAATCCATTATACAGAATGAATAGCTGATCTACTCAACTAGTTAATTCCTAGAATCTAATCTGCAACATTTTGAACTTCATGATATCGAAGTAAATGAGAAAAACTCTTGCATCTATACTTAAGGGTGCGTATGAAGTAGGTAATATCGGTCTTTCAAACTTTAGCTCTATTACACATATTACAAGTTAGGTAGAAATGATATGAAAAGGATATTATAAGCAAAATTTATTGATTAAATATTTTTCATGGCTTTTTCTAAAAGTGAAGTTTTTACACTTTCACTCATTCTGAAGTTCTTAAAAACGTCTGTTAAAATTGTTTTTTTTTTTTTTTTTTTTTTTTTTTTTTTTTATACCTTTAAAATAAAATATTATTTAAAACGATACAAAATAAGTTCCATTAAAGTCAAAATATTGCGACCAAAGCATAATCACTTTAAGGTTCCTCATGTGACAAGTTTTTAAGTACATTTTAAATCAAGTATTCATATAAATAATTTACGGAGGGGATGCATTGCATTTTAAGTTGAGGAACAAAATGAGGGGGAAAGAATAATGAAAGAAAAAAAATTCGAAGTATCTCTCTAACAATCATAAATTGGCGCTTAATTTTTTTGTTCTGGAAGGTCAACGCTAAAAATATAAGGTATCAAACCTGGCAGCGTCGTGAACCGATTCATCACTGTCAGCAGATCAGTTGAGAGCAGCAGTACATAATTTTGAGTTTGATCAATCACTCCGAGTTATGTTCCGGAGATTTTGGGAAAATAATAAAACTTCTTGCACTGAGTTCAGCAGATGGAGAAAACGTTGAAAAAATTATTGAAGAACATAAAAAATGAACAGAATAAAGCAGTGAACAAATCACAAATTGGAAGACTTTGAAAGTTTTAAGTATTTGTTTCCTTCACGCTGCATGCCTTCTACCCCTCCGTAAAAAAGTGGAAATGTTTGGCGCCTGAAATCCTTATTACCCATCATTTTTTACGTGCGTACACACACATATATATATTCCCAATCTATTTTAAATCTCTTCCTTCAAGTTGTTTGCAAGTACAGAACAAAAAATTTAGAAGAGATATAATAACACTACCAGCCCGGGGAAGTAACAAAGCAACTGTCGGAAAACAATAGGCGAAAGAAAGCCGAGGAGAGCGTTGTTTTGCTAAATGTTTCACGACAAAAAGCTAAGGGCTATTGTTCTGCTTTGGTGGTCTGTCAGAGTCGGACAGAATTGTGTGAATGCTTTTTATTACTCAGTTTTCGGACAGCGAAAATCCGAGCACCTTCTGAACGCAAACAGTCATCAGTCGTTGACATTTAGAACGGGATAAAATATTTGCAGACAAATGAGATGCATGTTTTGAAACTTTTTAGTGTTCGGTGTTGCGGTTAGTATCACTTTGGCGAAACAATTGGCGTTAAAATTAAATTTTTGACAACCCTATCTTATTTTAGTTTTTGTATAGCAACAAGTAGGGTATCCGATTGTCAACTTTTACCAGTTTTAGAAAAAAATTTTCATCTTAATTTTAAAATGCTAACTTAATAAAAATCTGAAATAATAGGAAAATTTTCCAGCATTTTAAAAAATATAACCAAAAACTTAATTTGATAAATAGATATTATATTATTTCATATATACATATTTGCTTACTTCTTTTAATGTTTGTTGTAAGACTTTTCTTTATGGATTGGATTTGGAAACAGAAAGCGACTTTTAAACACGCACTCATACTCACTTTATATAGGGGTTATTAAATTTATTTCTTCCGTAAAAAAGATATTTTGTAAAAAAATGCCAATAGATCTATATATAAAAATAAAAAAAAAAAATGTTTGAAGTCTACAAAATTTTTGTTTATGCATTTCTTTATTACTAGTTTTCATTAGACATTGCATTTAGCTAATTTTTTGTGAGTTAATAAATATTTAAAATTTTTTAAAAAAAAATCTCATTAAGATTTTCTAAGTATAAATTTTTATCCTTTTTTTGAAAAAAAAAATCTTTATAAATTATTATTTTTAAATAAATAAATGAAAAAAATAAAAGAATTTTCTAAATCTATTGTAGATTATTTCCCATGACAAGAAACATTTTAATGATTGATATTGTAGGCTGAATTTTTTTTCTTTCAGGTATTTTATAACTGTTTCACCAAATATATAAAATAAAAAAATAAATTAATGACATCAATGATAAAATGGTATATATATATATATATATATATATATTTTATATATATATATATATATATATATATATATTTGTTAATGAATTCAGATGGAAAAAAATTACTGTAATTGGCCACAAATTTTGTAGAGTAATCTAGCATGAAATCCGGAAAAGTCATAAACATGCAAGAGGCTGCCATGTTAGTAATCACAAGTCCCTCCAAAATACATTCGAAACACACCTCAGAAAAATATGTAAACCAATCTCAGCATGGACATTATACCGTCATCTGCAATCAGCATTTCTAACTAATTTTTAAAATTATAATCCTTATTTGAAAATCTTTCGTCTTTCAATATTCGATTCATCAAAATGTTTCCTTTCTGAGTAGACGACAGCAGATTCCCTGCAATTTTCATAAATAAGCACAGCAAATTCTAATATACTTTGTAAATATCAACCAACTGTTCAATGACTCTGAAAAGAGCAACCTTACAGAGGATTATAATGAAGAATACAAACATCAGCTTATAAAAGTAACAGTTAGATACTTTTCTAAGTGGAGTAACTCTTCTAAAAAGTACTTATTATCGGAATTTTAACCTGTTTATGTTCACTAATTGTAAAGTAAGATTTTCATGTTTTGAGTTGTCGAATCAGATGAAAAATGTTAACACATTAAAATTCCCTTTAATCGAGATCTAACACAAAAAAGAAAAAAAAAATCAGCCTTTAGTCCTAACTTACTAATAAATGCACAATATTTATAATGAAAAATTCTATGAAGATGAATAATTTTGGTAAATTCATAAATTTCGTTGTAACTTATCAGCAATGATCTTCAATAATAAAAGTATATTCAATTAATATTATTCTCTACAAACAGGGTACATATCACATTGTTAAAACACACATTGTCATATCACACACTAACACATATCACATTGTTAAAACACACATTGTCATATCACACACTAACACATATCACATTGTTAAAACACACATTGTCATATCACACACTAACACATATCACATTGTTAAAACACACATTGTCATATCACACACTAACACATATCACATTGTTAAAACACACATTGTCATATCACACACTAACACATATCACATTGTTAACACACACGAAAAAACTCTGTACATATTAATATATAAATCATATCAAATATCACCTTGTTTAATCAGAAAAGTAGCAGCAAGAAATATATTAGCAATTATCACAACAGTTTAATATAATTCCCATAGACCTCCAATATAAATTATTTTTGATTTCTTGTAACCAATGGTTATTCTATGGCTGAAATATTTTTCTAAAATTTGCTTATTTACATCTTTTATCCATTTTGCATAATTACAAATATGCAATCTATTATGAAGTAACTCTTTTGATCGAATGCAAGGGCAAATAACGTAGTCTTTGAAAACCTAATTTACTATTTGGACACACGCAGCAGGTGGAGAAAAAAATATTTACATTTAAAAAAGAAACGAACGAATAGATTTTTTAAAACTATTAATAACTAAATATTTTTAAACTATCAACTATTACATTGTGAGAGAAAACATCACAATGTAATAGTTGATAGTTTAAAAATGTTATCTCTCATGTTCATTATTTAGCATAAGTTCTTCCGTAAGGCAGGGGATATTTGATTATTTGACAGCTATCCGTTACACTGTGTTGAAGTGCCTTTTTTTTAATCACTGAAGTGGGGAAATCCATTATATATGAATCGGAAAAAATACACTTTAGGATACACCTTGGCGAAAATTGGGGACCCCCCAATTTTGTTTTTATGCATATTTCAAGGAAGAAGATAGACTTACCATGAATAAACCAACATCGCTCACAGAATGGCGCCAAATTGGCGAGAAACTATCCTAAAGTATAAGCCACATACTAATCTGCAGATTAATTAGATTGATCCGTTAAACTGATTCATTTCTCAAATCACTTAGATAATCTGCTGATTAGACATGCGTTAAACTAAGACCGTTTTTGGAAAAACAGCAACGGTTCTATACATTTGAATGAATATAGAGCTCTCTGCATTTAATACCTCGAGAATCACAGGTAATGTAAAAACTCTATCGCATTGAAAGAAACTGACATAATATTATTTACATTCCGATATCTAAAACGCAAATTTATGCTGTCAAACAATAAACAAATTAATGGACAATCAATTCAACTTATGAGCTTTAATATACGCACAAGCCGTTAATAAGAATATAACCAGGGTAAAATGGGGAAAGCTTCACGATTTCGGTCTTTAACGGAGAAATCAGATATTCAATTTGCAGATTAGATACGTAATGTTACATTAACGGTTGGTGAGCTATAGCTCAAAAACCATTCATTTAAGTATTGTGTTAATGTAATAAATACTGGAAGAAAATGTCTGCGAGGATAGGTAGTTTCATTTAAAACTATTTATTACTAATAACAGTTCTGTTTATAACTTTCTTTACATTATTCGATTTTTATAAATCGTAATAAATATTTTATAAGAGTGCATAATTCATTGCGTCAAAAGGTAGAGGAATATCATCAGCTCTTAGGAAAATTTTCATCATGCTGAAATCTTCGAAGAACTAGATTTTATGTAAATAAAACAACACTGAAAACTATCTGCAAATACAGCTGATTCTGATGATTGCAGTTTAAGTTTTATTTTCCAAATATAAGTTGGAATCACAGATAAAAATCTAAGTAAAATGATTGTTTTATACGATGACATTTTGATAATCTGTTACAAAATGCATCGGATAACACCAGAAGGAATACATTTCATGGATGAGGTGGTTTGAAACTGAATGAACACACAAAGGAAGTGTTTCCTTTCTCTGTAATTAACTACACTGTAAAAAAGCTACTTGCTAATAATGTAACGAGTTTCGAATGTTGCAAGTAACCCTTATTTTGTATAAAATGAAACGCATGATTGTCATACACCACTCCCACCGACATTCACGACAGCCAATCAGTAAAAAGGTACATAAAGGACATCAGACATGAGATTACACAACCCAGTTACAGGAAAGAGAATTATAAATCACGCTTTACACAGCTGACTTCTGAGACTTGCAGGAAATTTGCATGCGTTTGAGGGCCGTATCGTGCCGGAACCGCGTAATTTATAGGACAAGCCAAACCAGCGCCAGTCCGGGAAGAAAAGCGTTTTTGTTATATTTTTATGGTCCGCCGAGATACAAAGGCGTCGAAACGCGTGCTCGGAGAAAACACAAATCCTGCAAACAAAATGAATTGCGTTTTGAAAGTCAAGATGCGATGAAGCAGAACCATTGAGTTTGATTAAGGTTACAGTAACACAAAGTTGCATAAGAGACTTTAAAGTTTTTTGTTTATTTAAATATCGCCGAGCAACTTTTTTAGGAGAAATTACCAAGAATGAAACGTACGATGTATAGTAATGTTACTATTAGAAAATCTATCGCCAGATGGTAAAAGGAATATTACGATCGGAATAGCGATATTTGGCCATTATTTTTCCACTAAGCTGAGGATGACGCAGGTATTGAAATTTGTTTAGTTATCCTAATGAGAGCCAAAATTGATTCTTTGTAACAGCAACCACATAAGAAATCGCGATTACGATGGCGGCACATTTAAATCGATAATCCTAAAATATCTAAGGATACAGTAATCATATTATTTATTTCATATTTTATTTTTAAAATATTTTTAAGCAAAAGTTGAGGGAAATATGCCAACAGACCGGAAATAAAATGGCAAAAATTGTGAAATATAATTATAAAAATTTAATTTCCTTGATTTAAACCACATTTGATAACCTCTTAAAAACGAAAAAAAAAAAAAAAAGTAATTTGGGAATTGATGAATAAGTTTTCAATCGGATATGATTAATAGAACCCTTTTGGTCAATCAATTAATATTAGTCAGAGTTCTGAAAATAATTATATTTTCACAGTCCATTCAACGAATATGTAATAAAAAAGATAACATACGTATAATCCCGTCGAACACTTCTTCGAAAAGTACAGAATTTTAATTGATGTGCGATTTAATTTCATATATAATTAATATCTATCTCAAATCTTATAATATTCAATAAACTGGAATTTTCAGAACACAGTTTTCTAGCATCAAATTTAAAAGTAAATAAAGTCAAATTTAAAGTAAATTTAAAGGTATCAATTGGAGTTATATATTTCGTTTAATTAACTCTAGCGAGTTATTTCTCTTAAATCAATGTCATGTGTAGTATACGTGGTTTGTTTGTTATTTTTCTCCCCAAAATCTTATATTTAAAGTTTACTTTGTGTGATTTTTTCCAAAAAATTGCTACCATGTTGGTATATAAGAATGGACATAACTACAAAATTCAAATGCGAATATACACAAATACGTAACGTAAACAATCTGCACTTGATATTTATCTTATGCCAAACGTCGAAGCGCCGCCGTATAGTGAGGAATTGATTTCATTAAGATATGATGCCAATATTACCTACATTTGGCAATTAATTGCTTTTGATGAATTGATTTGGCAATCAAAACCTTGATTTGGCAACCGAAACGACAAATTTTACCACAGTTGGTTCTTTTTTCGCTCCCGTCGAGCTGTGACCGCAACGTTCACTTTAGCCATATATAAAGTTGGATATATGATTAAATTCGAATATTTGGTTATCGATTTGTTTTATGGTAAAAAATTCTCAGATTAAATAAATTGCCAAAATTTGCAGAAGTATTTCGTTCCCTTTTAAACAATTCAATCTTGTCCTCTCTTTCCTAAATGATATAAAGAAGTATGAAATGAGTTGAAGACAAATCTTACTTTCTGAGGAAAGCGAATTTATTACAATTTGAAGAAAGGAAAATAAATTTTTTCTGAATACGTTACTGATAGATACATAATTAGAACAATATTTTAGTAGCAATTAAGAAAGGTCATCGTTACCAAAAACATATTTCCACCTAACTGCGATCGTAGTCAACAGCTTTTTAAACCGATTATATAACCTTAAAAAAGCAAAAATGAATATCATCACATTAGGTCAAAACATTGGACAAACTTACAAATAAAAAATAATTGAAGAACCAGATACGAATTGTATATTTCCTTTTATTAGTAAAAGTTGCTAGTAAATTGATATTAAATGAACTATTTCATTCAGAACACACGAAAAACAAATTACACGATAAAAAATAACGTTAATATTAATAATTTTTATAAATTTCCATTTATTGTCAGATACACACATATTTTTCAATAAATTTTATTATTTATTTTCTGGGTCAGCACGCATTAAAAAAAGATAGTTGAAAGATTTTTCCTATCTAATTTAGAGTTTATTTATAGGTTTCACATTTTATTGTTGTTAATTTTGAAACTTATTACTCATGTGGCATTCTGGGCGGATTAATGTACTTTGCAGGAAATGAAATTAATATTAACATTTTTGAAAGTTTATTTTTTCTAAAGTTACATATACTAAAAATAAATTTCTTGTAAAAATGTTAAATTCAATTTCAATATTTCCTTAATTGCATTTATTGATCTTAAACATAAGCTTCCAGTGGCTTTTAAGGCTAAAATTTAATTGTGTAAGTAACGATCTCAAAAATAAATGGAGTATACTTCTAACTGTAGATAATGTAATAAATGCTCTATAAACTTTCTGTAGAACACAGCCATTTTTACCTGCTACTCTCTATATCATTAATAAATCTCTGAAAGGAAACAACATTTTATGCTGCTTTTCTCTCTGTGTAAAGTGTTTTTCATGCACAACTTTTATTCAGGTGTAACCACCTTTACAGGATTCTCAGCCATCGTACAATCTAAGTATATCTGAAGTTTCAAAAAGGCAAAAATCGAATGCTTCGACATTTTATAGAATATGAGCATAAATAGGACACACAAGAGTTTTTCCTTTTCTTTCATTTGATGCCCTCAAGGCATTTTATGATTTAAAAACAAATTATTTTCTAATTTTTATCTTAGATCAGACATTAAAAGAAAATCTTTTTTAGATCAATTTTTTTTTCTTACAATAAATATATTGCATTTTCTTTCTAACTGCGAGCACTGGGTGACTAATTTTTCACCACAACAAGGTGGGAAAGTGCAATATTTATCTTTACCCGATAGGCAACTGTGAATCAAGTCACGTTATACCACTACAAACCCATTTATAAGGAGGGACACATTCCTTCATCACCTCCGGAAAAATGCCCCCCCCCCACACACAGAGAGAGAGAGAGAGAGAGAGAGAGAGAGAGAGAGAAAGGAACAATCATGTTCAAACCAGAATTGAAACCCGAGATAAACAACTTAAGAGTCAGGAACCACTCTGCATTTCGTCTGCGAACATATTGAATAATTAATATAACATATATATTGAATAATTAATAATAGGAAATTTTATTGTTAAATATTGCAAAGAATATAGATTTGCAATATTTGATAAAATAATTTGATAAACTTCATTCCAAAGTTTATGCATAGAAGTGAAAGGAAGCACATTCTTTTTCAGATACAAACTGCACTGTAGTTTTCCTCTTTACTGGGGTATTTACTTTCTTCAGTGCAATAGAAAGTTCAAATGGGTATCCAGTTTAAATAATTTATTTAATCATTTAAGAAATAGAAGTTTTGCAAATCATATTAATTATAACAATTTAAAATTTAATTTGAGATTTTATTGTAAGTAAATTCTTAGAATTTATTGAGTAATGTGAAACTCACTCTGTATATATATATATATATATATATATATATATATATATATATATATATATATATATATATATATACAATTTATAATTATTATTATATATATATAATAATAAATTATATATATATATATATATATATATATATAATAAAATATATATATATATATATATATATATATATATATATATATATATATATATATATATATATGAGGCAGATTCTTTCTTTCATATTTAATGCTTAATGCAAAACATAGTATTCAAATTTTTTCATTTTTTCTTCAACCATTCTATGAAGAGTTCAGGTATCATGGGTCGAGTAATAAAACGAAATGCATACCTCGTTTTGTTTGAGAACTTGTATAACTCTTTCCATCAAAAAGTAGATTAACAAATAATTAATTGAAACTAGACTTCATCTTTAAAATACGGTTGACAAAAACTACAACTCTCCTTGTATGAAATGCCTGAGCTATAAGCTACTCCCTTTCACTTTTTGATTGGAATAAGTAAAACGAGTCCACTAAGGGCCACAGCCACTGACGTAACTCTTCCGAGTGGTCGGGTATCAAGCATGTTTCATTTAAAAGTAATTATCTTACCTCACGGAAAACTCTTTTAATAAGCGCGGTACGAGGCGACAGATGTCGATCTTCATAACCGTGAAAGGTAAAAGTTAATACGGCAAAATTGAACAAACCTATAACAAAAGTCATGGATTAAAAAAAGTACAAAAAAGAAAAATCTTTCGCAATAAATACTTTTGCAGGAAACTCGAAAACAGAGTCCCGAAAACTGTTTCCACCCCAGACTCAGAGTTTCAAATTTAATACTTGTGTAATTTGACGTTTGAGAAATGTTTCCAGCAATTATAAAATAAGAATTTGTTTTTATTTTTGGAGTGACTTGCAAAAAAATGCGCCCAATTTACAGGGAAAAGTGATCTCATTTAACATTAGGCGAGCACTGGTAAAAATAAATGAAATTCGTTTCAAGTTAGCGGTCAAAGTTAAAAACGGAAAATTCTAACCTTTCGTTAAAATTCCTCCTCTGATTTCACGTAATTTCTTTGTATGTGACAAGGCAAATACAGCTGTCAAAGGTGCATTATTCCAGTTGGCGAGGCCCTCCCCACAGCGGCATTCTTTTTCGCTTGCTTTCGATTTCTTAAACTAAATGACATTTTAATTTCTCCCCCAAGAATGTACATATACACATAGATTTAATTCCTTTTTACTTTATTTAGTTTAAAAAAAATGCAGGTTTTCTAAAGAAAATTAAAATATAGCAAAAGTATATTTCATTTCATGTACTGAAAATGAAAGTAAAATAAAAAATAATAATAAAATTCAGATTTTTCAGAGCCAAGAGCTGCTTGTTGGTTGCTCCATAAAAAAAATAACGATTTGGGATTTTGTTTAAAAAAGTCCTCCTTTTATGACTGAAAAATTAAACGAGTTTTTAAATATTCTGGGACGCTTGCTCTTTAGTAATGTGATTTTAATTCCTTAAGGGGCTGGGGAGGGATCAGAAAAAGCTTGGGAAGCCAGTCTTTTCAAACGACTCGTCGCAGGGGTGGGAAAATGATTAAAAACATTTTGTCCTCTTCTGCTAACTTAAAGCCACAAACTTAATTCCTCGCGCGATTATGATTATGTTCGGGTAAATATGAGAATTAACTGCACTAATATTCGGCAAAATAATAACGGGGGAGGGTGTTGGAGTGGGGGAAGAAATAATTTCATTTCCTTAGCCGGGGCCATTCAAAGTTATTGACTTCAGTTGAGAAATTCTGATTAGATTTAGAAGACTTCAGGACAAATTGAATGTTAAGGCATTTGGCAACACCCCCCAGACCAAAGTGAAAATAAATTAAAAAATATTTTTCTCCCGCTGAAAACATAAATAGCGCGAATGTAAATTTCCTGTAAACTTTTTTCCTTCACTACAGGAACAGTACAACAAGTAATTAATTTTCGGAAAAAAAAAATGAATATGATTTCACTTAACATTAAATACAACTAAAAGCTCAAATAAATTAAAGGATGAAATTTTTTTATTTTTTGAAAAAAATCAAGAACTGTTGATTTATGGAAACACACTAACATAAAAGATTAACAGAATTGTTCGAAAATTATTCTGTAGAAACTAAAATTTTTGTAATAGTCTCATTTAAAAATTTTTACATTTTATTATATACATATATATTTATTTAGCCTTGTAGTTAATTTCTCTATTTTTGTTTTATATTTTAATATAAATTAGAATCACAAGAAAAGAAATATTTTTGCAAAATTCATTAAGTTTATGAATTTTCTAAAAGGAAGAATTTATAAATGTATTATATAAACTCCAAAAACAAAAATACTCTATCAATTTTGTAACACACATAATGAGTAATTTCTATAAAATATTTTTATCAGATTTCGCCAAATATTTATCACATAATTTAACATAAATATACGGTTTGTATCAAAATGTAAAAAAAATTCAACTGGATATTATAATTGAAAGTTTAAAAAAGTAATTTATTTACAGATTAATAAAAATCTATTAAGTTTCATATTTATCCTGAAATACCAAAGTAATTACATATATATAAATGAACAGAAATATTAAAGCAGAGCATATTCAGTAAATCGAAGTGATACATTTTCAGTTAACATTATGTATTTTATAAATGCAAGATATTTTCTTTCTACCAAGAAAATATTTTACATTTTCTCTTATTATATAGATACATATTTAAACAAAAAAAGTTATCGATTTAGTTGTAACTTTTAAATTAATTTTTCAAAATTTACAACCAAAAGCAAATTAAATTATGTTTTCATATCAAAAAAATTTTAAAAATAAAAAAATGAAAATAACGAATCTTATTTTTCACACAGCATAAAATCAAATGTTTTGAAATCTTTTTATATTTGTTACTGAATTAAAATCTTTTTCGATCAATAAGTATAAATTTCGATAGCAACATTAAAAAAAAACAAACATAAAAATGAGGCGACGTTTTGTTTTATACCTGGAGAGGGCAAAAGTACTGAAAATGTCTCATTGAGGAAATGAGGGATAAACTGGAGAAAAAGAATAGTTGATTCCTTATAGCAGAATTTTTTATTGTGATCAAAGTTTATTTTAAACTTTACATTACTTAAGATGATTTAAATTCAGTCACAATGCTCCTTACAGAAGAAAAACCGCAATTCATTGTACGATGAGAGTCTTCTCTGAAAATGATTTCATAGAAAAAAGTTAAATGAAAAAGAATGTGGGGATAAGTAAATGTTTGAAGTTTTTTGGTTACTTATATTGATTCCCCAATAAAAATTTTGTCTGTAATGGGATAAATATGCATACAAATGAGTTAAATGAAAAAAGAAGGAAAATCTACATGTTGAAGTTATATGAGAAAGCGTTCCTCATCTAATCTAAAAGCTTAACTACCTGTTGCATGCTTTTTAACGGAATGGAAGACATTGGTGGTAAATTACGATTTCAGATTGCTTCGAGTCATTAAACAGAAAAGCCGAGTACAGTCACAGGAAGGCTTTCCAGCAAAAAATATGGCTAATACAGTACAAAATTCCGATTAAAAGACGTAATGGCAACATCCATCACAGAGACGAAGGGAGGGTGGGGGGATAATCAGTTTATTTGCTCCAGGAATAATCCATCAAAAACAATGACAGCAGCAATGATAGGAAATTAAGGCTGCATTTGTACGGGCACATCTGCCTGGAGTGCATGGCACGGTAGTGTTGCCCCAAATCACAAATAAATAAATGACAAAATAAAAGATTGATTGCGCACACAGAGCTCGTGGAATACCCACTAACGAGGAATAAAAAACGTATTGTCGGAATCTGAAGGCAAATACTTGAACCGAACGGATACCGCAAGATTCTTTGTTTTTTCGCTCTTGTGTATAAATTTAGTTACGATCTATTAAAACCCCATTTGGAGAGGAAATTGCTTACACAAGAAGGCTGAAGAATTAAAAAAAAAAAAAGTAAACGTAAGAATATTTCTTGTTTTCATAAAACGTTTTGCAAATAAATTGCTCTGTAAGTGAGGGGCTGTAAATATAAGGTTATGCACTATTTAAATTGCTAATGCATGTACGGAAAAAATTTTCATAAAAAGTGTTTTATGTAAGATTAATCACGCAATTAAGGAAAAGAATATTGGAAATGTGTAGGAATGCAGATATAAGATCATTTCTGAAGAACCGATTTTGTAGTTAAAATGACTTTATTTATCATTGATTGCAGTTCAAAACTATCACGTGGTGGTACGAATGAAATATTAACATCAGAAACATACCTCTTCAACTAAACTCTGTGGCACGACAGTCCATGTCTCTTTTCTTGACCGGAGTACGAAGCATATGTCTCGATTAAGCCTCGTGGTTCAACGTGAAATCCCCAGTGTCCAGTTCCCAAGAATGCTTGTTACTTGGTTTATCGATCCACTGCAGGAATGAAAGGCTGAGTTGATCTTACCCAGCCCAAGGATTGTACCTTGGACCTGTGCCATGGGAGCGTGAAATGTTACCACTAAGCCACCGGGCTTCTTTGATAACCCTTCATCACTGAAAACTGTTTGTGCTGCTTTATGAGAATTCACATCGTATCTGAATCCAGAACGGAACTTCAACGTGTCGAAGAGGAAGAAACCAGGAAATATTCCAATATGCTCTTCAACAGACGTATATACAGAAAATTACATTTACCACCAGCATTTATACGAACTTAATATTTACAAATTATGATATTTGAAAATGAATTTTGGAAAATGTAAGAAGTTGGACTGACCAAATTCAGGTTAATAGAAGAGTTCATTTGATAAGATATGCAGGCCAAAAAAAAGCTTGAAAATTGTAACAGGACTTGGTATTTTACAAAAAAACAGTGGTGACAAAAATTATATTAACAAAGCCCGATTTTTCTAGTTCAGATGGACGATTCATTACCAGTTTACTGTTTGCCATGTTTGTCGTTCAACGGTTAATATTTGCACGCGATAACTTATTATACCGGAACCTACAGTTTAAAGTAGATTTTAAACCCTAATAAACATCCATGTTTAAAGTAAGATTAAAACCCACAAACTGTTGAACCGAGAACCAGAGCCCTAACCATTCGGCTGCAAACTCAGCTCATGTTGTCGTAGAATGAAAGATATTTTATTCCATGAAGAGTAATTTTAAGGTAGATGATTTCACTTATAAGTAGTATAATTATCGAAAAATTAATCCAATGAATTCAACTCTAAATTCAAGCATCATTAAGATTTATTGCATTCTAAACTACGTTACTCCCTTCAAAGAATGAGTAATATTTCATTTGTTGATATTGAGAAATTTTCCAACTAAAATAAAAAGAGACACGCCGATTTCGGTGAAAAGGGGTGCATAATTTACAAAAAGTCGGGTGAAGTAAAAAAAAAAAAGAAAAAAAAAAAAAGAAAAGAAATTCTCTCCAGTAAGCAGTCTTAATTCTTATTCAAAATAAAATCAAAGTAAGCAAACAAAATCACTTGGAGTGCGCATCTGTCTTTTTGAAAGTAACGCTCAATCATATAGTTTACAATAAACAACGAGTTTGTGTGTGTTAGTCTTTTTCTACATAAAATGGAACAAAGAAAAAGGAGAAACTTATTCCCGCATCAAAGTGGGAGAAAAAGAGAGAGAGAGAGAGCTATTTTGTACAGAAAGAAAGATACACATTATTTTTTTTATTTTTCTCACATTTATGTGTTTATTTTAAACATGAAATATTTATTATTTCCTGTTCTTGTGGGATTTGTTTCTCCTTAACATAAAATGACATCCTTGACTTTATTGAAATTGATTCAATTCAATTCAAGACATTTTGCTCTTCGTTCTTTTTTTCATCAAATAACAATATAGTGTAGAAGTTTTTCATAGGATAAATGGTAAAAATGGAGAATTAAACATGGAAATATTCTATACAATTAAAGGATTAAGAACAAAATTTCTAACTTAATTTTGTTTCTCATAGTAAGATTGACTATAAAACGGTAAATATTACGTAAAAAATTAACCGAATAGACAATTTGTTCGATTCAAACGTTTTAAATTCATTACAAATGTCTAATATTTCAGATAAAATTGTGACTATAAAAATTTTTCGTATTCTTCTAAATCCTTTGATGCAAATAATTAATCCAGTTACTACAGTCAACGTAATAATAGATAAATAATATATCATTTTGGGAAATTCATTCCATTTAAAGTAATTAACTTTCTTTAATACTTAAACACGTATTCTGTTGTTCCTATAAAACTTTTATGGGAAATATTTTATTGGAATATAGTGGTGCTGTGGTTTTCAGATTGGTTAAAATTTTGTATTCAAATATTACTTCAAAATAAAGACAACAAAATTAATAAGTGACGAACTACATATTCACAGTTAAGCTAAACAATTCATTTACAATTAACATTATGTATTTCCCCTCAGGGGGTTTACCTTCTTTAGGCCCCTCAGGGGGTTTACCTTCTTTAGGTAAACACGGGTGTCACAATACCGAGGTACCCTAGTGATCTTTCCTTTTCTTTATTTTCTTCTCTCCTCTATTCTTCTGCTTTTTCTTCCTTTTCTCCCTCAGTGTGGTTACCTCGTAAGAGGTTGAGGGCTCCCCTTGAGTAGCTTTCGCCGCTCTGTTGCTATTAGCTACTCTTGAGGACTAAATCACCCACGTGTTTGCCGTGCGTGGAGACCCGTGTCCCTGGAAAGGAGGATCCTGGTAATTGAGGCCTCCTCAGACCAACACATTGCTTTGGCCTCTGCTTCAGGTAAACGGGAGGTGTGTTGTGGTCCTCAGCACATCAATCGGCTTTATGGATCAAGCGATCGGTACATCTACTGGGTGACTCGTTAAGGGTGGAGTCCACTTCAGGGATGTACCGTGAGCGTATAGGGACTGACTAGCACTGGTACAATAACCTGTATCCCCTCGTAGGGCTCCGTGGTGGGTGGTGCCGTCTAGTCCCTGAATTTTATGATATTCTATATGAATAATTCTATCAATTCTTTCCTCCCTTTGGAGCAACAATTGTCCATGATGAAAGCAAAATTTTATATTGTTAAGAGGAGAACTGAAGGAGGTTCATTTCAATTTGTGTCACCTTTTCTCATTGAAAAGAATATTTCATCTTGTGTAGGTGAAGTAAAAAATATTCGAAGACTACGAACTGGGGATATTTTAGTTGAGATTGCTTCCGAAAGGCAAGCAATACTTATACAATCACTAAAATCAATTGGAAATGTGGATGTTGTCGTTCAACCTCATACGACATTAAACTTTACGAAGGGAGTAATTTCTGCAGCGGATTTGATATATACGTCTACAGACGAAATATTGGAAAATTTAATATCTCAAAAAGTCTGTGGTGTCAAACGGATATCTCTTAAACGAGATGGTGTTTCTATCAACACAAAACATCTGATTTTGACATTTTCAACACCTGATTTACCACAACATATTAAAGTTGCCTAAATGCGATGCTCTGTAAGACCCTATATACCAAATCCGCTTCGCTGCTTTCAATGAAAACGATTTGGTCATTCAAAAATAGCTTTCAGAAGTAAACTTACATGTGCCCGTTGTGCTGACGTTGGCCACGATAGTGTTACCTGCAATGCTAAGGAGGTTTGTGTCAACTGCAAAGGCGACCATCCTGCCTATTCGCGATCTTGCCCATCATGGCAGTTGGAAAAGGAAATTACTTCCATCAAAATCAAAAATAGTGTGTCATATCCGGAGGCTCGACGAATTGTCGCCGCACGTACACCACAGCCAGGGATCAGCTATGCGACTGCTACTAAGAAAGTAACTCGGTCTTGCTGCACACAAACTGATTGTATTTCAGAGCCTTCAACAAAACAATCTCCCAAACCAAATGATACAAAATCTTCAACCACTGTACACAAACTGACTCTTGCAAAATCAAGAGCATCTCAAGCAAAAAAAAATAAAACTTGCCAAAGAAGCCGTTCGTAGGTCTTCCTTGACAGAAAGAAAAGCGAGGCTAGCGTTGGAGGATGATACTGTTAAACTCTATCCTTCAGATAGAGATAGTTTTGAGGATTCATCAGAAACTCGGATGAGCACTGCTGGTGAATAACATTCATCCCATTAATGACTTCCTTTGTTTCATGGAATTGTCGAGGTTTCCGTTCTCGAATAGACGACGTCAAATCTGTTATCTCTCGCTACAACCCCGCATGTGTGGCTCTCCAGGAAACATTCCTGAAGCCCACTGTTAGCACCAAACTGCGTGGGTTTCAATGCTTCAGAAAGGATAATGGTGGTGATGCGTCTGTATCTGGAGGAGTTTGCATATTCACATCAAACTCATATGCAAGTACAGCACATCAACTAAGAACTACATTACAAGCTGTAGCAGTGAAAATTCATGTAACCTGTCTGATCACTGTTTGCAACCTGTATTTACCACCACATGACGTCGTAAATTCGGAGGAACTAGATGATTTAATTGACCAACTCCCAGCTCCATTTCTGCTTCTAGGTGATTTTAATGGTCATAATACTCTGTGGGGTAGTGAAGATACGAATTCTCGCGGTCGTCAGATAGAGCAGTTCATATCTGACAATTGCCTCTGTCTGCTGAATACCGACGAGAAAACTTATTTTCACGAACCAACACGGACGTTTCACTCTCTGGACTTAGCTATATGTTCTCCATCACTCTTGCCATTGCTGAATTTTGAAGTTGGAAATGACCTTTACAACAGTGATCATTTCCCTCTAATCGTGTCTCAGGCTGGAAATAATAGTGTGTGTCACAAGCCACTTAATTATGAGTACAGTCGAGCCGATTGGACACTTTTCACGCAATTGGCTGTGATCAGTGAGACAAGAGTTCAGACAGATATGATAGATGATGCCGTTAAATATGTCACCGACACAATAATCCGAGCTGCGGATGTTGCTATCCCTAAAAATTCCATCATTCCACATAAACACAGGAAACCTTGGTGGAATGAAAAGTGTCAACTCTCCTATAAGAAACAAAGGAAGCAATGGAATATATTCCGAAGATACCCTACTACGGAGAATCTTGTTGCTTTTAAAAAAGCCAAAGCTGAAGCTCGAAGAGTTAGACGTCAGAGTCAAAGAGAATCTTGGATTCGCTATGTGTCGTCAATCAATTCAACGACAACAAGCAGACAATTATGGAGGAAAGTTAAAGCAGCCAATGGTATTTATCAGGATTATTCCATTCCTGTATTAAAAACCGGAGCTTCAATACACTCCTCAGCGGTAGATATTGCTAATGTCATCGGTGAAACCTTTGCTAGTGTTTCCAGCTCTGATTCATATAATCCTACTTTTCTAAGGATTAAAAGAATCGCTGAGCGGACACGTTTAAGCTTTCATGATCGACATAATCTACCCTATAATTGTGATTTTCAATTGTCAGAATTGAAGACTGCTTTATCTGAGGCAAACGACAGTAGCCCAGGACCAGATGGAATCTCGTATCAAATGCTCCGTCATTTAAATCATGACTCTTTGTTAAACATACTTTCATTGTTTAATAGAATCTGGACTGAGCATGCTTATCCTACATCATGGAGAGAAGCGATAGTGATTCCAATATTGAAACCTGGTAAAGATTCAACTGACCCTCTGAGTTATCGTCCAATAGCTCTTACGAGTTGCTTGTGCAAAACGTTTGAGCGTATGGTCTATGCTAGACTCATTTACATCTTAGAGAAGAATAATTGCATACCTCTTCACCAAAGCGGATTTCGAAGAGGACGATCCACTATTGACAACATAGTAGATCTGGAATCCCAAATTCGAAATGCTTTCGTGAGAAGAAACCATCTTGTTGCAATTTTCTTCGATATTGAGAAACCATACGATCGTACGTGGCGTTATGGGATTCTCCGTAATATGCATAATCTTGGATTTAAGGGTAATCTTCCAATATTTATACAGAATTTTCTAGCTACTAGGCTATTCAAAGTACGTATTGGAAGTACAGTTTCCAATACTTTTACTCCCCCTCAGGGGGTTTACCTTCTTTAGGTAAACACGGGTGTCACAATCCCGAGGTACCCTAGTGATCTTTCCTCTTCTTTATTTTCTTCTCTCCTCTACTCTTCTGCTTTTTCTTCCTTTTCTCCCTCATTGTGGTTGCTTCGTAAGAGGTTGAGGGCTCCCCTTGAGTAGCTTTCGCCGCTCTGTTGCTATTAGCTACTCTTGAGGACTGAATCACTCACGTGTTTGCCGTGCGTGGAGACCCGTGTCCCTGGAAAGGAGGATCCTGGTAATTGAGGCCTCCTGAGTCCAACACATTGCTTTGGCCTCTGCTTCAGGTAAACGGGAGGTGTGTTGTGGTCCTCAGCACATTAATCGGCTTTATGGATCAAGCGATCGGTACATCTACTGGATGACTCGTTAAGGGTGAAGGCCACTTCAGGGATGTACTGTGAGCGTATAGGATCTGGCTAGCACTGGTGCAGCTGGTCTGCATCCCTTTGTTGAACTCGGTGGTGCGGTCAGGTCCCGAAATTTTAAAATCATAATATGGAGAACAAAAATTATACTTTTCTCCAACGGGAGCAACAATTTTTATTATCATATCCAAAACACTACATCATACATAGGAACGAGGGCACATTTGAAACAGTTTCCCTTTTCCTAACTAAGAAATGTATTACTGGATTTCTTGGGGAAGTGAAGTCCATTCGTAAGATGCGCTCTGGAGATTTGCTTGTCGAAGTTACTTCGGACAACCAGTCAGTGACCTTCAGCAAGATGCGTGCTCTGGGTAATATGGAAGTTGAAATTTCACCTTATGGATCATTGAATTTTTTACGTGGTATAATCTCGGCATTGGATTTATATAATACGCCGACGGAGGAAATACTTGAGAGTCTCAAGGAGCAGAAGGTCTGCGGTGTAACACGCATCATGGTCCGACGTGATGGTAAATTTATAAATACCAAGCACTTGATTCTGACCTTTGCAACATCAGACCTTCCGCCAGTATATTAATGCTGCCTATTTACATTTACCCGTCAGGCCGTATATTCCGAATCCTTTGCAATGTTTCCATTCTCAACGATTTGGACACGAAAAAAATGCTTGTAAAGGCAAACTTACCTGCGCACAATGCGCAGAAGTTGGCCACGACAGCACTAATTGCTCTGGAAAGGAGAGGTATGTCAACTGCCACGGAGACCATCCCTCTTATTCTAGAAATTGTCTAATCTGGATACAGGAAAAAGATTACCACAGTCAAGGTGAAAAATAAATGTTCATATCCTGAGGCTAAGAAAATTGTAACTTCCCGTACACCCCAGAGTGGAAATAGCTATGCAAATGTAGCTAAAAAGGTCACTAAATCCTGTAGCACACAAACGAAATCAATTTCACTTTCCTTGGTTAGAATGCTCCAAACAGCCAATAAACCAAAATCAACTGCCATCAAAAGAGCTTCTCATAGAACAAAAGGCTTAAAGGCACTGAAATTAAGAGTTGCTAAGGAGGGTCCTGTAAGTCCCTCAATATCCACCTGTAAAGCCTTATCCCTGGAAGCTGACGCAGTTTCTGTACATCTCTCCGACCAAGATTTTACACTGGAGGTGATGTCAGATGACATGCCTTCCACCTCCGGGACAGGAGCTCTTAAATATAAATAATAACTTCTTTTGTTTCTTAGAACTGCCATGGTTTGCGTTCCCATCTTGATGACATCAATTCTATTACGTCAGCCTATAACCCCGCATGTTTAGCACTTCAGGAGACTTTTCTGAATTCTAATAATATAGTCTCCATGCGTGGGTTTAATTTCTTTCGAAAAACTGGTGTCGATGGTGCAGTATCTGAAGGTGTTTGTATATTAACATCAAATAATTATCCCAGCACTGTCCATCCATTGAATACTACTCTGCAGGCTGTAGTGGTGAGAATTCATACATCATGCTTGTTTACAGTCTGTAGTTTGTATTTTCCACCACACGATGTCATTCGCCAAGAGGAACTCGATGCATTAATAGATCAGCTGCCAACACCATTTCTGCTGTTAGGTGATTTTAACGGCCATAGTTTCTTGTGGGGAAATGATGACACTAATTTTCGCGGTCGGCAGATAGAGCGGCTTATTTCCGATAACAGTCTCTGTCTGCTGAATACCGACGAGAAAACATATTTCCATGTACCCACGAGAACATTTCATTCACTCGATCTGGCCATTAATTCTCCCTCACTTCTGCCATTGTTAAGTTCAAATGTAGGAAATGATCTGCATAATAGCTATCATTTTCCTCTTGTCATCTCCCAGACTGGAGGTAGAAGTGAAGGACAACGTCTACCTACGGGTGACAACGTCTACCTACAGTCGGGATGATTGGACAATGTTTACACAATTGGGAGTTATTGATAATGAAGTGGTCACGATCGATGATATTGATCATGCCATATATAGAGTCACCGAAATCATTAAGAAAGCATCTGATGCATCAATACCAAAGAGTTCTCTTATATCACACAGGCGTTGCAAACCTTGGTGGAATAATGAATGTCAATACACCTATAAGAAACAGAAGAAATTATAGGGGTTATTAGAAGATACCCCACAATGGAGAATCCTATCGCTTTTAAGAGAGCAAAAGCATTAGCTCGCAAAACTCGTCGTCGAAGTCAAAAGGAATCCTGGTCCTGCTATGTATCCTCAATTATCCCCTCAGGGGGTTTACCTTCTTTAGGTAAACACGGGTGTCACAATCCCGAGGTACCCTAGTGATCTTTCCTCTTCTTTATTTTCCTCTCTCCACTACCCTTCTGCTTTTCCTTCCTTTTCTCCCTCGTTGTGGTTTCCTCGAAAGAGGTTGAGGGCTCCCCTTGAGTAGCTTTCGCCGCTCTGTTGCTATTAGCTACTCTTGAGGACTAAATCACCCACGTGTTTGCCGTGCGTGGAGACCCGTGTCCCTGGAAAGGAGGGTCCTGGTAATTGAGGCCCCCAGAGACCAACACATTACTTTGGCCTCTGCTTCAGGTAAACGGGAGGTGTGTTGTGGTCCTCAGCACATCAATCGGCTTTATGGATCAAGCGATCGGTACATCTGCTGGATGACTCGTTAAGGGTGGAGGCCATCTCAGGGATGTACTGTGAGCGTATAGGACCTGGCTAGCACTGGTGCAGCTGGTCTGCATCCCCTTGTTGGACTCGGTGGTGGGTGGTGCGGTCAGATCCCGAAATTTTAAAAAAACAAATTATGGATAATAAAAAATCTTTTCTCCCGCGGGAGCACCAACATAATATTAAAAATGCAAAATATTTTTTGGTTAAAAGAAAGGAGGGCACCTTTTCCTCGGTGTCTCCTTTCCATAAGGGAATATCGAACTTTGTTGGAGAAGTGAAAAAAATACAAAAACTACGCTCTGGTGACCTTCTAGTGGAGGTGGCATCTGAAAAACAAGCTGCGGTAATCGAAAACATGAAGTTACTGGCGAATATAGAAGTTACTGTATCGCCTCATGGAAATTTAAATTTTTCTCGTGGTGTCGTATCATCCAGTGATTTGCTCAATACGCCTACGGATGAGATTCTAGACAACCTGCTGAATCAGAAGGTCTGTGGTGTTGAACGCATCACAGTCAGAAGGGATGGAAAGTATATCGAAACCAAACATCTCATTCTGACTTTTGCGACCCCAGACCTTCCACAGCATATTAAAGCTGCCTATATGAATCTTTCTGTACGGCCATACATTCCAAATCCACTGAGATGCTTCCAGTGCCAGCGCTTTGGACACTCGAAGATTGCATGCAGAGGCAAAATCACCTGCGCTCGTTGTGCGGCGATAGGCCATGATAGTTTAAACTGCACTGCAAAGGAGAGGTGTGTCAACTGTCATGGTGACCACCACTCTTACTCCCGAAGTTGTCCGCAATGGCATCTGGAAAAAGAGATCACCACGATTAAAATAAATAACAAATGTTCATATCCTGAGGCAAGACGTATAGTCACTTCTCGCACTCCAAAAACTGGAGTCAGCTATGCAGCCGTCGCTAGAAAGGAATATAAATCCAGTAGCACACAAACAAATGAATTTTCACTTCCTCTTGAAAGATTACCCCAAACACCTACACAAAGACCAAAATCAACTGAAACTAAAAGAAAAGTTCCTTCGGCAAAAACAAAAGCCTTGAAGGCCCTTAAACTGAAATCTGCAAAGGAGGGCTTAAAAAGGCACTCCTTATCCACCCGAAAAGCCATGATCCTGGAGGATGATGCGGTCTCTCTACATCCCTCGGATGACGATATATCGTTCGAGGAATTGTCAGATGACATGCCTTCCAGCTCCGGGAAAGGAGCTTTTCAAACTAAGTAATAACTTCTTTTGTTTCTTGGAACTGCCATGGTTTGCGTTCCCATCATGATGACATCAAGTCTATAATTTCAGCCTACAACCCCGCATGTGTTGCACTCCAGGAAACATTCCTGAAGTCCAGCAATAACTTTTCCATGCGTGGGTTTAAATGCTTTAGAAAAGATTGTGGTAACGATGGTGCAGTGTCTGGAGGGGTTTGCATACTAACATCCAACAACAATCCCAGCACTGCCCAACCTTTGAATACTACACTACAGGCTATAGCTATACGAATCCATACAGTATGCTTGTTGACAGTCTGTAGTTTGTATTTACCACCACACGATGTCATCCGCCAAGAGGAACTCGATGCTTTAATGGATCAGCTGCCAACACCATTTCTGTTGTTAGGTGATTTTAACGGCCATAGTTCTTTGTGGGGAAGTGATGATACTAATTCTCGCGGTCGGCAGATAGAGCGGTTTATTTTAGACAACAGTCTCTGTCTGCTTAATACCGACGAGAAGACATATTTCCATGTACCCACAAGAACATTTCATTCTCTTGATTTGGCCATTTGTTCACCATCTCTTCTGCCATTGTTAAATTTAATTGTAGGAAATGATTTGTACAACAGCGATCATTTTCCTCTCGTCATCTCCCAGACTGGAGGTAGTAGTGTAGTACAACGTCTACCTACTTACGTGTACAGTCGGGCAGATTGGACGATATTTACACAATTGGCAGGTATTGATAAGAAAATGGTTACGATCGCTGAGATTGATGATGCCGTATGTCAAGTCACCGAAACGATTATTAATGCAGCTGATTCATCAATACCTAAGAGTTCCCATATACCACACAGGCGTTGCAAACCTTGGTGGAATAATGAATGTCAAAAAACCTATAAGAAACAGAGGAAGTTATGGGGTTATTCAGAAGATACCCCACAACGGAGAATCTTATAGCCTTTAAGAGAGCAAAAGCATTAGCTCGCAGAACTCGTCGTCGAAGTCAGAAGGAATCCTGGTCTCGCTATGTGTCCTCAATTACTTCTTCCACATCCAGTAAGCAGTTGTGGAGAAGCGTGAAAGCAGCCAATGGAATGTATAGAGAATCTTCCATTCCTATTTTGAAATCCGGAGCTGCTGTATACTCTTCTCCTAAGGACATCGCTAACGTACTAGGTGAAACTTTTGCTAGTGTCTCCAGCAACGACTCTTATAGTCCTTCTTTTTTAAGGACAAAGATTCGTGCTGAGCGAACACCAATTCGTTTCAACCATGGACAAGCTTTGCCTTACAACTGTGAATTTCGGATGTTGGAATTGAAGAGAGCATTACAGCAGGCTAATAATACCAGTCCAGGACCTGACGGAATCAGTTATCTTATGCTTCAGCATTTAAGTCCAGACTCCCTGTTGAATTTACTTTATTTGTTCAATAGGATCTGGACTGAAAATAAATTCCCATCATTATGGTGTGAAGCAATAGTGATTCCGATCCTTAAGGCTGGTAAGGATCCATCTGTTCCTTCAAATTATCGACCAATAGCTCTGACGAGTTGCTTGTGTAAGACTCTCGAACGTATGGTCAACGCCCGTCTCGTATATGTCTTAGAAAAAAATAAATGTATACATATCAATCAGAGTGGCTTCCGAAAAGGGAGATCCACTCTTGATAATATCACATACTTGGAGACCCAAATCCGCAACGCTTTTGTGCGGAGGAACCATCTGGTCTCCATTTTCTTTGACATCGAGAAGGCATACGACCGTACATGGCGATATGGAATTCTCCGTTCACTATATGATTTTGGCTTTCGGGGTAATCTCCCGATATTCCTGCAAAATTTTTTGAGCTCCCGTGTTTTTAAAGTTCGTATTGGAACTGTACTTTCCAATACTTTTATTCAAGCCGAGGGTGTTCCCCAAGGCTCCATTTTAAGTGTCACTGTTTTTAGTCTTTTCATCAGTAACATCCTTCATCAATTACCACCTTCCATAAATGGTACACTATATGTTGACGACCTGCAAATATCATGTCAGGGGTCTAATATGCGATTAATTGAGAGACAACTGCAAACAGCAGTTAACAAACTTGCTGCATGGTGTGCTGAGAATGGCCATACCTTATCACCCAGCAAGAGTAAATGTGTCCACTTCTGTAGAAAGACTAGTCTGCATAATGATCCAGTTATTAATATCAACAACACTCCAATACAAGTAGTCAATGAAATGAAATTTCTGGGAATAATCTTTGACCGAAAATTAACCTTTCTCCCGCATGTTCTACATCTGCGGAAGAAGTGTGAGCGATCGCTTAATATCCTCAGGGTGTTGTCAAATACATCTTGGGGTGCAGATCGCACATCACTTCTTCGAATTTATCAGTCATTGATTTTATCCCGCATTGACTACGGATGTGTTGTTTATGGATCGGCTAGATCTTCTGTTTTACGAAGACTGGACACAGTTCATCACTCTGCTTTGAGGATATGTTCTGGTGCATTCCGCACATCACCCGTCCAGAGTCTATATGCTGTATGTCACCAACTACCGTTAGACCTGAGACGGATGCAACAATCTCTCAACTATTATGCTAAGATCATGTCGACCCCTGACCATCCCTTACGTTCCTTGGTACCTAATGCCTCCCTTAAAAGACTATATGATGCTCGTCCATTGAGCATCCCGCCTTTTCTCACACGAGCCAAAACACATCTGTGGCTCACAGATCTATGTGATGTTCGGATAGAGTCTATTGATCAAAGTCTCTATCCACCTTGGTATGAGCCAACAAATACTTTTATAAATACCTTTGCCCAGTTCAGAAAATCCGACACAACACCTATTGTTTTTCAGCAGCTATACCATTCTCATCGCTGCCAGTACCAATCTTACAAACCTGTATTCACGGATGGATCGAAAACCGCAGGACATGTGGGCTTTGGAGTTTTTATCAATAACACTTCTTTTAGCTACAGCCTACATTCATCCTGCTCCATCTTTACTGCTGAAGCAACGGCAATCTACTATGCGCTTCAGCACGTGAATACAGATGATTGTCATAAATTTTGTATATATACTGACAGCATGAGTATTGTTGAAGCCTTGAAAAACAATAGTCTTACCTGTCATCCTGTTGTGTCGAGAATTTTCAAAGCATTGGATTCCCTTGCTGGCAAGGGAAAAGAAATTGTATTTTGTTGGATACCAAGCCACATGGGTCTTGAAGGAAATGGGAGAGCAGATGCAGCTGCAAAGACTGCATCAGACCTTATTTTACCATCGGTCCCTCTCTCAGATGTGAGAAAAGATATAAAAACTTTCATATATGGTCTTTGGCAGGAATCATGGAACTTGCAGGTTGACAACAAGTTGCATACCATCTTTTCATCTCTCATCTCATTACCTGTTTTACCGTTACGAAGTGCAGATGTAAGATTGACTCGCCTTCGTATCGGACACACACGTTTCACACACAGACATTTGTTTTTAAGCGAATTAAATCCATGGTGTGAAACGTGTGATGAACCATTCAATGTTTATCATATTTTAATTTCATGTCACAATTTTAACCAACAACGTTTACACTTTTTTAAAAGTGATTTTATAATTTTATCTGACATAATAGGGGATCCACCCCATAGAAACCTATTCGCTTTCTTGAGGGCAATAGGTTTTATACATTTTATTTAAATTTTCATTTTAAATTTTAAAATTGTATATATAATTGATTTTTTTCTTTTATATTTTAGAATGTGATTTTAAAATAACATTTACACAGATTTTTGTTTTTTAAAATTTTTAATGTTGCTTGCGTTTGGGTTTAACACACACAAAAAAATAATAATAATATAAATTAAGATAAAATGAAGCAACAAAAACTTACTCTTGGCGCAGCATGTCCAATTTTGGACCTTGTGCCATAAAACCCAACCAACCAACCAACCGTATCCTCAATTATTTCTTCCACATCCAGAAGCAGTTGTGGAGAAAGGTGAAAGCAGCCAATGGAATATATAGGGAAATCTCTATATCTATATTAAAATCCGGAGATGCTGTATACTCTTCTCTTAAGGCATCGCTAACGTCCTTGGTGAAACCTTTGCTAACGTCTCAAGCAACGACTCTTATAGTCCTTCGTTTTTAAGGACAAAGGGTCGTGTTGAGCGAAAATCCATTCGTTTCAACCATAGACAAGCTTTGCCTTACAACTGTGAATTTCGGATGTTGGAATTGAAGAGAGCGTTACAGCAGGCCAATAATACCAGTCCAGGTCCTGATGGTATCAGCTATGAAATGCTTCGTCATCTAAGTCCAGATTCCCTTTTGAACTTGCTGCTTTTGTTCAATAGGATCTGGACTGAAAAGAAATTTCCATGTTTTTGGAACGAAGCAATAGTGATTCCGATCCTTAAGGCTGGTAAGGATCCTTCTGATCCTTCGCATTATCGACCAATAGCTCTGACGAGTTGCTTATGTAAGATTCTCGAACGTATGGTCAACGCCCGCCTGGTATATATCTTAGAAAAAATAAATGTATGCATATTAATCAGAGTGGCTTCCGTAAAGGGAGTTCCACTCTTGATAATGTCACATATTTGGAGACCCAAATCCACAATGCTTTTTTGCGGCGGAACCATCTGGTCGTCCATCTATCATTTTCTTTGACATCGAGAAGGCGTATGACCGTACATGGCGATATGGAATTCTCCGTTCACTATATGATTTTGGCTTTCGGGGTTATCTTCCGATGTTCCTAAAATTTTTTTCATGCTCCCGTGTTTTTAATGTGCGTATTGGATCTTTTACATCCAATACTTTTATCCAATCTGAGGGTGTACATCAAGGATCCATTTTAAGTGTCACCATTTTTAACATTTACATAAGTAACATTCTCCATTAACTTTCGCCTTCAGCTAATGGCACAATGTATGTTTATGACCTTCAAATATCTTGCCAATGGACAAATATGCGATTAATTGAGAGACAAATTCTAACATCTGTTAATAAAATAGCTGCATGGTGTGCAGAGAATGGCTTTACTTTATCCCCTAGGAAGAGCTGCTGTATCCATTTCTGCAAGAAGACCAGTTTTCATTATGACCCTGCAATCCATTTAAACAATACACCTACCTCGTTACCTGTGGTAAAAATGAAAGGCATAATATTTCAAATCAAATTTAATTGAAAAAAATATGTTGAGCAGCCAAATGGGATCACCTCTTTTAAGCTACAGAGAATGTTTGAAGCAAATAGTCATAGCCAGCAAAATTTAACACGCAAAATAAAGCACAAAAATTTGAAAGGAAAAGAAATATTAGTTAAATAGAAATGCTAAATAGAATATGTTAATTAAGGAACAAAAGTTTTGGATTAAAAATTAGCAGCATCCTCCAAATTAAAAACACCTCATATCACTATGAAAATAAGGCGTTTCTTAATTAATAGTTGTTTAAGATTTTAGGTTGTATTTCTTGGCATTCTCTATAATCCCCCATCAAATAAATAAATATTACAATACCTTTTTATTCTCTACTTTAGAAGATTATAATAGCTCTCGGAAATAAAAACTTTTTAAAAAGATGTCAAAAACCGCACCCAGGGAAAAAAAAAAAAAAAAACTGAACATAAGTCGGGTTTAATTAGCAAATTTTCAAAATACGCATAGGAGATTTCCTTCTTGTTATAAAACCGAACTCCAGGAGAATTACCCGAGATGAAGTTCTGCAGGATATTCTTGGCGAGTAATTTTGTTTTTATCCCTTCCTTTTTTGACAACTTCACCATCAGAATGAGATTAAAAAACAGAATAATATTTTTTTAAAAGTAATTTTCTTATTTTTATTGTAGCAGAAACAAATAAGATGAAATGCGATTATTATTTTAATTGAAATAAAGTATTTGATTGAAGTTTAATTCCTGACAGTTTAGCGGTCGTATTTTGGCCTCTAAAAATTAAAAATATCTACAACTGTTATTAACAATTGGAATAGTTTAATCACGAAGACGAAAAAACATGTCATTTAATAATTCAACAGGATGATAACTGTTATTTGTTAATTAATTAATTACTGTTTAATTATAGGAATTGCTTGCAGTTATAAGCAAATTCTAGATAAATGGCAGTGTTTTTTAGAAGAATGATTGTATTTCCTATTATATTAATCTTTTTTAAATACATTATTTAGTTAATTCAAGGCGTCCAACAGCAAAAAATAGGATTGTGTATTTAATCAATGTATATGTTAATTATATATATATATATATATATATATATATATATATATATATATATATATATATATATACTGCGTTAGAAAAGACAAAGCGCTAAATTTCCCGTATCTACATTTTTCAGATTATATAATTGTTCGAAAATAAAGAAGCAATTTCTGATATCAAGTTATAGACAAGGTAGTATATAAATTATAAATATAGAACATTCTTTATTTTTGAGTATGAATCTCAAAGGTAAAAAAATGCTCTAGTTTATTCATTTTATTTTTCAAATGCCCTCTTATACTTCTAGGCAAAGTCCTAATACTGATAAAGAACGATACAATGATTATTGGTTGATTAGAATCACACAAAACAGACTTTAAGGAATCCAACATTCACTAATTCTAGAAAGATGGTTCAGCAAGCAGTCATTCCTCCAAATAGAGACACCGCAATTTTTCTTGGGAAACGGGGAGCAATTCCCTCCTCCCCCAGAATCTTTCCTCTCATCCCTCGCGCCTTGAATCCTGCACTGTGTAAGTTTTTCTAAGGGTCAGATTAAGAAACGTTTTCATCGCGTGAGTAAGAAATAGAGGGACAATTTATATGCTCTGGTTACTGTCCGTAAGTGTTTTTTGAAAAATATAATTTAAGAAAATCTAATTATAATCTGTTTGAATCTCAAGATTTAAACCGAATTGAATCTCAAAATTTAAATTTGAACTATTATTTAAGAAAATGAAACTAAGATATAAAAGTGTTTTCAGTGAGTGCATTTACTGAGGCGCAAGTTAACATGAGGGGAACGTAGAGTTTATCCTTGATATAGTGTATAGTTATCCTAGTGCACCACACAATATGAACATTTTTACAGCGCCAATATTAACAACTTGACAGTATTTTCAATCTCGCGTAAATCTTTAAGAAATAATTTTAGTTCATTTTAATTCAAACAATTTTTAGTTAAAATATTTTGTTAAATTTTAGAGAATTATTTATAATTATTAGATAAAAAAATATCATACAACAATAAAATAATTCCATTTATTTTTATTTTTTGTTGTTTACTTTTCATATTTTATGCAACGTTTTTCATGTTACATAGTTAATAAGAGTAGGAGATTTTGTAGATGCATTGCGAAACGTATTTTGGCTTTCCAAAAAGTTCCATTGACTAAATAACTTACTCTAATGGCAGCCAATCAAAACGAATTTAGCGAGCTGAAGGTATCAAAGTTGTAAAATTCAAGTTTATTAAACATAAGGAACATTTTGCTCCAGCATAATATCAGTAGCGCTTAGTTAACGAGAGAAACAGATTAGCTTACAGTCTTCAAAATGATGTCGCAATTCCATCATCGAAATAGAGAACTTAAAAAAAAAATTGTGTATGAATGTTAAGTACCATTTAAATGCAAATCACGAATAGAGTTGTTGCAAGATGAAATAAAATTTTAATGGGAAAACCTTAACAAACGATAATCTTAGTAAAAACGCAACTCACGTTCAGAATCTCTGTCAAGATGCAAAAAAAAAAAAAAAAAAAAAAAAAAAACTATCATGAAGTTGTAAGGATTATTTTAAAATACGTACAGGAATTAGCAACAATTGATGAGCTTACAAAATCATGAACAAAAACTGCTTTTGACAGATGCTTCTTATGCACTCAAAGGTCTTTATAAATGCTTCTGACGCACTCAGAGGTCTTTATAAACGATTCTAAACTGCGATAATAATGCTGGGAAAATATCGGACTCGTTGCGACATAATATGACAGTTTTATCCGAAAGTGGAAAGTTTGAAACGGAAAATGATAATAAATTACTTTACTCTGAACCACATAGCCAAATTTATTGATTACATTTTATTTTTCCTTAAAAATTACCGCTCGCTCATACAAGAGAAAGAGGATTGTTTCATAAACATAACAGCGAAGAGGATTTACGCAACAGACAACCATCGGAATTGGTATTTTAAGAGCGTCATAAACTTAAATGTGAATACAAGGAGTACTTGATCGGATTTGTGAAGGGAATGGAGCTTCATAAATTTATACTATTAAGTTACAAATCCCTGTCGACCTCGGCTTAGAAAGAGCTGAAAAAAACTGTCAAGTAAATGACATACGAGTAAAGGGTGAAAAATGCAAATGAAGACTCTCTTGGAAAACTTGAGTAATCTGTCGAACTGAATGCATACAACTAATTATGAATTTATAACAGCTTAAATAATTTCGTAGAAGATAACAATGAAATAATTTGGGCGAAATGGATTACTTCTTCCGCTGTATCCAAAGGATCAAGTTTGTGCCGATTGCTTTTAAAGTCAATCAAAGCAAAATAAAATTTCGATTTGATTCAATTTCTCAACATTATTGTATATATTTTATTACTATCAAAGACATGTCTCACATTAAATTTTGATACCAGTTGACAAATTAAAAAAAAAAAAAAAAAACATATAACCAAATTATAAGAATCTAAAAAAACAAATAAACGAAAAAATATTAATTTTTTTTTTAAAATTTCATTTATTATTTTGTCAATTTTTAAAGCAAAAATGAGTCAGAGATCTTGTTGAAATTCACCAGCTGTGGAACTTAATATGATTTCTTTCAAATTGCATTAATTGGATATCAGGAAAATAAAAATACGTTTTGAGTGAATTATATATTATTTGTGTGTGTGAATCCCTTAATCTTATAAGTTTCTCAAGCATCACACATCTGTGATGATTTATTGTTAATGTTTTAAGTCGGTGTGTGAAAAAATATTAGGCCAACATTTATACATTTGCAATGTGAGCAAAAAACGCGATAATATTTATTAAGATAAAATAGTATTCGAAAAATAATAAATTTTTCAGTAAATAAAGAAAACATTAAATTAAAAATTGAATTTAAATAATTAATTCTTCTTTTTTGTTTAATTTATAACTCTTAAATATAAGTAACCTTTAACAACAATCGAATTCTGTTTTACTTTTTGTATATAGCTCAAACAGAGAGAATAAAAACTTTTCTCGCACCTATCTTATTAAAGAAAAATAAAATGTCCCTATACTCATATAAAAACTTAGAAAATAATGCTTCATCTGTAACTATCTAGTATCGAAGGTTTTATTCAGTTTTTCACGATTAAAGGCCAATAAATGATCTTTTCGCTCATTATTAGTGTAGAGTGAGCCTCGATTTCCGAATAATTGCAGGAGTGCAGCAAATGGGTGCGCAGTCAGAAATGATGCGTTCGAGTCTCTTCCCAGCTCCATTCCTCTCCTGACCAGTTGTCAGTCAGATAAAATTCCTCGGAGTGATATTTGACCATAAATTAACCTTTCTTCCGCATGTTTTACATTTGCGGAAGAAGTGCGAGCGATCACTCAATATCCTCAAGGTGCTTTCAAATACATCTTTTGGTGCTGATCGCACATCACTCCTCCGAGTTTACCAATCATTAATTTTATCTCGACTTGACTATGGTTGTGTTGCTTACGGATCCGCTAGATCTTCTGTTCTACGCAGACTGGACACTGTCCATCATTCTGCTCTGAGAATATGTTCAGGCGCATTTCGCACATCACCCGTCCATAGTCTTTATGCAATATGCCAACAATTGCCTTTAGACATGCGACGTATGCAGCTGTCTCTCAATTACTATTGTAAAATTATGTCTGACCCTCACCACCTATTATATTCTCCTGCTCTTACTCCTACTCTGAAGAGGTTATATGACGCTAGACCATACAGCATCCCACCCTTCCTCACTCGAACAAAAAATCATTTATCCTTGTTTGACCTATGTGATGTCCGATTTATTAAAACGGAGATATTAGCACATCCACCTTGGTATGATCCACAAATATTGATAATTAATCCGTTTACCAACTGTAGAACATCGGACACAACCTCTTTAATTTTCCAACAGCTCTATTATTCACATCGCTGTCAGTATTCTTCCTACACGCCAATATTCACGGATGGTTCAAAAACTGCAGAACATGTCGGCTGTTGTATTTTTATGAACAATAATACATATAATTACAGCCTTCCTGCTTCCTGCTCCATCTTTACAGCTGAAGCTACTGCAATTTATAAAGCGCTTCAGCTCGTGAGTATTGTAAATTCTCATTCCTTTTGCGTGTATACTGACAGCTTGAGTGTATTGGAAGCGTTGGAAAATTCGAATATTCACTGTCATCCGGTTGTGTCCAAGATTTTCCAAATATTGGATTCCCTTGCTGGCAAGGGGTATGATATCAAATTTTGTTGGATCCCAGGTCACGTAGGTCTCGAGGGAAATGAAAAGGCAGATGCGGCTGCTAAAGCAGCATCAACTCCAATGCCATCATCCATCCCCCTTCCAGATGTGAGGAAGTGTGTTACAAATTTTGTTTATTCCCTCTTCCAGGAGTTTTGGAGCATGCAGGTCACCAACAAATTGTGCGCCATTTTTCCATATCTCATATCATTATCAGTTTTACCGCTACGAAGTGCTGATGTTAGATAAACTCGCCTTCGTATTGGACACACACGTTTCACACACAGACATTTGTTTCTAAGCAAATTAAATCCTTATTGTGAAACGTGTGATGAGCCATTCACTGCTTATCATATTTTAATTTCATGTCCAAATTTTGACCAGTATCGTTTACACTTTTTTAACTGTGATATTTTAACCTTGTATGATTTGCTTGGGGAGCCACCCCACAGGAATCTATTCGCCTTTTTGAGGGCAATAGGTTTTTTACATTATATTTAATTTGTACAATATAAATTTTTAAAATTATATATATATTTTTAACCTCTTTTTTGTATTTTAAATCTTGATTTTAAGATATGTATATACACTGATTTTTGTTTTTTTAAAATTTTAATGTTGCTTGGGTTTCTAAAAAAAAAAAAAAACGAAAATAAGTAAATGAAATGTAATTTGAAGCAGAAATGAATATCTGCTACAAAACTTAATTTTGGCGCAGCATGTCCGCTTTTGGACCTTGCGCCATAAAACCCAACTAACCAACCAACCAACCAACCATTCCTCTCCTGGGAAGTCATCGAAGCATGAGCCATCGCATACTACTAAAGGCCATTTCTTTATGAAAAACGTAGGAGGGAAATATGCAAAAAACATTATTCAAATAATTGAGTTTGGTTTCAAATATATATAAGTATATAATTCAGACAATTTTTGCCAGAGAGAGAAAATAAATAGCCCTTCGCTAGTATACAAATGTTTCATTCATGATAATGATTAAAAGTATGAAGATACTACCACTACTAAGGCCAACATTTATTTTAATTAGTATTATTTATTGAACTGAATAATACACTTCTAGTTTTCTTATCTAAGCTGTTTATGGAGTAAGAAGACTCAACGTCATGATCATTTGATATTATTCCTCCTCTATGGATTGTTTATCGCCGAGCAGTTATTTTTTGCATATGAGGATTCATTAGACCGAACAAGTATCCATATCCATGCCTGATTTATTTATATATAGTGGGGGCCAAAATTGTGGCACTTTTGGAAACTTTTATGTTTTTGAACTTTGTATGATTATAGAAAATGTTACTTTTCGCAAAAATGCAAACTTGCATATATCATTTTAAAGAGAATTTATAACTGCATTCAATACAAAACACAAAATCCAATTATTTGCAATACAAAAAAGTTAAACGATAATAGTTATCGATATATATTTGATAGTGATAATTGCAGTGAGTTATATCAGTACTTAGTAGAGTAACCTTTATTTTTGATTACAGCTCCACATTGACGTTTCATTGAGCTGACAAGAGTTTTAAGGTCTTCTTTCGTTATTACATAATGTCAGGAAACAATTATAGCCTCAATCAGTTTCCTTTTATTTGATGGGTGCCTCATTCGGACAAGAGTTTTCAAACCCGTTTCTTATACACTACAATTACAATTAGGGATTCTTGTAAAAGTTTTTAATATTTAATCCAGAAGCAATGACATCAAATAAAAGAGTAGATTGGACACCTATAAAAAGTAATATTATTCTGTTACGAGAAAGTGGTTTTTCCTACGCTGAAATTGCAAGACATTGGGTGGTTCAGTGACTACATCTGAAGACCGAAAGTTTTTCTTACGATATCAGGAGACAAATTCAATGAAAAACAAAGAAGGAAAAGGCCGAAAAAGGTGCACCACATCTATTGATGACAGAAGAATAAAAATACTATGCCTTCAAGATAGAAAAATGTCATCAGCGGCCATTAGAAGTGATCTGAATGATGCTGGTGTTTCTGTCAGTTCAAGAACAATCAGCAGAAGATTAACAGATGTTGGACTGAGAGGTAAAATTCCACGAAAAAAGCCTTATGCTAATTTTCAGCAACGGGGGATAAAAAAAGACTACAGTGGGCAAAGGAACACATTAATTGGACAGATGATCAGTGGTCACAAGTTATATGGAGTGATGAAACTAAGCTATCGTTATTCGGTAGTGATAGGCGAAAATATGTAAGACGTAGAATAGAAGAGCTACATCCTGACTACATTCAAGCAATTGTGAAGAACCCAGTTAGTGTTATTATTTGGTCATGCATGTCAGCAGATGGTATTGGTCACCTTCATGTCATTGATGGGACAACGAATGCCAAAATATAGAAAGAGTGGTTTCGTACAAAGAGCATTAAATTGTTGTCATGGCCAGGAAACAGTCCTGACTTCAATCCTATCGAAAATTTGTGGAAGCGTTTGAAAACTCTTGTCCGAATGAGGCGCCCATCAAATAAAAGGGAACTGATTGTGGCTATAATTGTTTCCTGGCATCATGTAATAACGAAAGAAGAGTTTAAAACTCTTGTCAGCTCAATAAAACGTCGATGTGAAGCTGTAATCAAAAATCAAGGGTACTCTACTAAGCACTGATAACTCACTGCAATCATCACTATCTAATGTATAGCGATAACTATTATAGTTTAACTTTTTTGTATTGCAAATAATTGAATTTTGTGTTTTGTATTGAATTCAGTTATAAATTCTCTTTAAAATGATATCTACAAGGTTGCATTTTGTGAAATGTAGCGCTTTCTATAAGCACACAAAGTTCAAAAACATAAAAATTTCCGAAAGTGTCCACAATTTTGGCCCTCACTGTATATATATTTATATATCCATGGTGGGAATTGTACCGATGAAAACTGAAGGTCAATTCATTCTTCGCCTTAACTTCCGCCCGTGCTGTAATGCTAAGGGTAATTCTGTGGAGTAATGCTAAGTATAATTTTGTGGAGTGATGCTAAATGTAATTCTGAGGAGTAATGCTAAGTATAAATCTGTGGAGTAATGCTAAATGTAATTTTGTGGAGCAATGCTAAGTGTCATCTTGCGTTGTGTAATACTAAGTTTAAACCTGTGATGTAATGTGGTGCATCTGCAATCGTAACTGTTACACTGCAGATGACGAAGAATGCACGGGGAGAAACTGAGCAATGATGGGATATTTTTCTCGCTAGTGGTGTAGAAATAGATCAAAATCCAAATTTCTTAGCAGCATTCACACTCTCCGTATCAACAGCACAACTATTACAGAATTTCACAAATTAAAGGGTTTTACTCAGTTTGTGATATATATATATATATATATATATATATATATATATATATATATATACATATATATATATATATATATATATATATATATATATATATATATATATATATATATATATATATATGTTTATTTAATTTGGTAAGTTTTATTTTTCAAAATGCGCACTTATGTATCAGTAAAACGCGTCACCACGTTTTTACGTCATTATCATAACTGCATCCAAAGAAAACTAAATTATTTCCACATTTATCATCTCTGTAAATAATTTTTGTACAAAAGCAATAAGTTTGGCAACTTAATTTTCTTCTTATTTTTTTTTTTTTTTAAAGAAATTCATTTTTAACGTTCTTTCACATTACAAATATGTAGAAAATGTTCACTTAAAAAATCTTTCTTTTCATTTTGATGAAGTTATTTCAGTAAAAAATTTTTCCTTTACAAAATGCAATGTAGAAAGTAGAAATAATATTTAGTTTTCTATAATCTAGACTAAGCAACAAGTTTTCAGATATAAACCCATGATTCAACAAATTGAAATACATTTTAAAATGTGATACAATTCAAATATATTCTACAATGATGGTGCAATTCAAATATATTCCACAATGTAATGCAATTCAAATATATTCTACAATATAAACCCAGTGCGAATTAAGCCTTGTGTTAGAAAAAAATAGAACAAAATGCGTCATATATTTCATACCGATTAAAAATACTATAAATTTGTTTTCAATAGTGTAAGCGCAATTTTGTATAATTATATATTTATTAATTCACATATTAAAAAAAAGGTTATGTGATGCGCAGCATTTTTATATGTGAATTAAAAACTTAATACGTAAAAAAACTGCGTGATTCAAACTAAATGTTTCTATCGTGGTTTTCATGTAAATGCATCATTTGATTGTGATGAATGGTGTTGCAAAGAGTTTTAGTTCAAACACATCATGCAACTTTCTGATTCTTGAACTCTGTCCGAAATCATGACCTCCGACAGACAAAAGAGAAGATACTTCTGGTCCTTCAAAGAATTTGACTGGCTCAAAAGCATACCAAATCATCGAATTAAAATAAACTTGAATACAAATTTGTAATCAATATTCTTTGGAACTTTCAGCGCCCTCTGTTGGACATCAAAATTGAATACAAACAAGATAGATTCCAACTAATCTGTGAATTTATATCATTGATAAAACCTGATAAATATTGTTAACAAGACGATTAACATCACTTATTCAAACATTAAATAACGTTACATTTATTTTTTTGTCAGGAAATTATTTCAATTCGAATTGATGACGGTGAGCACAGAATACGAAGAGACATATTTAAAAACAACACTTGTCATCGTAATTCACGAAATAACTCACATGTTAAGTCAACTCTTACCAAAATTAACATTTCGGACAACAGATGAATTTTCCTATTCATTGTCCGTTTCGAGCACGGTTTGTGGAGATAGCGTAATTCTATAATCCAGAGATGGTAAATTTTAACGAACGCAGAGAGGGGTTTCAAACTTGGCTTTCAACCCCTCAGCAGACATTCTAGTTTTCAACACAAATGGGATAAATCATAATTAACTGGGGAAATGCTGAAAGGGCTATTTTGCATCGACAATTTTTCTGAAAATGTCATTCACGTTTAATGTTGAATAAACGATGTTTTATGATTGCTGTTGAATCATTTATGTTGAAACAAAGGTACATAACTCGAAAAATACCTAAAATCAATTATTATTCATTAAATTATTTTTTAATCAATTAAAAAATCATAACAATTTTTATAAAATTTTTGGGAAAAAATTTAAATAATTTTACGGATTTTAAAAACTTAATTTTGCATAATTTATAAAAGATTAATATATGTTTAATATAATAATATTTTTTTAAAATTGTATATATATACATATATATATCTACATTTTTGGATATATATATACTTTTTGGGTATATATCTACATTTTTGGATATATAAAAACTTTTTGGGGAGCTTCTGATAACTACTTCATTAAAAATTAGCAGTTTAATAAGCAATGTTTCCTCATAGTATAGTAGAATGCTGTTCCGCTAAAATTTTTTTGAATGTTAAAATGTGAATTTTAAAATATTTACAATATCTGGACAAATAAAAAACCTTAGAATAGGATCTTCATCAAAAAATACACTCAACAATGATATAAATCTAGTTTCATTGATTGTCAAATAAGCATTTATTTAAATATTAATGCTTATTGCACAATATTCAGAATAGTATCGTAATACAACAGCACGTTATTATGAGTGCATTTATTAATGTGTTTAAAGATCTTTAGTAAATTAATAATATTAGGAATCCATTTTCATGGAATTTGTTTATACGACATTTTATAAATACTTAATGATTAACATTTTGAAGATTGTTGTAAAGCTATTTATGTAATTATATAATTGTTTGGGTTTCAATTTTTTTGACAAAATTCAGAATGGATTAGTGAAATCCATTTATGCAACAGATTCGAAGTTCCCAAATCAATTGACTAAATATTAAAAAAGATTTTTATTGAGAAAAAAAGTTAACTTGGAAGAATATTAAGAACTTCTTTCACCGATAATTACCTAAATAGGGCAGTTTGGAAATGAATTAAAAGTTGATGTAATTTTCGTTGGACCAAAAATACATCACGTACTAATTTGTATACGATTCCTTAAATGAAATGAAGATAAATATTGAATAAGTATTATGGAATTAAGTCTGCAGAAGCCGTGGGATGCAGGAGACGCTTATGGAAGATTTTCGGGATTGTCTGCAGCCGCTGTTTTGACGACTTCCAAGCGGATTTGGTGACACAAGGATTTTCCCTATCCAAAACACGCCAACGATTATTCGATTATGAGAGGATGTTCGAAAGAAGTCGCCGGCTGGTCTCTCACTGCCCAATGACAACGCACTCAATTCCAAATCTTAAGCCTAAAGTGAGCAGACGTTTTTGTCGCCATTTTCCAAGAAATCTAAATTCGTCTTAAGCAAAACAACGAGGCTACCGAAAGTAATGAGTTTGAAATAATCCCACAGCTATTGAGAAATGGAATTTGTAAGCCATGGCGCTGATTTAATTCTCAAAAATATCCTGCTGAATTTTTTTATTGGGTTGAACTTATTCTAAAGTGTTTGCAGTTTTCAGGAACATCAAAAAGCACAATTTTAAACATTATGAAATTATAATTCTTAATTGCTGAGGAATCACAAGTTCCAAACAATACAAAATGTATATTTAGAGAGAATTTTTTAAGAAAGTGTTTAAATTGTGGTATCAACATTTTAAACTTTATAACATTTAAATATAAAAATAAATTAAACTGAACTTTATTACATTAGCATAAAATATTGTGATGAGTTTCTGAATGCCAATTTTCGTCGATTTGAAATATTGAACATATACAATCATCTAATAAATACAATATATGGTCAAGAAACGTGGTCTATATTTGAGCTGGAACAATAATGATGAGGCAGGGTGAGATATAGAACCTACTATTTCCTAATGACGACGCCTCACCCTACGAAACTATCAGGTGCGGTTTGGATGGATAAATCACGAGAAGTAAATGCTGACAGTTTCGTGAACATTCATAAGAACAATTCTTATCAGATTTCTCATGGAATCATGAATAAATAAATGCTGACAATTTCGTTAACTTACAAAAGAACAATTCTGATCTACTTCCTCGTTACAAGGAGCTTCACGAATCCGGTCCTACGGATCAAGTAAAGTGAATTTTAATTTTTCATACAGACAAAATACAGTGTTTTCAAAAAGTAAATGCAGTTTGCAAAGAAAAAGATGGATACGCATTCTTATTTGATCAGCGACAGTTTTTCAGAAGAGTGGATAGATCATCAGTCTTGGGTCTGGGCAGTTATGGATTCGAAACGTGCTTCAGATCCAGCCTCTAGTTGTAATGGATAATATATATCAAATATTTTTTGTCAGTGCCGAATGGAAGTAATGGCAATCTTAGGTGTCGACTTTAGTTCTCGGCAGTGGTAAAAAATGATGAGGAGTTATATTTAGCTACTTTGGTCGTCCGAAACAGGTATCGAAAGAGTAATGCAATAACAAAACACAATGATTCTTGTTTAGTAGCAGAAATTAGTGCAATCATTGCAATATCAATTTACAAATTTCTACCTAGTTGGCTAAGGTGCCATTCTCGTGACAGAGCGGGTTCTTTACCTGATTCAGCCAAAAAAATATGTGAAGCGAATCCGAGCAAAAGGTTTGTGAATGTGAGTAGAGGGTCGACCTCCACTGCACATATGCATCAGTTGAAAATTATGAGGTGGTTGGGTATGTTAAACGGCCTTTCATTTGACAGCTAAAAATTTATTTTTCACCAGTTCAATTTTTCTCTTAAACACACACATATGTTTATATGTCATAGCTTGTGAAAAATGTGCCTATGTGTTTCTTTAAAATCAAAATTTCCAGAGGAAAGGAGCGGAATTTCTTCCATCAAACCACTGACTGTGCGGCTTCATTATGTCTGAAGAAAAAACTATTTTATTGTGTTTATCAGATAGACTTGACTAGAAATGTGTGGAAATAGGTGAAAACTTCGCTCATTATATTCCCATTAACAGGTCTTGAAATTATATCCCCAGATAAAAAGACTACCAAGAAGGAAGATGAATGGAACAACTAGATAATTTAGATTCGAATTTAGATCAGGGGTTACTAAATTTTGCCAGTCCAGAGGAGTGAAGAATGGAAGTTTGCTGCTTATGACTTTGCATTAATTTTTGGTAACAAAATCAAAATTTTATTTTAATTTTCTTCTTTTATTTCACTCAACTTTTTGTTGCGATATGCTTTACAATCTAGCATTACGAATAAATGATATGATTAACGAGCAAAAATGCACGTAAATTCTTAAACGTAACTATATTTTCAACATCCCACAGCTATTATTTATCTTTGAGATATTTTTTATTTTATATACTTTTCTTAACTGGTATGAAATGTTTTACAACACTAGTCAAGATATTATGACTTTAAAAGCTTACAGCGATCCCACTTGGAAGCTTAAGTTGGCGCAGAGTTTTCTGAGTAATTTTTAAAGTGTTTCAAACTTTTTTCTAAAGTGTGATATGGCCTTCTTTCAAAAATTGCGGTGAAAAGGTTTGAAATCAAAAAATTAAAGTTAATTATTTCATAGATCTTCACCACTTCGAAAAGTAAGCTTAATCTTTAGGATACCTAACACGGAGGATTTGGCAACATGAGCGATGTTTACCGACATTTAGAAGGGCGATACATTTTTTTTTGTATGTATAGTCGCGTTGATTATTCGATAGGTATGTTTAGGCATCGTCACTTGAAGTTTCATAATTCTTTACTATAACTTATGCCATATTCTGGAAATTATTGTAGTAGTGTTAAAATCAAATCTTTTCAGCATTTAGCAGTACCATCCAACTGACACTATGACATTTCTCTTGCAAGGTTCACAGTAAAAAAAATTATGGCATGACCTTGAAAACGTCACTACGTCGTTGGCAACAGCTTGGCAACATTTTTCAACACCCTATTTTGTCACTGGTGACATTTTTTAAAATTGGGCCAAAGGAGTTAAGTATACTTACTATACTTTACAAAAGCTCAGACTATTTCGCAATTAAAGAGATGGTACAAAATAGGAATAAAATTGGAAGCATTCACTGATTTTTCAGTTTTGAAAATAAATTTCATTGCTTGGATGAACCATGGGATTACTTACCAACTTCAATGTTTTTAATTAAATATGTACCATGATATGTTTGAAATTTATTCTCCCTCATTATATTGTACAAATAATTAAAAACTGAAGAAGTTCGATTTCTTAATGCTTAAGCTCATGAATTAAAATTCTTCAGCATTACAAAAATAATATTCTACAAACAATTGAACACTTAATTTAATAAAATATGAATATTTCACCATACATTCTTCATATACTGAAACATTCATATGCATGCATAATACGCATAAATAATTAATATACAATGCAATGTATGCCATAAAATAGTTTTCTATAATAAATTCATTTACATTTTATGCATTTAATCTTCATTATAAAATTTATATTCGAAGTGAATTACTTATATTGAAATATTTTTTAGATTTTAAAATTGAAATGTATTTTCAATTGTATTTTTTGCACATATGTTATAAAAATGTATTTACTGATTTATAAGAAAAGTATTTTTCATATTTATGATGTACACATTCATATTATGCAGCTAAACAAATGATATAATAAATTATTTAATTAATATATTTCGCAATTCACATTTTGAAAAAATTTAAAGTCTAGTAATAATTTATATGAATATTTTATTGTAATGATACCTAAATTGTTAATTAATTAAAATTTTCTTTGTGTTTATGCAAATAATTATTATTTATCTTTACAGTCATTGTCATAAGGGGAAATATAAAAGTTCCGTGAAGCTGAAAATGCTGAAAAAAAAAAAACTTTTGGTAGAGAGAGTAAGGCCAGTTATAATGTTTTGAAATTCATAAAATGAAGAAGTTGAATTCTTAAAAATGCAAATCACAAATTTGTTCATTATTTCACTTCGTTACAGATATTTAGAAAAATATTCCATCTGTGCAATGCTGTTGTTATGAAACATTGACAATATTGTTAAAATGAATCACTGTATCACTAAAAATAAAGTAATACTAGCGAGAAAATTGATAAATAAAAATGAAAAAATGTAAAATGTGCATTATATTTTAATTACAATCTTAGATGATGTTAATATAAATGACGAAAAGACATTAACTTGCTAAAAAAATCCCTAAATATGATAATGAAGAGTGTTCAAAATGAGATGAAAAAGGAAAACAAATTCTTAGAACATTTAATTACTTTTTATTTTAAAGAACTCTAAAATTAGAAACAATAATTTCTTTTAAGAAAAATAAATGCTCTTAATTTTTTATTCGAGAATTAAATCATACTTTTATTTTATTGGTCCATATTATTTAAATTTAAGATAATAAAACACACACATAAGTTTTATGACATGATGCAATTATTTACTATATTTAAATCGAATGGAAAATTTTACGCATGTATAAAAAGTACCAAAAGCATTATCTGCCTTTTACTTTTCCATGAAAAATATTTTGTGTGTTCAGTAGTATACTTTGTTAATAAAAATGAATGAAGCAACATTTGATTTTACGCTACTCAATTCATCGTACTATGCTGAATTGTTTATTATATTTGTTCCCTAAAATTTGTCACGTAAGACAATTAAATTAAAAAATTTCCATATTAAAAAATAGAATTTATTTAACTGGTTTATTTCATTCATTCATCATAGACAAATAATCAAAATATTATTGAATATTTTGCCATCTGTGGTCGAGATCGGACTGTCTATAAAACAGGGATAACAACATTCTATGCTACATTTCCCGGCCACAGTTCAAATATGCTACTGGAAATATTTTGGATGCGATTCATAAAACCACTTCTATCCTGGGAACATTGTAACCTCGATTTCTGAATCGAATGAAACATTGCTGGTGCGATGCTCAACAGGAAACATCGCTAACTAATCGAATGCAAGTCATCGAAAAATTCTCCAGCGACAATCTCGGTGGCTCCTTTCTTACAGCAGAAGAAATGGAATTACTTTTCTCAGTTTTGAAAAGGACGAAATGAATGATAGCAAAATCACGAATATATTTTTATGTTGATAGTTGGGTTGCTCCTTTGTTGAGAACGATTCGCTTTTGCAAAGGAAATGAGCAAGTCATTTTTGCATCTTGGCGTCATTTCAAATAGAATTGGAATTTTTCAATGGTAAAATAAAATCGTATCGATAGAGGAATGAGCCCAGTTTTTATTACCTGACACACACACACACACACACACACGCACACGCACACACACACACACACATACACACACACACACATACACACACACACACACAGATATATATATATATATAAACAAATTTTCCCTTCGTCTGTTCAAAAGCATGTTATTTACAGATAGCGTTTGACGTTATACTCTGAGAGCAGACGACAATAAAGTGCCCTTGCAGTACAAAATCGTGATTTTTTGTATTTTATGTTTAATAACTATTTTGAGACAATGAAAATATTCCCACCTAGGTGATGGAAACTATTATTTTAATATCACTGGAACCTGCGAGGAAAATCGGGGTTGAAGGCCTCGGGTTCGAACTCAGTTATTGCTTAGCAATGGAAGACGTAAGCAAGATTTCTTGGACAAGTTGGCGTGGATGCTTCAAATTTTCATGATCATCCCATTAAATTAATAATAAGTTGTGGATGTTAAGAAATGACTCACGACTGAGTCATTCAAAACATACGGTATGCCGGAAAACTGCTCGGCATTCAGAAGCGAATGAATCGCCATAAATGAAAGATTAAAGACCATCCTCCACGGCACTGGTCTAGTGATCTGGATCCTTACTGATAGACATAGATGGATTCAATACCTACAAAACTGGAATTGTGTGTGAGACTTTGTGGGTATACAGATTATCACCAATCTAAAAACTCAAGCCACAGGTAGGGATGCCAACTTCCAGCAGATTCCTTCCCATGTTAACATCCAAGGCAACGAAGTTGCAGACATCTTGGCTGAAAGAGGTTACTCCGAATTGCCAAACAGAGACTACTCTCACTTGTAAAGAATTTTTTTCTATAAAGCAAAATGAAGACAGGAAAGTTAGGCTCACCCTTTCCTGGTTTAGCAGGAAAGCCCCCAGATTCCGGGTTAGAATTTGGGGGTGAGAGACATGATTAAATGGCCGTCTCAAGACTTATTTATGGTCATCTGAAAAGCCTAATATTCGAATCTGGACGTAAGGTATTTTCAATGTGCGCAGAATACAACCTGAAGCCGGCTTCTCCCGACCACACTCGGGAATGCTTTTGGTTCGTTCTAGCGGATGTTTGCGCAAATCCATTGCTGGTGCTCGATTTCGCTACGTTCATAGTGTCATGGATCTGATTTAGCTTCCATTGGATGTCTGAAAGATTGGAAACAACAACACAACAGAAGATATTTGCAAGGTTGTTTGCATCTTCGTCACTTTCGGAGGTTTTTCAGAAGATGATGCCCCAAAGGAGAGAATTACGGAAATTCCCAAGTATATCACACACATATGCCTTTGTAAAACGGTTACATGGTATACTCATTCCATAATCCAACATTTTGTAGAATCGGAAAAACTCTTTCACTTTGAAGAATATCACATCTCGTTTAGTTAAATAAGCTACATTTTTTTTCGTTTTTGGTTTTATTATAAATTAAAAGTAATGATAACACTTTTAAATGAGCAATGTTTCAAGGAAAGGAGAAAATGTTTTATCCATCACAACCTATCGTTTGTAAATAAGAGTCAAATTTTGTGTTAAAATCCCTATTAATTGCATTTTTTGCTTCTAAAAGAGGATCATCTGAATAAGAGCATCTCAAGACAGCAATTTCCTATCTTTCATAGGAAATACAATGTAACTACCTTCGCTCAGTGGTGCTTCATTAACACTGTAGTACCGAAAGGGAATCTGTCTCCTCATAGAATACAGAAAGACAATTGAGCTCCCGTTATCCTAATATGTTTACTCGAATCGCTGATTATCATTTTTAGTATTACGGAAAAATAAATAAAAGGGAGGAAGAGAAGGAAATTGGAAAAAGGTCAAGAAATGGAAAGGTGAGAGAAGGGAAAAGATGAAAAGGAGAGAGAGAGAGAGAGAGAGAGAGAGAGAGAGAGAGAGAGAGAGAGAGAGAGAGAGAGAGAGAGAGAGAGAGACGTATCAATCGATGAATTCAGAAACATTCTTTTGAAAATTCCTAATTGTTCAGAAGGGATTGCTGAAGATACAGGGGAATGAATTAGGAGTCAGATCTTGGATTTCAAATTGCAAATGATGGTCAACTCATTGAAACAATGGCGTAGGGAGCATAATTGGCACCCCTTGAAAAGAAAATAATACTACGATATAAATATGGGCATAAAATGTATTAAGTAATAAGAATACATAGATAATAGCAGAATGTTGTTCCTACCATAAATAAATATATTATTATGGTAGGAACAACATTCTGCTATAAATAAATATATTATTTTAAAGTATCAAGCTCAGCTTTAAATTTAAATAAAATTTAATTCTAATTAAAAAAGCATTTATATTGAATTTAGAAAACTGTCATTAGAATAACTGGACTTATGTAATTTAGAATTAATTATAAAAAATATAATTGATTTTATATACTAATACAATTATTTTAAAAAACATAAAATTCTTTTAAACGGGAAATAATTCGTTACATATCATAGATATAAGCAGATGTAATTATTCGCAATCTAATATACTTAACTATTCACAATTTTCTTACCTTTGCTGAAGCGAATTGACCAATTACTTTATCAAAGTTGATCATTCCCGAATTTTATTTTTTTATACTTAAAATTGTTAAATCACTTAGACGGTTTTGACTCATGGTGGATCATAAATAAGTCAATTTATTTTCCTAAATGAAGGTTCACAGCTTGCAATTGATGCAGAAATAGTAAAAAGTATTTGAATGGCAACCTCTTCTTCTCTCTGTCTTCACCGTTTGAGATAAGGCATGTTGGAATTCTAATAGAGTTTATAGTTTAATTTTTTTCTGCTGCTGAGTAACAATTTTAAGTCCCACATTTCTCTACAGACTTCTGTTCCATGGAAATCTGTATGACAAAATTCATCCAAACTTTTACATTTGTTAAGCAGAGTGACTTAGTGCTCCCAAGATACAGGTCCAAGGTTCGATTCTCAGAGTAGGTCAACTCAATCTCTCATTCTTTCAGTCAATTGATTAACTGAGTACCAATCATGCTTGGGAACTAAACACCGGTGATTTAGCTTTAGGCTGACCAATTAACCGGGACATATGCTCCACACCCCAGGGTCCTCGGTTAGAAAAACAGATATGGGAACTGTAGGACTTTTGATCCGGATATTACAGTTTTGAAGTCGGGATATTTATTTACCAATTAAATTTTGACTTTTAAGAAAATTCATTTTAATGATTTAACATTTCCTTAACAATGTCGTTCAAAATTTTTAATGTTTTTTTCTTTGCTAGCTTGTTAACCAATTGAAACAAACATTTTTACTCCCTATTAATTGTGCATTAGCTTATTTATGAAAGATTCCATAAATTGTTGATCATTTGGTGTTGAACGTATTCTATAACTTATCTTAACATCCTTTCAAAAATTCTATAATATTAACAAACTTTAGCTATTTATTGCAAAATAGTAATTGGGTAAGACTTTACACTCCTAATTTAGAATCAACTCACACCTGATTTTTCACAATGATATATTTTTAAAAATTTCATTTAATACAGATTAAGCAGAAAATTTTATTTCATTCTTTTATTTCAGAATAATTCCTGTGAAAAACAATTTTAACTTTATGGGAAATTTCGCATTTAAAATAGCTTTTTAAATTATATCATTAAGACCATTAATGCAAGCCAAAATTATTTTTATTGTAAATAATTTAAATCACAAAACGTAATATTGATATTTTATAATATTTCATTTTTATACAATAAAACTAATTTTTCAGATTCCAAAATTAGAAGACCTTTATTGATAAGTCTTCATCTAATTTTAATTTAGATAACTAAATTATATGTCTTTTGTATTGTCAATGCAAATATCTGATGAGTAACGTAACGTTAATACAGACAACAAAAATATTTTGCAAATTTCTTAAATTAAGAATCAAAACACACATAAATTCAAGTAAAATTATGTATATTATATATAATCAGAAATTTTCAGTTAAACAATGTATATATTATTAAAAATATTTTTTTTCTCCAAACTGATTCACGGTATATTGTTCTTTCAAATTTTTCATTAATTCAAAATATTATCAAGAATTAAAAGTGTTGAGACAAAAAATATATTTTAATTGTTATATCGCATAATTTTATGTACAGAAATTTTGTCAATTAGTTATCATAGTAGTGAAAATTTTCTTTGTATTTTAAAGGCATTTTTTAAAAGAACTGTTTTTTTTTAAGATATTAAAATACGTTTTATAATTAAAATAATGACTAATTTTTATTGAAACTAAAATTTATTTCTAATAGTTATCATTTTGGAAGTGCTGTTCATGCAATGGAATGAAGTTTTTTCTTTCAAATAATTTAAATCATTTAAAGACGATCTTATTTTTAAAATTTTACAATGTAGAATGAGAAATATGTGTGATTTCTTTATAAATTTCTTGAAAGAATTATTCAAATTAAAAGATGTGTTTTTTATATACATTGAACTAATTAATTAAGAAATATATTCTGTATGTTTAAGGAGCGTTGTAGAGACAGCTGAAACCTGCAGTAGGTTGTTACACTATTAAAGAAGATTCTGTATGTTTAAACATACAGAACAAAAGAAAAAAAAACATTTAAAGAGGAAGAAAACAATAATAGATTTTTAATTTCTACCATTTGAAAAAAGAATTTTTCAATATAAGGTGCTAATGTAATGCCAACAAAATTACGAATCAAATAAAAATTATTTCCCCAAAGAAAAACATTGAAACAAAAATGTTAAAGATTATATAAATTACTTCTAAATGAATAGTTTTAACAAATAAGTAATTTAATATTTAATTATCAAAACTCTGCAAAAATATGTTAGTACCAATTTTACACCAGCAAAAATATGAAATAAATATTCATATTTAAAGAATATATAGTAGATAGAAAATATAACTTAGGGCAATAATATTTTAAATGTCAAAACTCCAGATTTTCACAAGTTTTTGTTTCCGATGAAGTGATATTTTGGAAGAAACGAAACACTAACCATGTAAACAATAAAAAGGAAGGAAAGTTTATGTGTTTTCCTAGAATTTGGAGGCTCTCGATCTCCTCCATCAGGAAGGCAATTCCGTAGGGGTCATACTGTAGTGTATATTTTATGAAAAATTTCCTCCCTTTCTTTGAAGGCGAGTCTGGGGCGCCGAACACAATATTTTTGACAAAGGGAACCCCGCCAATATGAAAAACGTTCAACAGGAATTTTCTCACGAGTGTAATGCGACAGTAGACTGAATGGCTACAGCAGTAAAAGCCTGAGATAGAAAATATACAAGGGTTTTATTTTTATTTTGGGACAATGAATAGTACTATTTCTCTAAATCTCCATAACTGCTGAAACTAATCTTTCTATATCGGTTCTTGATAACATAAGTAAAATTTGACTTTTCTTCTGTTATTAAAAGTGCATTTAAATTTTCACACAAGTTTCCATTAATAATATTTTAGTTATATGAAAATTTCTTTTTTTGCGCATAATTATTTATTGCGTTATTATAATCAAAATGAGATTAAATTTTCACATTTTTATCATAAAAGGATATCAAAAATATTAGTGAAGTGCTGCTTGTTAAATAAAATGATTTAATCTGTTATGAGAAATTAAAAATAGCATATCAAATAATATTTCAAAACACTGAAATTTGGATAAAAAACTTTTAAGTTTTGAATTTTTGAAAAATAATCCATAAGGGTCCAAAAAATAATATTCATTAAACGTTTTTTTTAAATTTTTTATTTTTTATATTAAGTAAAGCAAATTTATTTGTTTTGTTAATATTATTGTTATGACTTTTTTTAATATATCACTTGACTTCGATAACCTGTAGAACAATAATAACCTGTAGAGCAATTTAGTCATAAAAGGCACTATGAATCTTGGCTTATTCACAAAATTAAATAGTTGTCGTTCATGAGCTTACTCTTCTGTAATCTCCCTAAGTTAATAGATCAAAAATTACCCTATAACATTAACACCATTAATTTGGTAAATATTTTTATACTAAAATGAAAACCTTTCATATGCATTAAAATGAAACTGACCAATCTAATTTTCCAGAAATTTTATGTGAGAAAAATCAAGATATTTTCGTTATTTACACATTTACAAGATTTTTAGTACAAAACAATAGTGTCACAAACTTTGAGCAAAGTATGAAACTTAAAAAGGAAAGGATTAAAAGAATGAAAATCGATAATCAAACTAGTTAAGAAATGAAAATCGACGCATGGTTAAAAGAACACACTTTTTAAAAGTAACCAAACGATGCAAAATTATTATTAATAAAGAAATATAAGAGTTTCATTTATGGCCAGCTCCTGCAGCTCTTCCTCATTTTTCATCAACAATCTCTTCTCTTTTCCAAATCTGATTCCTCCCTGGAGCTTTTTACTTTTCCCTGGACATGACACAATAATTATACATTGCAAAGGAATAAAACTGATATTATAATAAAACTAAGATTATTTTCTGAAAAATTTTGTTTAGCTATAAAATGATTTAGCGTCCCTCTGTAAGCTGCGCCCGGGGTATGATAGCCGCCCTTGCCTCCCCTCCCCGTCACTACGCAACTGAAATGAAAGTGTCCAGAAAGATGATCTTAAATTCCAAGTTGAAGCAGACACGGGACCGTCAGCTATTGAAGCATTTGTCGGTTTTGAAGCTGCTTTGAAGTGGACGGAGTATCAGACTGGGTGGGACCACATGCAAATTCTCACGGTTCGTCACTTTGGCCCGTTCGAAAACGGATGCAGACAGTGAAACAGCCTTCTCTAACTGAGATGTTCAGCAAGCAATGACTTTTATTTACAGCATCAATGAACAATACTTGAAAGTACCTTAACATTTAAAAGTGTTGCTTTGCATTTAATTAAAAGTTATTTTTCTTTAAAAACATAAGTATTTCTCCCATTTTTCAATACACAATCGTTAATTAAAATGGATCTTTTTTTCAAAAAATCTAATCAACGTAATATTTGGTTATCCGATTGTGCTCCGATCACAAATGATTCGGATAGTTGAAATTACATTGTAGAAAGAATGGTTTCTCCAGTCTAAAAAGAGATACGAACCACTGTCGTCACCTTAACAAAATTAATCGGCTACTATGAGGAAAAAAAGAGCAAAATTGAAAGCCATGAAGAAGAATCGGAAGCAGATACTTTACTTTCAGTATAATACTAAAGTGAAGGAATAACTTTTAAAAAACGAAAAACATAAATTTACATTTTTTTATGTATTTTTTAAGAACTGTCGCATTTATTTAGGTTGTTTGCTTAAATGCTTATTCAGCATATTTATTTTCACACGCATTGTAACTGCTTTTCATGTAACTGTAAATAGTAGTGTTATCAGTTTGTTGACCCTGATGCGGTAGTTCTGCTTTTGAGACAGCATGTTTTAATGATTTCGTAACCGTGGAGCGGCCTTTTCTGAAGAAGATGGGAAAATGTGGGGACATTAAGGTAGGTAAGCTGTCCACTGCAAGAAAGGATAATAATCCAGGAAGCGTATAGAGAAGAAGGTGGTATTTATAGTGATTACGAAGAAATTAAACTCTGAGGAAAAATTACTCTCGTACAAGAGAATCCCACACCACATATCTAATTCCTTTAAAAATTATATATACTTGCTTTTTTAATTCTATATTCAAAACCTTTTATAAAAATCTTCTCTCTTTTCATATGAAAACCTTTTATAAATCCATTATACATGTTTGTTGAATTCGCTTAAAAATTACATATGAATTGTTAATGCATATTTTGATTTTATCCTCATAAAACATGTTTTAAATCGGTTGAAAAAAGAAAAAAGTACCCGTTGGTTATAAGTTAAATTCCCTAATATTTCTAGACTTTGTGTGCTTTTAGTTGTACTCAACTTATGAGAATCTAAGGATTGAGAAACAAATTTACTATTAAAGATTCTACATGGCTATAATAGACATTTATTTAAGAAACATGAGGATGAGATTTAGAGTCAAATATAGTCTTTGAACAAGAACATTTTAGACTAATCAACTTCTTTATAGGGTCCTCTAGTTTTCCTCCTTAAAATTAACCAGCCTCTGATTGTATACTTTTATAGATGTTGGCCAGCAGCTCTGGATCAGGTTCATGACAAAGATGTTGCAAAATAATCATGTTCAACTATTATAAAAATTTTTATAACCAATTTTTTATAATTATTTTTAAATAAAAATCAAAGCAGCTCCCATGAAACTGGTGAATCTCAGAGGTTTTAGGTACATTGGAAGTCGCTGGTGTCAACTGAATGTATTGCAACATATAATTTGATGCCATCTTGGAAATGTTAATGATGTTTATGAATCTCTTTTGGGGAGGAAATATGAAAAAAATGTTAGACAATATATTTTGATGTGCTCCTATGTGAAGAAGTATCCAGATGTTTTCAGGAGGATCAGAGGTGCATCATGTATTGCCTTTAAACTGCTCCGTAATTGACTATCGTAAGGAAATTGGATCAGCTATTTTATTCAAACGTACTCTCTATTCCCTACTACTATGATTTGATGACCTTCCAAATATTCTTTTCATACATTTTCCGTTGACTCATTTCATAAAATTGCATTATTTGATGATAAGAGCTAATATTAAATTTTTTAATAAATAATTATTAGCAAATAAAAAATATCATTTTTAAAAATTTTTTAAATTACATTTAATTTAAATTAGTATTTGCATTTTAAAATATTTAAAAATTTCAATGAATTCGAGAGGAGATTTGCGATTTCTTACCATTTAAACTATAATGTTTCATACCTATATTTTATAAAATAAAATCAAATTCAATGTATAGTTACATATTCTTGTTTATTTAAAGGACAAATTAACTTAGCTTTTCTATGATTAAAATAGAATTCCACGAAATGTGTATTAAATAATAATGCACTACCTATATTTAACTGGGAATTTAAATACAAAATAAATTATGGGCGTGGATTTTATTTTTTCTTTATATTTCAAATTAATTTTATATCAAACAATTTTAAAGAAAATAATTGTTTATTTTATTTCAATTTCTAATTAAAAATGTTTTCAAAAAATGAAGAATATTTCATAAATAAAATTAATGAGAATTTTGTTCATTGGACTTTTAAAATGTAGATATTGACGAAATATAAAACGTTTTAGTCAATTATAATTATTAATACCTCATATTTGTAAACTATAAATTATTTAAAGCTACGTTCATGTTGGTCATATTTACATTTCATACGTAGAAGAAATCAAGAGTAAATCTCACATAGCAAGCTTAAAAATCATTCATTTATCAATCGGTTCATTTTCTAACACACATGTACCTGCATATGTTATTAAGTGAATGCTAACAGAATTTAAAATTTGTGGATGGATAACTGCCAATCAGGAATTTGAAACAAATTATTGATATAGGTCCATTTTATCGCTTATATAAAGCTGAACTTCAACTCATATGCTTCTCTGCTTATTTGCGTAATAGCAGGAAAAACAGTTTTACAGATGAAATATTTTAACTTGACAAGAATTCACACAAATTTTACAATGGAAGTAAGAAATATAACAAAAATCAATTATCTTCATTTAAGGAAAATTATTATGAGATACTTCGGTAAGTAAAATTGTGCATTTCCCAATAAATCACAAGTTTTTAAATTGAAACCATTTAGAATTTCGTTTATTAATCATGAATGTTACATGTTGTAGAGAATAAAAATAATGAAAAACAGCACAGCACAGAATTTAATCAATTTACGAAACATATAGCGGAGTAAAATTTAAGGTATTTAGTACAATTAAAGTCTAAATTTTGTTTTTAAATTATATGCGTGTGCATGTGCATGTGTACGTTTACAAAGTAGAACTGAAAATTTCCAAATCAATTGGGGCAAGAACCCATTTAGATAAATTTAGATAATCAAAAGTTCGGTAAATTTGATTTTTTTGATAAAGGAAGATTGGATATTTAAAAAATTTTGATTTTATACATTTGATTACTTATAAAAATGGTATAAATTTTAATATTTGTAGCATAATTAAAATCTTTTGCAAGCTTTTTTAGATGATAATTTTTAAAAACTTTTTTTTAAATGAGCGTTATCACAAACTTATTTAAATCAATCGTATTTTTTTCAGTATTAAGCATTACTTTACAGTGATTTCTCAAGCATTAATAAAGAAAAAATCTAGTTTTAGTAAGAAAAGAGGAATTTATACCTTTTAGCTGAAATCCCCTGATAAAAAAAAAAAAAAATTGGGGCACATATTGTTGTGATAAGCTTTTAAATTAAATAATAGAGGATATAACCATATTAAAGAAAAAGATAAACTCTCCATTTCATATTTATATCTATAAAGACGATGTATTGTAACAATAAATGCAATTATTTATCGTTTAGTAGACCTTTAGGCATTTATTTTAAATAATTGCTCTTAAAAATTTAAAGTTATTAAGAAAATTATTGAAAAATATTTAAAATTATGCAGCTTGTTACTAAAAAATAATTTTTTTTTTTTTTAAAAAATTAAAAACATTTAACAATTATAAAACACTTACATTAAAAATATATGGTGAATTCAAAATGCCTGTCAGTTAATTAATCTCTTATTTTATTTTCTTAAATTTTTAAGTTGAAAACAGATTTTTATGTTATTATACTAAATAAAAATAATAACACGCTTAAAGTTCGATAATTGTGAGCAGAAGTTTAATCTAAGCAAGTTTTATGGAATTATGTTATGTTTTAATATATTTTTGTAAAAAAAAAATGACAATCAATTTTTTTTTAAAAGAAAAACATAAATTTTAAATTCTTGTTTAAATCTTTTTGACAGGTATCAACATCTTCCATTATATTCAAAGTTTTAATCAATTTCTTTGTAAATTCCATTGAACTAAGCGATCAATTTATATCGTTAACACGACATTCTACTAAATGATGGCGCATATTAAAATTAAAAAATTTTTTACACCAGTGGCAAAAGAATATATTTTAATTTTTTTGAAATAAACATAATTAAATATCAGAGTAAATGCTAAAAGGCGAGATTAACAGGCTACCTGGAAATTTTACAACGCAATTAATCAAAGTTATTATCCGAAGTATTGCTTCACGCCATGCGTAAATTGTAAATAAAAATACTTTTTATCCACCTTTTCCTCCTGTTCTTCTAACTATAAAAAGAAGTGAGTTCATTAAAAGCTCAATAAATGCTCGAGGTTTAAAAATTATTTATTCAAAGTTCAAAAAGGTCAATTCCGTTAAAAAATGATGTGTATAAAAAGCTTTTTTCGAAAGAAAGATAATTTTTTTAAACGAAAAAAAAGCTTGTTTTACACCACGCATGTTATATGTTTATTATGCTAACATAAATCATACATTCTAGAATGCCTTGCAAGGTCAAACACTTCCAATAAATTTTCTTCTTGTTATCGGACTCGAAGGTTCAGTTCTCATAAAAATAAGGTGCTTGTTAATGTTATTTTCTTAGAAATAGGATAATTTTTTTAAAATCGAAAAGCAAGTAACCCAAAATATTATCTGTTTTAATTTGTGACACACAATTTTGTGTGTGTATGTTGTAATTTGTGATTAAACACATGCAATATAAAATTCAAAATTTAAGAAGAAAATTTCATTTTATGACTGTAAAATCATACAAGATAATCACTTTTGCGTTTCTTACTACATATTCAAAACTATACATTTTCCCTTTCATTATGTTCTCCACCCAGTAATCATGCGATATATTCCTACTTCGTACAAACTTCTTCCAAGTCCATATATAAAAATGAAATTTTGGTCAGCATGAGTTGGCTGACGAAGTTATCTAAATTCAGGTAAACGTTCCTGGCTGCCTTCGGTTATGAAGGCTTTTTTAATTAAACCTGCGTGCCAAGGGAAAGATTCGCATTGCGTCTAGAGTGTCTGTTTCATAAGGTGGCTCCAAGATCTTTGCAAAAACACTTTGTGATATTTGCATTTGAGAAGATATTAACTAGCGCTTGAGCTGATTAGCACTTGACTTCCATTTTTTAATAGTTAGTTTCGATGCAGAATTTCCATGCGAATGACTTAAGAATATTCGGAATTCTAATATCAGCAGTGCAATTAGTAACCTCTCATTCGAAGAATTAACAATTCTCAATTAATAACAACGATCCAAGTTTCTCAACCAGAAATAGAAAAATGAAATAAATCAGATGATAAAAAAGAAATGCAAACGTAATGAATTCACAAAAAAAAGAGATTATTCAAAATTTTAGCTTGTAATTAATTGGGAATGAAAATTATCATTAAGTCTGTGGAACCTTGTTAGGAATTAGCCAAACACGTGATCGTGAGTGCATGTAAGTTAGAGTTCCGTAAAAGCTATCTTCTACTTACTGTGTTAAGTGTCTCATTATATGTACACATTCAATGCAAGATTTCCGCTCCCTGATATCCATTGCAGTTTTCCGAAAAGAAAAAAAAAGAAAAGTTTTTACCCAGAAGGAAAAACTGCAGCCTTTTAAAAATTTCTACAAGCTTAAAATGATTATATAAATGTTTTGAAGTTTAAGAAAGTTACAAAGTCCCAATTTTTTAAAATTCGCTTAATTGAACGAAACGATAAAGCTGTTGTCTTTTTGAAGAAGCACTTTAAGAAAAAAAAATGAAGAAATTGGTATTTTATTCCCTATTAGAAAAGGATTCCGAGATCATCTCGCATACCACGTGATGGAAGCCCTTCATCATTGAGACACGAAGTCACGCAAATAAAGTTATCAAGCGAAAGTTTCTTTTAATACGAATCATATAAATACATTTTATGCGCATAAAACTAATCAGAATACGTAGAGGAATCATAAATTAGTATTTAACCGACGCATCAGTCTATTTCTTCCATTTTTTTTATAATCCTGGCTTAAACACCGAAATGATGTATATCATTAAGAGAAACTTGTTTGTTTCCTGCAACAATTTTGAGTAAAATCATTTCGAATTTTAAAAGAAATGCATTATGTATAAAAAATACTTTTTATCTGACCATTATTCTGGTATTACCGAATACTTAAAGATGCACGTTTAAAAAAAAAAAAAACGAACGCAGAAAAATATAAGAACAAAAGAAGATTCATGAATACTGTTTCAAGAGATGCCAATAAATAAGTTATTCATGATCGGAGAAAATACGACTGAAAGCGCGGCATATTGGGGAACGAAGTAGCAAGAATATTGACAGTTTTGAGTTTATAATAAACAAATAGAATACACTTCTTTGAGGAGGGAATATTTAATGTCGGGAGAAGGGCTCTCAGAAACTGTGGAATTACTTTTTGTTTACTGTTACATAACGCAGCAGTAAAGACAAGTGTACATTTTCCTCACGATAGAAATGCGAAGTTGTAATTTTTGTGAATTACGGCGTCCCAAAAAAGACGCACCTATTTTACTGATACTAGTGGTGGGTGAATTTCTCATGAAAATAAATCAAATCCCTCTAAGACATAAAAGATGAAGGAAGAGCAAAGTAAGGATTCTTGTTTATCATAACTGGATAAGCCGTTTTCATCGCCTCTCTATATATTATTTACAATGTCCGACTTGAGGAAAATATTGTGGGTGACCACATTTAAAAAACTTAAAAATGGGCATGAATATAAATGATTTTCGCATGTTATATTCGTGGAAAGGAAATTCTGACCACGATGAAAAAATAAATTAATGTTTTTTTTTGTCTTTAAATTAAATGTTGACAGTAATGTTGAAATGATGTCCGATTAAAGAAGTATGACCTAGACAATTTACTATGAATGAAATTGATTATAAAAATGAAGTAAAACAAAATATATATCGATATTAAGAGATATACATTTACACCTAACAGGAAATCCAAGAGTATGTGCATCGAAAAATCATATTTCTTGAATTTAAAACCTTACATAATTAAATTTCTAAGCATATTAAGATAATATTCGGAGGTAATTACGCAGCAAATTTTATTTGTTATGTGCTTACCATGCATTTCTGACGGCATATTATCGCCACTCGTAACGTAACTGCCTCGTCATTTTAAAACTTACACAAGAGACGAGGTTAAACCATGAATTGGCACTCTGTTTTCCCCACACGCTAATTCACACTAACAGAAAAGCATTCAGATTATTATATATTTTTCAAGCCACAGTTACTATTTCTGAACATAACGGACCATCGGCAGAGTCAAGTAGAGAAACCATCCCCCCCTCTCGCCCAGCTGGACAACAATTATGTATTTATTATAATTGAATATATGATGATGCCGAGAAACTTGGGATTAGTCAACTTTGTGGATTTCTAAATCATCGGAACTTCTTTGCAAGAAGTGAACACCTGGTCTTGGCCCGTTTTATTAGAGCCAAAGCAGCGATATTCAACATGTACAGCTCTAAGACAATGTTGTATATTATTTGATAAAGATTAAAAATTTTCGGACACAGCGCTATTATTGCCTGATATTTAATTTAGAAACGGTATTCTAAAACATGACACGAGATTATGAAAGAATGTTGTTTTCATGTACAAGAGAATATATATCTGCAATTGAATCAAATTATCATACAGAAATAATCATCCTCTGTTTGAATTCAGAGTTGGGGTGGGAGAAGTAAATAATGGACTCTCTTCGTGAAATAACGCGCACGTGACAGGAGTTGCAAATGTATCGAGGTGAAATAAAATGTCTTTAAATTTAGCCCATTTCAGTTTTAAACAGAAAAAAAAAAACGAGTTCACAGAGGCCATTTTACAGTTTTTCCAAGCAAGAGTCAAGGGGGGGAGGGAAGCTTGGTTAGCGGGGAAGCTTTCCGAAGATGGCTACAAAATCCACAAGATTCTGCCCCCTTGGTAACGGCGCGAACAAGTTACAGCTCACCCCCTCAAATTAGCATAAAGAGCGGGAAAATGCATTTTCAGCAGGATTAGAGCCCTCGCGACGGAGAACGTGATAAACTGCAAAATCTCTGGATGTGGAAACGGTCACATATCGCGTACAAGCTTATAACTTCGGCAACACTGGTTCGGCTCCCGCTAATGTAATAATATTGCGCGCCACTTGTTTTCCATGCGCGCCAAGTGGGGAAAAGATTAAGGGATAGGGATTTTCTCATCTCGCCTATTTGCGAACGGAAGAAAAGGTGCGAGAAATGTTGGCGCCTTTCGTTACACCGGGACTACTTGATGTGTTTGAGATGGTTTGAAAGACGAGCAGTATACACTAGAAATAATATAGGATATGTCTCCGGCATTGAAATATTTCACTCTAAAATGATTCCTGAATTAATTAAAATGCTTATTTTTTTAACCCTTTTGGGGTTGCATGTAATTGAAGATAAAGATTTATAATTCCTTAATTCCTTCGTCTATGTAAATTTAAAGAATAAATACGAAACTATAGCAGAATTTATCAGTGCAATATTTATTGAACGCACATATCGAATTTTTTAAGCGATTAAATAATAAAATACATGTCCCTTAAAGTTCAAGCAAAATTTGTCGTCAAGAACGATTTTTTTGTTTAGGCCAGTCGCAATTCATTTGACCTTATCTGGTACAAATACATTCTAATACTTTTCAATTCAAAATTTCAGGGTTGGTGATAAAGACTACTAAATTATGATTAGAGTAGGAAAGCATGATAAGGATCGCAATCAACCGGTGGACCGCAAGGATATTTTGGATCGATCATCAATGCTAAGGTTTATGATACTAAAATAAGGCACTGATTTAACTCATGATCATCCTTGAAGGTGATCGTGAAACAAGTAAAAAATTAAAAGTAGCGCATGGACCAAAAAAGTTTGTGCACGCTTGGTTTATGGGGACAACCAGGTATCGAAAACCATTGTTTGCAATCACCAAGAGGTAATGAGCGTTATTGGCACTTATCCTGCGCATGTAAAATATGTAATTGTCCCAGTGACCTCTGTCCTCACATTTAAATGGCGGAGACTCAACCAACTTCAGGACGACGAGGACATGGGGCGCTCCATACACGATGCACCACCCAATTCACCCCTTGTAGTGCTGAAAGAAGCATTTCTAATCCTACAAACTGTCCCACCGTGGCGAGGGGGTACTACTAGACGGAGTGTGCAAAATACGTCGGGAGTGTGTTCTCTTGGTAGGGCCACCCAAGGCGTGAAGACCACTCCATATGTCCAGCTAAAGTCTGTAGGACCCGGAACCAATTCAGTTTTTTACCGCCGGTGCTCCAGGTCTGTGACCATAGAAGCTGCCCCTTACCGCAACTATGAATAATTCTGATCACCTGTCCTCAACGACTTTTGTTGGAGGCAATACGCACCTCGAAATTTGTACTTGCTTCTCTTCTGCAGAAGCCTCCGCTCGTCACATTTAATCTTGTCTGGGACTTATCAGGCAAGATTTGATACAAGACTCCCTATAAGTACTGGATTTTTTCTGAGTGGATGAACTCATGAACCTGATTTAGCCTTGCTGGTCACGCGCGCGGAAATGAGAAACAACAGCAAAAACAACAAACACATTTGTAATGGTCATGTACTCTAAAAAATGTATAGGAATTTGTTTATTAGCGTCATTAAAGATATAAGACCTGAGTATGTTTATTTGTAAACTTAAGTAAGAATGAAAGGCTCACTCATTTAAATATGAGGGAACCAGGAAGAAGAAGAAGAAATGAACCTGTGAGTGTAGTATATGCTTCCGTTCTTGTGCTTGTGTACTTCGGTGTAGCACATTCCATCTGTGATGCATGTTCCATTGTCATTGGCGCTGGGACAGCTGTTGCAGTAGCATTTTATTTCTGCAAAAAGAAAACAAATTATTTAGAAAACTCAGGGTGCCATGTGGAATACATAACATTACAATTTATAGCATGAAACTAAAATGATAATAAAATGAAGCACTCGAGTGAAATTTCGCTGAGGAGGAATGTTATTATAGATGTCATCCAATAGCTCCATTATTTCTCCCCAGAGACGATGAAATGAGAAAGTAAGACGTAAGGAATACAACATTTGTGCATCATTTTATTTGCAAAAATGACTAAATAGAAAGGTATTTTAAACTTGTTATTTTGACGACACTTTTATTTAATTAAAAATTTAAAAAAGAATAATATGCGAAGAATAGTAGTATATAATACTTTGATTTCGTAAAATTGTTCTTAAAATCGGATAGAAACCTAGAAACAAATTTAAGAAAAAATCCTTTTTATCATGAAACTTTCTTTATAATATTTACGCAAATTTACTTGATAATCCATTTAATAGTTACATTAACATCAAAATATAAAGAAAATTTGATAAGAAAATAATTTCTCTTATGTAAGTGAATTAAAATGAAAATCAAAATTCTGCATCATAAAAATAGTTTTCAAGCTTTTATTACTAATAATTAGTAATACTTGAGTCTCCAACTCTTTTACAGAAATAACCAAGTATAAAGAACAATTTCGTAATTTTATATTTGTTTTCCTCAATCACTGAAAATATTGTTTCATAAAATTACATTCTTTTGAATTTTAATCACAATGCTTTTGAATTTATATTTTTGGCAACACAGTTTTCTTATTTACATTTTAGAATTATAATGAGGGTAAAAGAATGTGCAGCATTTTATTTAACTCACACAAATAGTTAATGAATTTATAATTAATAACAGAATAATATAAAATTTCTAGACAATAGAAATCATTATGAAATTCATGTTATAATAAAACAAGCTTTAGAAAAGAAAAATATTATTTTTTCACTAGAATTGAAGTATTTTTTAAATAAAAATAATGTGCTTAAATTCAAAGTTTTAGAGATTTAGTAATATATTTCGAATACAATTAAAGAAATATAAATTAATATTTTATGGATTTGATTAAATAATCAAGTTAAGACATGATTTAACTATACATATTCACCGAACCCCAAATATAAATTGATATGCAAGAGGGAAATTTTTAAAATTTAATAAATTTTTAATTAACATATTCATGGATATAAGATAATTTTTAAGAAAAAAATAAAGCTAAAATACATATTTCCTGTTTTTTTACCATTATTATTCAATAACAATAAAATTTATAAAAAAAAAGTTTCAGTTGAAAAATTAATCTGCCATTGTAAGAAATTATATTTTCATAAATTCATGCAAAAAATATTCATAATAGTTATTAAAACGGATAATTCTCAAAAGCATCTTCAAATAAATAATTCATAAAGTTCCATTTCCTTGATTTTAATAGCAACAAATGTAAAAAATTTAATTTAAAAGTCATATTATAAATTATATTTTCAATATTGAAATATGTTTTCAAATTTATTATCATATCTGTTCCAAATACAAATTTTAAACCCGCTTTTGTTAATAACCACAAAAAGAGTATGCTCTTTTGTTACTAACAATGAACTTCTCTTCTATAATATGCTGTTGACAATTTGCATTGTTCCTTTTTGCAATAAACACATATTTCTGAATTTTTTTAAAGGATAAAATATTGCATATATATTTTAATATTTAAAGGACTATATTTTAATATTTAAAGGACTATATTTTAATATTTAGAGGATTATTTTAATATTTAGAGAAAAAATTGTAATTACTTTCTAAATATTTTAATATAAGAAGAGAAAAACATTAGAAATAAAGTTCTAAATATTTTCGTCAATTTATGTATTGAAAACTTTAAAAAGAGTCAGTCAGTCCTAACTGCTTTTACTAAAGAGGAATGTATTCATGTTACCGCTGAAATGCGGAAACCACTTATTTAGCCAATGCGCAGATTTTAATGCAGTTTATGTAGATAATGCACAGATTGACTTGTGTGATCCATTAAAGTGCGAAAAATTGTTTCATTTCTCAAATTACACAACTAATCACACCTAGATACAGTTTACACATTACCCACAAGGCACATACATCAAATTGAAAATAAAATTCTTAATAGAACAACATTTATGTATGCTTAAATGAACATTGTCCTGTATTTGCTTTTCTTTATATTTAAAGTATCCGCTCCAAAGTTCGAACAACTTTTTCTTAAAAAATAATTTTAATTTCTTCTTTATTTATAGATAAATTATCCAATATTTTACAAATACTATGCTTGTTAAGGAAATGGTTTATTTTCTAGCAAATTTTAGTGAAATTTTAACAAAAAGGCTAACACTCTTACAGAAAATTGAGAGGCATACATCGTAATTTAATTTGGGTGTAAGTTTTATATGACAATGTTCTTTGAAATGAAACAAAATCTGAGGAAAATATTGAGCGATGGAAAAAATTTAGTTAAAAATATACACCAATTATTTTATGAATTTTTACTCAACAATCCATTTAAAAATAGCTGTAAATAAAAAAGTTCTTTATATATGTATTCAAATATTTGCTTCATTTCATAGATAATAGCACTTAAAACATGAAAGGTATAAGTTTCATACAAATATCTTTATTATTTCTTTTGAGTTATCATTATAATTGAGGGGAGGTTGTTTGGAGATTTTGTGAAAAATAAAGTTAAGAGAAAATCTCCTTTAAAGATTGTTTTAGTTTCGTTTGTTATAACAACATGTTACGACTTCTTTGCTAAAATTGATGCCACAAAACGGCCATCAACCAACACATTATAAAAAAAAAAAAAAAAAAAAAAGTTTTAAAAAAATAGTTAGAAAAAAGCAAAAAATACCACTTTTCTTCACCACTTCCGGTTTGAAACTGCAATTTCCGGTTATTGTTTTTCGAAAAGACTGCGTAAATTAAAATTCCTGTAACATAATTTCTATTCGACACACATTATAACGGAAAATTGTTTTAAAAATATGATAATTCTGAGAAAGCACAAAATTTACAAATAAAAAATTAAAAAAAAAATGATGTAGTCAAAAATCAAGTTTCCAACGTAGAATCAAGTTAATACAATCAACCAGTTATTTCACATAATAAATCAGTCATTCATCAAAAAGTGATTCAAAGTATCAAATGGCTTAAAATATTATTACAATTAAGGACATTAGAATCATTCTTCAATATTTGAAGAATCAATGCTATAAAAAAACCAATTATTCGATGGAATCAACTATTTAGGCATCATTTTTCGAAACGGTGCCAAAGCCGTTCATGAGAACATAAAAACGGATCATTGATTTTCCACACTTACAGAGGCTATTAGCTCGAATCTAAGGCTTTATTGGTAACTAAAGCATTAGCAAATTTTAATTACAAGAGTGAGTCTTAATGATCGTTTCTATAAAAGGATGCTGTCAATTCGTGTGATCAATGGCGTTACGCAGAAATTTAATGTTCATTTCGTTGATAATTGTTTTGTATCACAAGACCATAAAAATAGAATAAGAGTTAGTGCATACTAGGGAAAACACGGGCAATGCAGTTCAGAGGCATTGGGGAATCCTTATACAGTACACATAGATAATATACGGTACAGATAATACGCAGTTGTTGTACCTAGCCCTGAGTTAGGTTCTACCAGTTCGATAGAAGCAGCCGGAAGGATTCTTCGTGATTTTGAAGCAGAGAACAAACAGAAGATCCCCAATACTTGGCCTGCCACCGCAAGAGGTATCATTTCACTTTGAAAACATTGCGACTACGACCAGCCTTAACATGCTCCAGCCGGCTTTAGCGAACATGGCGGATTTTAGGTTAATCCTCGATTCGAACTCACTACCTCTCAATAAAGAGAAAGACGACTTAACCCACCAAGCTTCCACAGCCTCTGATAATATACAGAAGAGACAAAATCCCAGTCGTTTGGAAAATAACACTCGCAAACGAAACACAGGATAAAATTATTTTAAATGATACGCTGCGCAAACAATATTTGAAAGTATTAAGTACAATGTTTTCCTCGTGAATGAAGTTTTAATATAATAAAAGCGAATGAACGGATCATATCACTGTAACTGATCGTATCCATGGGATAAAAGATGCATTTATTTATTTATATAGATTTTTAATTTTCTGCTACAAATTATAATAAATAAAGTAGAATTTCTATAATCGTTGGATTATTCAAATTATCCGTATTTCAGAATTTCAAAATAAATAAATAAATAAAATTAAAAAAATAAATAAAAAAATATAAATAAATAAATAAATAAAATAATAATAATTAATATTATTTTTGATTTTACAGTGAAGGGAAAAAACCCTCAAGAAGAGGAAAAAAGAGAGAGAGAGAGAGAGAGAGAGAGAGAGAGAGAAATGTGTCTCTTGAGGAACGCTCTTTTGAATATTCCTGGACGTTCAGAAATTAGAGATGAAAGATATTGGAGAATAGATTAAAGAGTCAGCACATGGATTCGAAATTGCAAATGATGTTCAACTTATTGAAAGTGTCAAGGAAGAAGAAGAGTCTAATGTCCAAATAAAAGCATACACGGAACCATCATCTAGTGTCGGTTCTGATGCTGCTTTCAGGTGAATGGAACAGTCTGAGTGTGACCACATGCAAATTCTCACTATCTGGCAGCCTGAAAACGAATGAAGGCGCAGCTTACTTTGACCGAGATTTTCCGGAAACGGCCCTGAACAAGCGTACTGTGTTAATGTGCAGCACTTTCAAGTACAATCACAAATGCTGCCTTTCCTTTAATTGGTTAAAATTTCTTTTTTTCAAATATGTAGTTTATTTCTCACATTTTCAAATACTTTTCTTCGAAAAAATCCAATTAAACAAATTTTTGATTTTTCGAATGGAGGAAGGTAGGGTCACATAGCAATTTATTCGGATATTTTGGAGTTCTTCTCTGTATAATAGCAGAATCATGGAAAAAAAAATTTAATTTTATTCAAGATTCCCCGCGAAATTCTGAAGGCCGCACTGTATGAATAAAATACCGCGACGGAAAGTGCTGGTATATCGCACATTAATGTATTATTTATAGTTATAAATCATTTATTTTCTTCCATAGATTAATAAATAATTGAAGAAGCGCTCTAATAAGGATTTAAAACCTGACTTAACACAGCATGCCCAGACAGCAGCTTTCGAAACAAAACTTCCCATTTGAAGCGCAATAAATATTGTTTAATTGCATTTGCATTTCAGAAAAGGCGGATGAACAAATTTAAAGTTAAATATAACTTCCACTTTGTTCATGGTTTTGTAATAGAAGTTGTTTTCGGTTGTAAATTATCTCTTTATATATATTATTAAATTCATATTCAATTTATAGATAAATTTACAACTTGTACTTCAAAGGACAAATTTCTACTAATAATGGTAATATAATCTTATAAAATCAGATGTTTTTATGCATATAGTTCAATATGCGTTCATTTATTGGTATGGGTGGAATTTGAACTTGCCAATAAAAAGTACCCGTAGAAAGACAAACCAAACCCCCATTTACACAAATCCATTGAGATTTGAACCTAAGTGTTTGATTTAGAAAAGGGAAATAAAAACTTCACATAGAAGCATCATTGAACAATAATAAACCATCGAATGGCTAAAATCATTTTTATGTAATTACGTATTCATAGAGAATTACACTGAAAAATAAAAAAAATTTGAATTAACAAGCTATACATTAAAAATTTAGCTGTGAATAGAGCAACAGAGCTGGTAGCCGAAAGGTTAGCGCTTTTATTTTCGGTTCAACAGTTCGAATCCCATTTTGAGCTTAGATGTTTGTAATAATTTGGAATGCACTTTAAGCCCTGGTCTGATGAGTCCTCGTATGCGTATAAAAGATGACTTACAAATAAAGGTGTAAATTACAGAAATATCTGGTTCACTCAGTTAATAGCTTGTTGTTGGTTAACAACAGTAGTAAGTAACAATCGCATTGGGATGCATAACAATACAGCATGATAAATAAACATACGCAGAATTGAAAATAAATTTTCGTTACACACGGTTTGATGGTATAAGTATCCTCCCCAAGGGATTTCTCGCCAAATCTGCAGTCCCTTGCTTTGGTTATAGTATCCTTTGGTGTAGTCAATTTGAATTTTTGTTGTATTTTTAGATTCTTTTGTTGCCGGTTTTGTTTTTCTATCGTGTTTTATACATTTTTGTGTCATATATATATATATATATATATACGGTTTATACGACTTTTTTTTTAAGTAGCCAAAGCCTTGGAATTGCTTGGCGACGAAAAAAAGTCTCTAAGGTCGCCAAAGGGGGAGGAGATATACCCTACTTGTTCCGGTATGATTAATATTAAAACAGAAGTAAACAAAACAGAGAGATAGATAGCTATAAAACGTTACAATTCATTTGATATGCCTTTGAAACTCCGTAATAATTTCAGGAGAAAAATTTCCTTATAAAAGATGCATCATCAAAAGCAGAATGTTTCTTAACTTTTATAACTTGATGTCGGATACTTTTGACGCGATAAACAGTTTTGACATTCTTCGGGGGAGATAAGGGGTAATTTCTAAAAATCACGATCTAATCTCGAGCCGCTTTCTCCCAACACTTCGCGCTTTCTTTTATTCCCCGCATTGTTGCAGAACTTGACATTAAGTTTATTATTGAGTAATTTATCAGCTTCAAAATGATAAAGATGAAATTTTACGTTATTAATTAAATCATGAGCCTTCCTTAAACTTAAGGAAACAAGCGGTTGTTCAGCATTAATTAAAACACTTATCTGCAGCATTTTTCTTAGAAGAAAAAAAAATAGTCATCGTTTATTTTAATGTAATATCTGACTTCATTCAGAATTCGTATTATTAAATATTTCGTGTGGTGAAGAAATGTTTCAAAAATTTTTAATTAAAATTTTTGGTTGCTAACGTGATTTAATTTTTAAACGAATAGGCGAAGATTTTAATGGCGAGACAATGATTGTTAAATTTCTGTTATCAGGACACACTTTTAAAGATTTCAAAATTTGGTGGCACGCAAAGAAAAAGATAAGTTTAAGAGTTGCTTACGTAAGAATAATACACTGTGTAAAATAGTTTATAAACACAATTTTTAATGCAAAAAGAAATAATATATGTTCTACAAAAACAAAAGAACACTTATTATTTTACTCGTAATGAAAAAAAAAATTTTCACATTTCTAAAATTTGGAGGCATACAGAAGCACCGAGGCCTGTGTTAGATAACAGTTTTTGTTTTGAATGTTTATAAATATTGTAATTCAAATTTCTCCCTCTCACGTGCGAGTTAAAATACTTTTATAATCTATTAAAATGAAGATGATTTTATGATATATAAACGCACACACAGAATGTGCGATAAGACTCGATCATTTGGTAAGCAAGGAAACTTTTCTGGTAGATTGATGAGATCAAGAATCAACTAAAGTAACGTTTCGCTAAGGCTCATCCATCTGAAATAAGGATGACATTATTTATGTTCGATGTTAAAATTTGGGTGGCAATTCAGATCTTGGTATTGTTATTAATTAAAATTTAAAATTATGAAATTCTGTTTCCGGAAATAATTAAAACTTAAAATCACAAAATACTGTTTCCGGAGTTTGGCTTCTGGTGATAATTAAGATTTAAAATTATAAAATACTGTTTCCGGAGATATTTTACGCTGAACTATAAATCCTAAACTAAAATGTGACCATTCAGCACAAATTGCAAATACTTTTAAATTAAATGAAATGAGTGTTATTCAGTTTTTTGAATTCGCATATCATAGATTTTTGATGACTTTCTACACACTTGGAAAAGTGCATTTCAACGTGGACTGCGGTCGCAAACTCAATGAATGATTTTTAATGGTTAAAGTACAATTTAAAATTATAATACGCATTAATTTTATTAGAGGCGCCGATCAATTGGTTCAGAATCAATAAGTTGATTACTAACCCTATCAAAGTAACCGAGTTATCGAGGCTGAGTTTGGTGTCATTGCGAATGTTGACAAAAACTGCGAGGAATTCAGCGGGTGATTGAGTGGGTAACACCAACATCGTAAATGATTCCTAACCAGTGGTCAGTAGCAGTGTAATGGTTTAAAGTCAGCCTTCATTTGAAAACCGAAGGTAAACCTGCACAGCTTTGAAGTGATTATTTTGGAGTGAGATCATTTCATGGACAACTCCGGGTTTCACAATCCATTAGTAGAATAAATTAATTTTATTTGTCATCCAATCAAAGCAACCTTGTCACGATTAACTAAGAAAAAGATAATACCTGAGATATTGGCCAAGTCACTGGGCTGATTCAGAATGAAGAAATATTCGATGGCGAAGATATTTAATTTGTTAAACAACAGATGCTGTCTGTCATTTCATCACATATGGATAATTAAAACATCAACTGCAGAGAAAGTTAAAACACTACATTTAAATGATATTTCACAGTAAATTTCCCAAAGTGTGTGCTCATTTTGGGGTCTTTATGTGTATATAATTGTATTAAAAGAAGATATATCAATTAAATTATGATTAATTTAACAATAATTTTGAGTTTCCATAAAATATCATTGGAAATAGCACAGAAGATAATTGATAAATATAGGAAGTATTGATAATGAGCCAGATGAATTAAAAAGAGACAAAAAAATTCCTTAAAATTAGATACGATGTCTGGAAAGTATCGCATTCAGGGAAAACAAAGGGAAAGGAGAGGGATTTTCGATAACTCTGGGATTCAGATGATAATGAGAGAATGAAGCCCGCTGTCCTTAACTTTGCTCAGCCATGCGTTTGCATAACACTGGCACCATCCACTAAACAGAATTTAATTTTGTAGATGTTGTATCAACAGACGGTATCCTGCGTCCAACACTATCTACAAGTGTATGTAAAAAATAAATAGAAAACGAAAACCGAGAATTCACCGAATTTTTTCTTTCCCAAGCGTACCCAGTGATCTTGATTTCTGCAGAAGAAAGTCGACTTATCGACTGTGTTGCATATACTACTCATTACGGTAGGCGTGATCTCACGTCAAGCCGATGATTGATGGCATAAAGACAAGTTTCTGAAGCTTCACATTTCGGTTGGAGAGCGGGTGATCTTTTTTTTCTTTTCTGCGTTTAATTCCATGTGCGAATGCATACCATGACGGTCAAATATTTCCTGCGCTGCAGAACTTTAAAGATGGTAATCAGTAGCGGAGTTATTCTGGTACAGTCCGCTTCTGCTGCTCGAAGAAGATTGCCGGTTTGGTAGACGAGAAAGAGGCACCATGGCGGATGTAATCCTGATTATGAATTTCCATTTAGAACACTGCTTTCTTAGCAACAATAATTTCTGAATTTGTCTCCCCCGATGTTTTCTTTTCTATTAATATTCTGCACGTAGACAACCTCCCTGGCGGTTTCTGTAAAGAGCACGCCTTTGTGGAGTCATCGCAGAAAACATTTCTCTCCTCTCTTCGTATTAAAACCCTTTTTATTTCAGAAAGGAAAATGCAACTAATTGAAAGGTAAATTAATAAAAAATACAGGTACACATCATCAATAAAATTTGCACATTCCCATTGTATATAAAATAACTAAAATTGTATATAAAATAACTAAAATATTTTTTTAAATTCATTTTGATAACATTTGTCAAGCAAAAAAAAAAAATGTATTAAATTTTATTATTAGATACTAAAATTTGAAATTTTATAATTGGAGCTCTCATAAGAAAATTTTCTCTCTACGGCTTTATATAAAATAATGTAATATTTATTTGATATATTATTGAAAATAGTAACGCATCACTTTTGTTCATGTCATCAATGAATCACTAAGGTATCACCAAGGAGGATCAAAATAAATAGTTTCATTATTTTATAAAAATATAGTTTACCTATAGATTTTCTTTATCATTAACATTTATCAGCATATTGTATGAATAGAAATATTCATATGAATGTTTCTTTTTGTTACATTGATTTAAAAAGAATTCATAAGTGCAACATGACGATACTGAACAAATTGTGGTTAACACAGTTTAATATATAATCTCATAATGAATGACTTAAATGTGATTGATTTTTGAACATAATTTTACATGATTTTTAGATTAATGCGGCTGTTTTGCTAAAATTAAAGAACTTTCTACTCTCGTTACTAATGTTATGTAATTAATTATTTTAACAAAAATTATGCGAAAACTTTTCTTAATAAGTTAGACTACGTTCCTGCATTTTTGCTGGTGTTAAAAATACAATTTCAATTCTGTTCCCTTTTTCCATTGCAGTTTTTAATCTTTGAAACAAATGAATAGAAGATGTTACCATTGCAAAGCTTTTTGAAAAGGTGTGCATCATGATTGGTACTGAAACATCAACGGATATTTGAAAATATAAACAAAAATGTTAAACAGATTAAAATTTTTTATCAAAACAAATAGAGTTCAATTATTAAAACGCAACGTGAATTAAACTTCTCCAATATGAAGTCACTAAGTGCAAAAACGTCATAAGATGCAAAACATATTAAATGATGGTATTTTGATTTCAGTTTGTTTCTCACAATCATTATTAACAATTTTTGTTACATAAGATGGTTCATTCTCTCATGCTAAAGATGACTCTTCAAGTCACCCAGACTTGAAAAAGAAATAAAAATCTATGAGAGACAGAACAGAAAATAATCTGCGCTGATATTCCAGCTCTGCTCGAATTAGTTTATAAAGAACAAAAAATTTAATATTATTTTGCGTTTAAAAACAGAAATATATAGTTCAAGAATTTCTTTTAAAAAAGCCAAAACTCAAACACCAATTTACAAGTTCAGTCTACAGAAAATACCATATTGTATGCTCAACACACACAAACAGTACAGAAATGACAACACCACAAGTGTGTGAAATGTACGAACATACGGAATTTATTTGTTATATGAAAGATGAACGATAATTCATTTAGAGATTCCTCCTCAATCGAAAATTATCTGCCTCCTAATCTCGAGGGATAACATTTCATTCTTTTGCATTTACTAGATAAACCAACAATACCCATTGTGTCAGATTCAGGAAATATCCATTCAAGCATTTCAGAATAGAAACTGATGTTGGTTTGCAGAAACTGAGAAAAGCTGAATCAGGCTTTTAATATCCAAAAAAGCTCTTTCTCGCTAAAAGCAAGAGTTAAAAATGAAGCAAAATAATGGACGAATAAAAAAGGTTTCATTTCGCTTCCGGCAGCACTTTTAGTTTGTCGGCGACATCATCATCGGGTTACAGAAACCACCACAAAAACGGTTCAAACGAACGTTAATTGCATTGCAGCAAAGAAATCTTATGAAATTTGTTTGCACTGTTAAGAGGCGTAATTAAGATGAAACGTTAATTTTACATATGATAAAAGATTGGGATGCTTTCAGTAAATAATTTAATTTCATTGTTCATCAAATTGCGCCTGAATGCGAAGAAAAAGCAATAATCGCGGCAGCAGAAACAATCATTATGCCCTATTAAAGTGATCGCAACCAATTATTGCTTTTTTTTCTGAAGAGAGAGATCATACTGCACAAATCCTTCACCAATGAAAGCGTTTCCTCTTTTTGGTTCGTTTCCTTCGGCCGTTTTTCGAATTCCAGGAAGAAGCGACATTTTTAAAAACGGAAAAGTTCAAAGAGTTGCGATACTGTATATAAGAACGGGCTGGTGCTATTTTTCTTTGAGGAAAAAATATTTCAAAGTGTGTTTAAATTTTAATGACTGTTTTTAAAGCAAATTTCACAAAACGCATTTACACAAGAGGAAATAAAAAACAAATTTTCTATTATTATTTTTCTTAATCCCCTAAAAATGTTGAGTTTCACAAGATTCCTGTATGCTTTTATTTCCCTCTATTTTTTTTTACTTCTTTTAAGACTTCGAAAAGTTTCTGAAAATGTTCTTATTTTCAAAACTTTAACCGATATTCTTCATAAAAATATTAAATTTCAATGTTATATATTAAACATTTCTGAGATATTAAAAATTTCTTAATCATAAATATATTCAAATAAGTTTTATGCTGTAGACCCGATTTTCTAAATGTTCTATTTTGACAAGGTTTCTGTTTGCACAATTAAGTCAAATAAATATTATAGTTTCTGCATAAAAAATGATTCACTATTTGAATAAATCAATTTCAAACTTTTTAGACGATTAACTAACCTAAATTTAATTTAAGTCATTAAACTTGTGTTATCTAAATTAATTTATATATTTCAAAATTTAAAAATCTTTTATCCTTGATAAAATTTAAAAAAAACTATTAAAAGAGAAAAAGTATGGACTTGTTAATAGAAATCATTATTTTCCTTTCTAAAGACAAATACTCTATTTATTCCATAAATCAAATATTTTTCGTGAAGTGAAATTATTCCAAATTCTATTGTTGGATTTCTTCATTTCCTTTAATGATGAAATAAGAGTCTGGACATAGCAAGAAAAAAACATTTTGCTGTTGTCCTCTAAGTTCTTGGTTAAAAGAAAAATAAATTTACCAACGACAATTGATTTTACTCAATCTTTTCCACGGATCTTAGCGTCAGTTTTTGTCTTTTCGTGCTGTGATTGAGGGGCTTGGGTCGTCTTCAGTCATGACGGAATCGAAAAATGGTGCAGCACCGAGTGATATCATTCAGAAGCAGTGCAGATATTAGCTGTTTCGAACCTTGTGAATTTCCCAAATGAAAAAAGGAAAAATGTTTAAGAGCAAAAAACAAAGTAATCAAACCTCATGAATGCGACATCCTCTTCGCGAGGATTGTGGTTATTATCACTGTCTGCAATCGAAAAATAATATGAATTTTCAATAAGACTATTTATATATTTCATACATTGACTAGGATTGGAATGCATTTCTTTCCTGTGAAAAAATGTTTTTTAAAAAAACTCTTACGTTTACGAAGTTTGGAAATCGATTTTTGATACAGTGAGATACAATTCCGTAGTTTTAATTATATTCCTAATAAAATAAATGTGTTTTTAAAAATCTTTCTTTTCTCTTTTTATAAGTTTTATATTCAAAGTGCTTTTTGTTTTAATGGTATATATGATTGTCATAGCTTGGAAGGAAAAACTGTCGTAAATGTAATAAATGCAATGGCTGACAATAATCACGGCTAAGAGTATGGATGAAGGTAAAAAACTGTGTAGGATACAATATTCCACCTTTATAGAGGGTACATAGAGGAAAGGGTAACGTCTCAATTGTTGATCTGAGCATTTGTGTGATCGTGATTCGAAATGTAGAGCAATGTGCTCAACAGGGTAACCGATAAAAGTCTTACCACTTTTGCATTTCCACTGAACAAAATAAAAATAGGTTAATAAATGAATGAACCATCTGATTCAGAGCATCTGATCAGTCGAAAGTAGTCTTTAGAAAAGCCAGCCCATTACAACTCGAACAGTAGCGAAGAAAACCGGAAGAGACCAAACAGCTCGTTTGGTATTGTTTCTTTACGACATCAAAATAAGCTGCATCGAGTCACCTAATGCATCAATCAAGTGGTTGGAGAGGCTGCAGTGAATGAAGGCAATTGATTTCAAATATTCAACCTGGCAGATTCAGGTGATGAATTCAAAACGCACTCATTCTTGTTTGTGCCCAAAGTACAAAACATTTATCGCACAATTGGAGACTTGTCAACCCATGCAGAGGTTTATATGCTTTCTGGAAATCAATTTTTTTAGCCCTTGAGAATGACTCTATTGGTTACCTTATATTTATATACTTCAGCTGAAATGGCTTACTGACCTCTGTAAGGGAACATTGGACACATTAAACTGTACATGTACAATCTGCATCCATTATTATCAAGTGCCATACTTTATCTTCAAACCTAACTGCCTTGAAAAAGAGGGAGTTCATTGAGAGATGAATGTAAGCTGTATTCTTTATTTAAACTGTTTGATATCATTAGGACATTTTATAATTACAAATATTCACATAAAATTTACTATCTTATTTTATCTAAACACTAAAAGCACACGTGTCAGTTATAGCTTATTAATAAGTATAAATTATTTTAAAAAAGATTAAGTTAAATGTAAGTAGATTTCCTTGACTGTAATGAATAATTTTACAGCAAGAAAATAAATTAAAAGCAATTCGATTGATATTTATTGGTTCACAGAAACATTATATTCCATAATTTTCTGTTTTCTTTAAAATCAGATGTCTCAGATCATTAATTCTGTTTCATTTTGCTGACGAGAGCATTCCGAGCCCCGGAGTACATCGTTTCATAGGTGATTACGGTTGAAGTCATTAAAAAGCAATTAGTTCATTTAAGGGCGAGTTCTCTGCAATGTTTTGAGGTGGAACAAATCGGACATGAGCAAATTTATTTTCCCAAGTTGTTGGCGTAGTTTCTTTTTCTACCCGTAAAACTATAGGATGTCTCTTTTGAATCTAATTACTCTTTGATGAAAGGTTAAAAAATCCGGAATTGGGTGATAAATGATCTAAATTTTTTAATGATCAAAAGTTCTCTTTCAATCGCTCGCAAAGAAGATTTCGTTAGTAACAATGCTTTCTAATTGAAGGAAAACGTATCAGCTTTTTTACATACGAGAGTAACTTTATGATAGATTTTAAGCATTACTTATTGCATATTTATCAATAAAAAGCAATATTTACTCTTAAGTAGGGCGCTACTTTATAATGCAATTTCAACTTTATTGACATTAACGTCAACAGTCGTATATGTTAAACGCATGAGCTTACTTATATACATGTTCATCTCAAGATCTTATAAGATTAAATTCTTACAAAATGTTCATTAGAATTTTATATATCTGTTGAAAAAGAATGCAATGGAAAACTTAGCGGCAAAAAAACTTGTAAAGCATCGCATAATTTGCTTTCCGGATAGTTAGCCACCTTTATGTTTTGCATAGCAAGAAACTAATAAAACTCCAAGCACCCACGCCAACTGATGTGCATCCAGAAAACAGAAGCGCAATATCCATTTCTCGTTGTTCAATGGTGAATGGGATCGACCTAGAAACCTTCCGTTCTGAAGAGCGGTATCCTTCAACTGGTACAGTTAGACCAATTTATATACATTGTTAAATATATTTGATAAACATACTCAGTGAGGCTTTTAAGGGATCTCAGTGGCGGTCATAAATGATGGTCTTCTTATGTTTAAAAGACGAGTAATAAAAAATAAAGGATGCTAATGAGAAGATGAAGAATTGATTTTTTATGAGAGTTTTCATAGAATCAGAAGCAGTTGGTTATTAGGCAACATGGCAATATCGAGAGAGTGAATTCCTATTTATATAAATAATTTATAGAAAAAGTTAATTCTTTTGAACGCAATTCATCAGCAAGTGTTAAGAATGAAAACAAACAATTGAGTTATTATAATACCACCAGTTACTCTATTTTTGGCTTCTCCTTTTGGTGATATTTTGCAGTTGTTTAGTTCACTGAAACACAATAAACAACGAGAGAAAAAAAGAAATGTCTCTGAGTTTGGTATCTAATCTGTTCTTTTTAAAAGAGACATTTTGAAAGTTTTTATCCAAACCTTTTTAATAGCATACATGGATTTTTTTCTCATAAAGACATGAATAGGTGTGAATAAATTTCAAAGTTTATTTGTATGTAATATATTGTATAATTTTATAAGAATTCTTTTTTTGCTTATAACTAAATGTGGAGTTAATTTTAATTCTTTCTTAATCATAGTAAGTAATTTTAGCACCAGACAATCAGTTAAAATAATGTCAACAAATTAATCATAACATTAAAAATCAACTGAAATATGGTATGCAAATATTTTTATTGTATACAAAATAATACATGCATAACTGAGAGATTAATCAACTTCTATAGTGCACACAATAAAAAATTAATTATTTATATTTTACAGGGTAAAAAAAAAAAACTTTAAAAGATATATATATAAAGGAATATTAGAAAGTGGTGTTTCGCAAAGTTTAAAGAAACGTTTACAGGTAGGAGGAGAAAAAGATACAAAGCTTATGGAATCGTGATTTAAGTGAATTTTTTTCTTCATAATTTAAATGGTTTAAGGATTTTTAGCGCCATCGTCGGAGAATGTGTGATGAAGAATGATAATTCAACTCACGTAGAGCATCCATTAATCAAAGCTCATCTCGTTTCTCAAAATTCGGAGGATGATGAAGTGGGGGCGCTCCGAGCGCTTCGAATACCAATGAAACTAGAAAACAAGATGATAAGCGGATTATTCCGATGTGAATTGTTTCTTTTTTTCCTCAAGTTTCTTGTGATTTTATTTCTTGTATAATTTACATGATTATAAAAAAAAATTACTAAACTAACGTTAGCAAACAGTTTACATTAAAAAATGCAGTGGGATTATTCTTGTAAAATGATTATTAAATTTTAACAATCTGGTTTTTTTTTTTTTTTTTGTATTGATAGGACCATTGTTTTATGAAAGAAATTTGTAAAAAGTTGTTCCTCAAAGAGTGAACTTAGTGAGATTTATATTTTTTAAGCAATATTAAAAATTTTGCAGATTTAATTTGCAATATTAGATCAAATTGTAGTTTTATTTAAAAAAAATTGAAGCGGAAATTTTTAAGAAATTTTGCATTCTAAAATTTAGAAAATTAATTTTGTGAAACACTGTTACAAAACGACTGGATATCGAGAAAATATTGAATTCCAATATGCAGCTACAATTTAAAGTATAAGCGAAACCAATACAATCTGCGATGAAAAAGTTAAAGACACTCTTAAAAACAACAATGCAAAATTTCGACTTTTAAACCTCGAAATGGTATGAGGTTAAGTATTTTGCTTCATACCATTGAATAGGATAAAGACTTTTATGTTGATCCGTATTAAATTTTTTTCCACAATTGCTATTTTAAGTCTCCTAGAATTAACTAAGGATTTCCCACTCAACTGTAACAGTAATCTATCCAATGAAGAATTTAAAATTTTTTGTCTAATATTTCAAATTTGTTATATTTAACAGTTTTAGCATACAAACTGAATAAAAATTATATAAACATCTTACAAATAATAACTCACTTTTATTTAAAAGCTGATATATTCCATCATTTAGCTCTTTTTTTCATTTATGCTTACTACACAGAAAAATGTTTATTCCATAAAATTGAAAACCAATTTTCCTGTCATTTTTCTTGAGCAGAAACCCTTCCATTGACGTTATATTAAACATGCAGTGCGGTACTTTTCCATCAAGTTGTATATTTGACTTTGGTAGAGACAGAAGCAAATTAAAAAGAACGTACAACGGTCTTTTTGGAGATCAATATTATAAGAAACATCGATGGGCGAAATTCCTAATAAAGTGCGGAGGATTTCTGCTTACTTAAGAGCCTGACTCGCCGAGCGAAGAAGTCAGCGAAAGCTTAGCTAGATAGATATAGAAGGGTCCTTGGAAAAATGGCTTGGAAAGCCAAGGCAAATGCCTATAAAATATTTCGTTACAGAAAATATATTCCGACCATGAATATTCCGTCAGTCAAGAGAAATCGAGTTAATAGAAGACGAAAGGACTATGAAAATTTAAAAGTGTTCTGTACGCTTATGTCCATCAGAATGCACTAACAAATTACTAACATGACTCACTAAAATAGATAAAATTTCCTTAATGTGTGAGTTAACGTCGAATGTTTTCTGAAGCAATATTTGGGTTCACGTTTATTTGCAACGTCTATAGATAATTTTTTAATCAAAAATATATTTCAAATTACTTTTTTTTATCAAAACCCTTTTAAGATAACATAAAAAATGACAAAATTATTTTTTGAAATAAAAACTTTTTATATCATAATTACTTTTATGAGATGATAAAAATTACTTTTGAAAATTAATACATTTTTATCTCTAAATGTTTTTTAATTAATGATATTGTGAAAATAAGAATGCGGTTGTCGTAATGAGCACATACAAGGCGACTCAAAGAATAATTCTAAGAATGAAATTTAACATAAGTTCTGCAAACATGAAGATGGTAATTGCAACGTAATTTGTAGTAATAAGGTCTATTATCTACGTACATGCTAAGAGATGATTATATGCACGTACATCGAAGCATATATGAATGTATTTACTTCCGTCAGCATATGAGTACGTATGAACTCGAAAAATTAAGTAATGAATAAAATATTCATTTATACAAAAACGTTTTATCGCTTTTGAATACTTTTTGTTTTTATAGAATTTATGAATCCAGGACATTTCTACACACATAAAATTGTAAACTCGAATCTGTTTTGGGGGGTGAATATTCGTAGTGGCTTAGAATCTACTCAACCTGTAGATGCTTGTTGAAGTGCAGATCGAGTACAAAAAAAAGTTTCACATTGTGAAAAGAAAAGCAAATCATACGTTATATATGATACACAATTATCATTGATTATTTTAACAGATTTGATCTTCAATAGATTTTCGTAACGGGCTGCAGCATTTAGCTTATATAATAATGAATTTGATGTTCATAAATGCTATAACTATTAACTTATCACAAAAGATTTTAAAACCTGTTTTTGTTTCAAATCATGACCAATATAGGTATGGTTCTATTACACACAATCTAAAACAGAACAAACAACGTAGATTTTTCCTAGAGTGGTAACATAAAAACCACGCTTATTTTACGCAGCAGAACTGTCTAACTAATTCAAGCATCAAAATAAAATTTTGCCCACACAAAAAGTTCTCTATGTCATAAGGGTAATTCTGTACGCGACATTCACCTCCATCGTAAGTGACGAATACAAATCTTAAACAACACAAGTATTACAGGTAGCCTCATTGCGACAACGGGGTGTCGCTGGGTGTAGTGCATCAGATATTTTGGTTAAAGCGGGTGCTGGTGGGCCGTCAGACATTCCCAAGTCATCGATTTCTTTGGAGCTGTTCACCTGAGCTAAAAAAGCTGTTAATGCTTCTTGGACCATCCCACTGCTCACCAATGGTACCAGGAAATGTGCCCTGGAGACCCGTTATCAATCTAGTGTTGTAGGCGGGACCAGACGGTCATCAAAGGCCTATCAGTAGACACTTGAGAGCTAAATTGATCTTTCCACAAGCCTAATCTTGAGGTTAGATTTTATTAGAGTGAAAATTCCATAGGTCTGATTTACTGTTGCTAAAAGGGGAGAAGTGCAGCTACAACACATATTAATCATTATGTACTTTTAAACTTTGCTTCCTACCAATGAGCTTGCAATGGTGAATGCAATCGCCGTAACTTAACAAGTGATTGTTGGCAACGATCGTGTATTTCTTATTCGGCAAGTCTTAAACTACAAAGTCAATGAAAAATGTAAAGAACATAGAAATTAATGCGAAAGTAAACAAAAGCTAGAAGTGCATATTGAAATTTGATGTATTCCTCAGTCAAAAAAGAAAATTTTTAATTAAGAGATTTTAACAGTGATCATAAAAATGTAAATAAATAATAAAATAAAAACAAATTTACAACTAATAAAGTTCAATTAGATTTTAAGCAAACGCTGAAAATTTGTTATTTAAAAATTGAAAACATTTTTTTGCTTATTTGTAAAAAGGAAAAGTATTATTCCTTCTCTTGTCGTGTATTCTTGGTCCAATAGTGAAGTTCTAACAAAGTGATTTAAAATCTAAAATCATAATACACAGAGATGTAAAACATAACTTTGAAAATAATCAGGTTAAATTGGATTTCAAATCGAAGGAGTTTAAAAAAATTTTTTCCTCATAAACTAAAACCATTTTGACTCATGAATTCATAAAAGACATGAAATCAGACCCGGATCAGCACAGAGAATCACACAGCGAATATGTTTATAGATTATGAAAGCCCACAACAGTCTTTCTAAAATGATGGTTGTAAAGCGCTTTGAAATGAAACCCAAAAGATTTTATTGGCCACAAATGGGACAGAGGGAACAGCAGCTAAATTTTTGACTCTACCTTAATAATACTGATCAAGAGAAATTGCTTTCACTCCCCAGCAATACACGTTATCAAAATATTAACAACACTTGGGGATCTTCATGGCAAGCCTGTTAGCTGTAACTACAGTCCACCTCTCGTTAACATCTTTTCTAATACACACAGCAAGAATGAAGTGTACTCTGATACACTCACAGTTCGCCCTTGGAAGCATGAAAAATTCATCCACTTGAAAGAACACCGATGCATCTTATGAAGAGCCCATAACATTAGATGATTATCAAGCACACACAATACCAAATACATATTCAAGTAAATGGACATTATTTGGTCAATAAAGTGTTAATATGTAACAGTAATACCGATTTCCTGAAAAGACTTTTCTTCAATGGTTTTAGTTAATTTGAAGTAAATATACTGTTGACTTTCAATCATCAATCACTTTTGATTATGCGGGCAATTTTTACTTTTGTGATAACAATTAAAAAATATTTCTCCTTATGGAAAAGCTCAAAAACTAATTAGAACAAAAATAACATCCTACATAAGGCAGATGAATGCATTAAAACAACATTCCGAAATATTTTATTTCTATTTTTACATAAAATGTGTCTTTTTGAAAGAAAATAAATTTGAATTTAGCATTCGTTTTTTATAATTATATTTTAATGAAACAAAAGAAAATATTTAAATGCGCCAAATAACACACAGACATAAGGAAGATAGTAAAGTGCAAAGCTGAGTGTATACTGACATTCGAAATTTCATCAAACATATTGATACAATTTATATAACAGATTTGTAAATAAATTAATTATCATAAATAGTTTGAAGCATTTTCTCTAAATCACAAAATTATAAACTTCTTTTAGTATCAGAAAATGATATACATTAAATTGTGTATAGTTGTAAATAAGTGTGAAAAAATCAATGCAATAGATGATCGCTGTTAATAAAAATATTTGCGGATATTAAATTAAAACAAAAAACATCCTAAACATGGATCAAATCAATCGCCAATCGAATTTGTTTATGAAGAAAAGTTGGCGTCCACTTACTTTTCTTTTTCCTGTTCCGGAATTTGGTAAGCTTTGATTCCGTCATAATGCAAATAGCAGAGCTCCCAGCGGGCGATAGTGACAAGATGGGAGCTGCTTCTAAGGAGAGTGACACACTCTATTCAGGACATCGGGAAGGGTGCAGGAGTTATTTTTAAGAAGCTTTATTTCATGCTTTTTTATCCAGTTTTTTCCTCCTCTTCACTCAAGAAGATGCGCAGTCGAAAGAAGAAAAGTCAAAGAATCTCACTCCTTTATTTGTTTATGCTTGGAAATTGTTTTTTTCCCTCCAATTAACTTTCCTCGGTTAAAACTTTTGGAATTTCGTTATTTGATAAGAGTTCAGAAACTTGTTGATTTAGTTTTAGTATTTGGTGGTTTATGAGACGTAACTATTAACAGAAATATTCGCCGACTGCTTTGTTTTATGTGGAGTGAAATTATTCAGTGTGTGACACATTGTTTATTTGATATTATTTACAGCTGCTCCTTATTCAGTTTTTTATTTTGTAAATTAATGCATTATTTTTTCTCCAGATAGTGGGGGATAGCTTTCAAGAGAAAATGTGTGCAAAATTATTATGTTCTAAGAAAAAAATTTTGATGTCGAAAAATAACAATATTAAAAAAAAAAAAAAAAACATTTGTATTGCGTTGATCATAATGTTGTTTTGCCTGAGAAAGCAAAGAATAAAAAATATCGAACGAAACATTGAACACTTTAATTTTTCCCTTAGAGTAAAGAAGCTATTTAATATTGTAATCAGGATTACGCATTTTTACGCTTATTTTTCGTAAAACATCTTTAGCATGTTTCACGAAAAATAAACATGTGAAGAGTAATAAAAAATATTTTTTCAAAAATCAACAAAAATAACAATTACTGTAATTTTTTTCACTACAAAAAGTGCTGGGTATTTGGAACCAGTACAATCTGCAGTAGATTTTTCAGAATATTCGGAAAAGTTTTACAGAGCGTTTTATTGTTATTTTTGCAGCATCTTTTACAGTAATTTTTAGAGCACTTTTTACTATTTAAGATTAAACTAAATAAAAATTATGGACACGTTATTTAAATTCATTTGTATAATTTTAGTTTAGAATTTTCTAAATTGTACAATCAAATTTAGTATAAACATTTTGCGTAATAAACAATAAAAAAAAATTACGTTATCCAAAATTTAGTGATTCAGATACAACAGAATTTGCAAATGACATTTAATGCAAATAAAATCTAATAAAAAGTAGCGTCATTTTAAAACAAAAAACGATAATCACATCAATTTAAATCGGATGCCCAGTGACAAGCAATTTTTTCACGATGAACTTTACAATAAAATTTGTTGTAATTTTTAGTATTTCTTTGACAGCTATATAAATAACGGCGGTTTTTATTGTGTTTTCTAACCGTGCTGTGGGAAAAAATATGGATAAAATATTTTTATAATATTCTTTCCATACTCATAGCACTTAAGAAATTTGAAAAATAGTAAAAAAATTCCAAGTTTTCTTGAAGAAAGAAATGTTTTTGAATGGTATGTATAACCTTTAACTTCATTACATCTCGGCATAAGAAATTTTACAGAGACTTTAGTTTGACACTCATGAAGTTTTCAATTAATCACAAACGTTAAAATGAAGATTTCGAAATCACAGCTTTAAGTAAGTTAAACACCATCATCTAGATGCAAGTTTCATTCCATTGATGCAGTTGCTCTCCACTCAGCCCAAGGCAACAAAAGAACACTAAGATTTTTTTTATATAATTATTCATAGATTCTAATTTCAAGTATATCAGCATTAAAAACGTATGTGGACCTGATATTAAATGTGGTTTTGCTTTTTGCATAATTACATAGACTCAGTCCTCAAACACTTATAGCTTTAATTTTATAGTGATGCTTTCAAAGTTGTTAAGTGAGACAAGTCGGTTGTATCCTAAGTCTGATTGATTATACACATCGTAATATCAGCATTTGCGAAAACTTTCCCTGGATATTCATGCACATTCACGTATTATAAAGAGAACTGAAGAAATATCTTTCCAAATAGAAGACTTGATGCAAATTGTGCACCATCAGCTATTCAATAATTGTTTGTACCAGAGAGCTTTCTGCCGAAAATGATGTGTCTAATTGCAGAATTTTACTTCGTGATAGCTTAGTGCTTATGCCACCGTCCTTCCACCCGAAAGGGCGGGGTTCGATTTCAAATGCCGCCAAAGACCCACTGAGTACATGCGATATACATGCTCGTTAAATACGGGGGATCGAAAGTTCTGTGGTCGGTCGTTGCTCACCTTCCAGGTTGAAGTCAAAATTGAGGGAGTGGATCATCTGGTGGGGCCATCTATAAGAAGAGTCTTAGAGCAAAGTCGTACTTTAAGCTTCGTGGTTAAGCAAAGACGCATCCTACTGACTTAAATTCATATAGCCAATGGCATAGCCAGCTTGGCAGGTCCAAGTGTCGTAAGTAACAATAAAATTTTGCAAAGATTCTGTGTCCTAAAGCGATCAATCCTACTTGATGAACAGAATGTCATTCACAGCTATCGATGTCTTTTTGAACATATTTTTCGCTGAGATTTCAAGCGAGGAAACAATGATGCAGCTTGCAGAACACAAATTCAACAGTTAAATATGCGAATCAACAGTTGCCGATATGAAAACTGTCTTGCAACTATCACAGTAAATAAAATATTCATCTTTCTCATTTATAAAGAAAAATTTTTAAAATAAGTGTAACATTTAATACAATTATTAGTTGAAGTTTCATATATAACAATTTATTCTATGCCAACGTTAACCGGCATATATATTTTCTGAAAGTACATTAAGCACAATAACTTTAACAATACATATACATTTGGTGATATACTAAATAAATATTAAAGAAATTAAAGTGATACATTTTGTATTCTTCAATCAATTAGCTAAGACTACAAAAATTATTAATAAAAATCGTAACTGTTTTTTACAGATAAAAAGCATTAATTCATTTGATAAAAAAAAATAAAAATAAAAAACGTTTTTATTTAGTTAGGCACTAAGTTTAATAAATTATTGCTTGTAAGCTTTATAAACAAAAAAATTTCTTTGTAATAATCATTAGGTAATTATAATGAAAATACAAATCAATTAACTAACGCTAATTACAACGAAAATTTCATAGTTTTTGTTAAGACCAAATCTTAACATCTTAAAAAAATTCAAACAAAGAACTAGAAAAATTTTTTGTGGCTTGTGTTTGTGAAAGAGTTGGCGATAGGTAAAGCTCACATCGCCGCTAAATTTAACGCTGCCCTGACATTACACCCATAACCCTTTTCACTCCAGCTGTAGTAGGCAACACAAGTTCGATGGCATCCCCAGAAGGAAGGCACCGTGCCAAGGCGCCAGTCATGTTCCGCCAATTATCTCTAAAGCGGGCAGATTGAAGTGCGGAGAACTCGCCAAGGACTCCCTTTATGAACTGGGGCCCGCCACTTGCGCTGTACGAATGAGTAGATGCAAAAATGATTTTCTGGCTCAAATTTTTCCTTCAACAAAGTTTTAAATATGTTATTTTATATTATTTAAGTATTTCTTTTTCGCCCACATCAGAAAAATGTACTGTTTTTACTCGCAAACGGAAATTTTAAAGGAATGCTTTACGTCTTCCATTTCCATGATTGGTGAAGAGTAAGTATCGCTCACTTAAACCCTACTGAAAACTTTGGAACAGCAATAAAAGTGAACTCTGATGAAAGTTTAGAATGCGTTGGCTGAAGCAAACAACACAACAGAAGCCTCAACTGCAGCTCACTAAAAATAATAGCATCTGGAGACAAAAACTACACTAATTTTCTCATGTAAATAGAATTGTAAAGGTAAATAGCATAAAATAGCATACTATAGATGCATTTGCATGTGAGGAAACAACCAAAGTTAGTAAGACTGCGATTTCTCTCAACTCAAGTTTTGCATTTGTAAGAAATAAATGATAAGCTCTCTTTGCAGTCTTTTTATTTTATTTATAATCAAGTAAGTCATTTTGGAAAAGAAAAGACTTAAATACTGCACTCAAAAACACATTAAGTACAAATAAAGTGCGAAAAATAATTCTTCATAACAATTTAAAATTGTTTCATTGAAGAATGTGACACTGAAGATAAGAAAATTTTATTATCATCAATAATAAAACAGTGGATGTGGATAAAGGCTCCACATCACTCTTCGGAAATTGCGGTCCCGGATTCGATCCCAGTGATTGCTGGACTACAGAAGATGTGTTTCTATACTCTATATGTCGCTGTGTGTGTTCAGAAATCTTACAAGTTCCCTCCTTTGTGGCGCGTGTATATAACGCATCATCTATAAAAAATCTTTTATTGGAAGGCAATTAATGCAGCGGATGCTAAAACGTTACATCGTCAGTCGTTGGACGCTATATCAATTGTTGGTATATAGAAGCTATATGCTAACTATTGACTAACGAATAGGATAAGAAGTTTGAATACATTCTAAATCACGTGGGAATGAGTTACTAATAGTTCAGACTTTGATAGGTAACGTGATTTTCTTGTAGTGTCGTTTTGTTGTAGAAAATCCATGTTTTAATTCTGAGGCTGCAGTAACTTCGTGAGTTTATGACTTCAGGCCCGTGGCTAGAATCTTGCAAGTTCAATACCAATAGTTTATCCAAACTGAAAACCGCTATGCTCACTAACTGCGGCTGAGGGATGTAAGACAGATCGCAATATTTCCCAAGTGAAACGATTTTTTATGGCGACATACCAACGCTTGGAAGTCTCCTGTTTAGTATTATTATTATTTTTAAACAAGGATTCTCCTTTTCGGGCTAATGATGGCATGTTCAATCATAGACGCACTTTGCAAATTGCTATTACATTTCCTTTATTTGCTTTGGCATAAGAATTAAATCTCAGAAAGGGTCGGGTGCTGGAAGTTTCGATCCCTGCAATCGAGCGACATGAAACTGGTAAACATACTTCGTGATGGCTGCTTGGAAATTCACCAGAGCAAATTACGATACTTAAATAGCGCTCCCTGTCCAATAGGTGTGTCCGAAAGGATTTACGCAGTGAATGGTCAAAAGCTCTTCACGATAATTTAGAACTGCTAGGCAATCTACTAAATGTTACCATATTTGAAGAAACGGAAATGGAGCTAACGACAATCTACGGCCTGATGTTGCTTTTCAGAATTTTTGTGTTGCTGGAACAACTGTAAAACGACGGATAAGGTGCTTTCGATGCTATCGCCAAAGAGTATTGGAATTTTCCGTATTTCCTCCATGACGTCAAGTGAATATTGTCCACTGCATATGACAAACCCATTCGAAAGGCTTATTGGCTTGGAAACTTTTCTTTTGGCTTCTGCTACTTCATGTCAAAAAAAAAAAAAAAAAAAAAGGAATTTTATAAAAAATTAACATTTTATATATATATATATATAAAAATTACCAACAGTCAGTTGCCTAAATTATTTATATCATAGTTGAATCCCCCCTGTCTCTCCTTCTCTCTCTCTCATAAACACACTAGTATGAAATATTTTTGACCAATTATCACAATAATCTGATTAGCAACTGATGACACATGAACTTACTCGTCAGTGCCTGTAATTTGACTTAAAAAAGAGTTTATTTCCAGAAGCTTATCAAATCTTCTGTGTGAGACACGCCGACGCAGGAAGTTGGAAATTATCGGCCCATCGATAATTAGGAGCAACTACTTGCTCATTATGTATCAGGAGCTCCATCCTGTTTTTCGGCAGCGATAATCATAGTTCTAGAAAAACTGATTGATTAAGTAATGTACATGAAGGAATAATTCATAATGCATTTGATTCTCAAAAAAAAAAAAAAAAAAAAAAAAAAATCATTTGTGAATGTTATATTTTTTCCGATGCAACATGCTTTTAAAATTAATACAAAATTAATGAGGACATTCCATAAATATTATTTTTATTACTTTTTAAAAGACAAAAAAGAAAAATAGGCAACGTGATGCCACTTATAGAATCAAGAAGATATAACAGATTTTCCAGTTTGAATCTCAATTCGAAAAATTAAAATTAGATACTATTTCAATCTTAGCGAATTTTTTAAATCTTTCATGAAAGAGGGATAAAATATTAAAAAAAACTTTTATTTATTATCAAGAGTTCTGAATGGAAATATGGTTTGAAATTGTGTAATGCGTATGCATTAGGAATGAATTTTAAAACTTCAACTCTTTAAAAATAATTAATATGTAAAAGTATCAACCATGCAAAACCCCTGATACGAGGGTTGCTATTTATATTTCTGGCCTACTAATGAAAAAACAAATATGTAGGATCGAAATTGGTTTTATTGTTTTTCAAAATATTCTCCATGATGATCAATACACTTTTGCATGCGTTTGAACCAATTTTCAAAGCACTATTTCCAGTCCGATTGAGGTAACTCCAAAACATGCGTTTTGAATGCATCAACCGCTACTTCGGGGGTCGAAAATCGTTGTCCACATAATTTATTTTTGATGTGTGGGAATAAGAAGAAGTCATTGGGTGCCAAATCAGGACTGTACGGTGGATAACCCATCAGTTCGATCTTTCGCTCCGTCAGAAATGCCTTTGTTTGAGTCGATGTGTGAGAGCTCGCATTGTCATGATGAAGAATGATTCGCCTGTTCTTCTGCCCCCTCAGGGGGTTTGCCTTCTTTAGGTAAACACGGGTGTCACAATCCCGAGGTACCCTAGTGATCTTTCCTCTTCTTTATTTTCTTCTCTCCTCTACTCTTCTGCTTTTTCTTCCTTTTCTCCCTCATTGTGGTTACCTCGTAAAAGGTTGAGGGCTCCCCTTGAGTAGCTTTCGCCGTTCTGTTGCTATTAGATACTCTTGAGGACTAAATCACCCACGTGTTTGCCGTGCGTGGAGACCCGTGTCCCTGGAAAGGAGGATCCTGGTAATTGAGGCCTCCTGAGACCAACACATTGCTTTGGCCTCTGCTTCAGGTAAACGGGAGGTGTGTTGTGGTCCTCAGCACATCAATCGGCTTTATGGATCAAGCGATCGGTACATCTACTGGGTGACTCGTTAAGGGTTGGTTGGTTGGTTGGTTGGTTGGTTTTTATGGCGCAAGGTCCAGATAAGGACAAGCTGCGCCAATCACAAGATATTATACAACAGTTTTTTTTTCACCAATTAAAAACATAAAATAGTAATATAGTTAAAATGTACATTAAAAGTAGAAAACAGAAATATAATTAAATGTATATTAAAAGGTATAAAATAGAAATATAGTTAAAATATATATTAAAAGTTTGTAAACATACAATATATACATGTATAAAATTAAAAACTTGAAATTTAAATAAAATATTTCTAAATCAGATAAAATTCCTAAATCCTATGTCTTTTAAAAACGCAAATAAATTGCGATGGGGTGGTTCCCCAAGCAAATCTTCTAATGCTAAAATATTACTTTTAAAATATCTAAAACGCTGATGGTTAAAATCTGGACACACAATTAAAATGTGATATACTGTAAATGGTTCATCACACTTTTCACACCACGGTAGGAGATCACTTAAGATCAAATGTTTGTGGGTGAAACGCGTGTGACCAATTCGAAGGCGAGTCATTCTGACATCTGCGCTTCGTGGAGATAAAACAGATCATGGAATGATGTATGAAAATATGGAATGGAGTTTGTTGCTGACTTGCAGGTCCCAGGATTCCTGCCAAAGAGAATATATGAAATGTTTGAATCCTTTTCTCATGTCTGTTGATGGTATTGAAGGCAAAATGGAAGTAGCTGCAGATTTAGCGGCAGCATCAGCTTTCTCATTGCCATCTATTCCTATGTGGCTTGGAATCCAACAAAACAGTATCTCAAATCCCTTGTTAGTAACACTATCAATTAATTTGAATATCTTAGACACAACTGGATGGCAATTATAGTTGTTATTCCTCAAAGCTTCTAACACTCTCATACTGTCAGTGTACACACAAAATTTACGTTCATTTTTAGTTCTTACCAACTGGAGTGCTCGGTATATAGCCGTAGCCTCAGCAGTGAAGATGGAGCAGGATTTGTGAAGGCTATAACTGTAGGAGGTATCATCAAGATAAACTCCACAGCCAACTGATCCTGGACATTTGGATCCATCCGTAAATACTGGAGTGTACATAGTGTACTGACAGCGATGGAATGAATAAAGCTGTTGAAGAATAGCAGTACTTGTGTCTGATTTTTTATTCTTACCAAAGGGATTTAGCACAATAATGTGGGGATTATACCAAGGAGGATGTGCGAAAAGGTCGGTAGACTCGATTCGGACATCACATAGGTCAGAAAGCAAAATATTAGATTTAATACGAGAGAGAAAAGGTTGAATGCTTGATGGTCTAGCATTATATAATCTCTTAAGAGCAGCACTTGGAATCGTGGAACGCAGTGGATGATGAGGTGAGGACATGATTTTTGAATAATAATTAAGAGACAGCTGCATCCGCCGCAGGTCTAATGGCAATTGGTGGCAAATTACATATAGACTCTGGACGGGTGATGTGCGAAAAGCTCCACAGCATATCCTTAAAGCAGTATGGTGCACAGTGTCCAATCTGCGTAAGATGGAGAGTCTAGCTGATCCATAAGCAACACAGCTGTAGTCAATTCGAGATAAAATTATAGACTGATAAATTCTTAGGAGTGATGTGCGATCATCACCCCAAGATGTATTCGAAAGCACTTTGAGGATGTTAAGCAGTCGCTCACATTTCTTCCGCAGATGTAAAACATGCGGAAGGAAAGTTAACTTCTTGTCAAAAATCACGCCAAGGAATTTTATCTCACTGACTACAGGAATGGGTCTATTATTTATGTGAATCACAGGATCATTATGGTAGCTAGTTTTCCTACAGAAATGGACACAGCAACTCTTACTAGGAGATATACTAAGACCATTCCGTTCACACCAAGTGGTTAAATTATTTACAGCTGTTTGCAATTGTCTCTCAATTATATTCATGTTTGAACCCTGATATGAAATTTGTAAGTCATCAACATACAAAGTGCCATGAACAGAAGATGGTAATTGATGGAGTATGTCACTGATGAAAAGGTTAAAAAGGGTTACGCTTAAAACGCTACCTTGAGGGACACCCTCAGCTTGAGTAAAGGTATTGGAAACTGTAGTTCCAACACGTACTTTAAAAAGCCTAGTGGCTAGGAAATTCTTTATAAATATTGGAAGATTACCCTTAAATCCAAGATTATGCATATTACGGAGAACGCCATAACGCCACGTACGATCGTATGCTTTCTCAATATCGAAGAAAATTGCAACAAGATGGTTTCTCCTCACGAAAGCATTTCGAATTTGGGATTCCAGATCTACTATGTTGTCAATAGTGGATCGTCCTCTTCGAAATCCGCTTTGTTGAAGGGGTATGCAATTATTCTTCTCTAAGATGTAAATGAGTCTAGCATTGACCATACGCTCAAACGTTTTGCACAAGCAACTCGTAAGAGCTATTGGACGATAACTCAGAGGGTCAGATGAATCTTTTCCAGGCTTCAATATTGGAATCACTATCGCTTCTCTCCATGAAGTAGGATAAGCATGCTCAGTCCAGATTCTATTAAACAATGAAAGTATGTTTAATAAAGAATCATGATTTAAATGACGGAGCATTTGATACGAGATTCCATCTGGTCCTGGGCTAGTGTCGTTTGCTTTAGATAAAGCAGACTTCAATTCTGACAGTTCAAAATCACAATTATAGGGTAGAATATGTCGATCATGAAAGCTTAGAGGTGTCCGCTCAGCGATTCTTTTAATCCTTAGAAAAGTAGGATTATATGAATCAGAGCTGGAAACACTAGCAAAGGTTTCACCGATGACATTAGCAATATCTACCGCTGCGGAGTGTATTGCAGCTCCGGTTTTTAATACAGGAATGGAATAATCCTGATAAATACCATTGGCTGCTTTAACTTTCCTCCATAATTGTTGACTTGTTGTCGATGAATTGATTGACGACACGTAGCGAATCCAAGATTCTCTTTGACTCTGACATCTAACTTTTCGAGCTTCAGCTTTGGCTTTTTTAAAAGCAACAAGATTCTCCGTAATAGGGTATCTTCGGAATATATTCCATTGCTTCCTTTGTTTCTTATAGGAGAGTTGACACTTTTCATTCCACCAAGGTTTCCTGTGTTTATGTGGAATGATGGAATTTTTAGGGATAGCAACATCCGCAGCTCTGATTATTGTGTCGGTGACATATTTAACGGCATCATCTATCACATCTGTCTTAACTCTTGTCTCACTGATCACAGCCAATTGCGTGAAAAGTGACCAATCGGCTCGACTGTACACATAATTAGGTGGTTTGTGACGCACACTATTACTTCCAGCCTGAGAGATGATTAGAGGGAAATGATCACTATTGTAGAGGTCATTTCCGACAGCAAAATTCAGCAATGCAAGAGTGATGGAGAACATATAGCTAAGTCCAGAGAGTGAAATGTCCGTGTAGGTTCGTGAAAATAAGTTTTCTCGTTGGTATTTAGCAGACAGAGGCTATGGTCAGAAATGAACTGCGCTATCTGTCGACCACGAGAATTCGTATCATCACTACCCCACAGAAAATTATGACCGTTAAAATCACCGAGAAATAAAAATGGAGTTGGCAGTTGATCAACCAAGTCATTCAGTTCTTCTGCTTGGATGACATCATTCGATGGTAAGTAAAGACTACATACTGTTATTAGACATGTGGTGTGGATTCTCACAGCCACGGCCTGGAGTGTAGTTCTTAACTGATGTGCTGTACTGGGGTAATTGTTTGATGTAATTATACAAACTCCACCAGACACAGCAACATCGCCACCATAATCATTTCTAAAGCATTGAAACCCACGCATTTTGGTGACAACAGTGGGCTTCAGGAATGTCTCCTGGAGAGCCACACATGCGGGGTTAAAGCAAGAGATAATGGATTTGATGTCATCAATGCGAGACCGAAACCCACGACAATTCCAGGAAACAAAGGAAGTCAGGAATGGAATGTATTCTAACCTTTCTCACTGTTACTCATCGTCATCTCTGATGAATCTTCAGAATTGAAGTCATCATCCGATGGATGCAGTTTCACAGTGTCTGCATCCAAACACAGAAGAGCTTTTTTTGTTGTTAAGGAAGACTTTCGAATGTCTTCCTTAGCCAATTTTAATTTTCTCGCCTTTAAGGCTTTCGATTTTGCTAAAGCTGTTTTGGCTATTACAGGTGTTGATGTTTCCATTGTTTTGGGCTTTAAGAAAGCTAGCTGAAGAGACAGAATCTGTTTGGGTGCTGCAAGTTCGGGTAACTTTTTTGCCATAGATGCGTAACTAACACCAGGAGTTGGAGTGCGGAACTAACTATGCGACGAGCTTCTATATAGGAAACATTGTTCTTGATTTTATAAGTGACTATTTCCTTTTCCTGTTGCCAAACGGGACGAGATCTAGAATAAGAGGTGTGGTCGCCTTTACAGTTGACACACACTTCTTTGGCTTTGCAGGTAACACTATCATGGTCGTCAACTTGAGAACAACGGGCGCAAGTAGGTTTCCCTCTGCAAGCCATTTTAGAATGTCCATAACGTTGGCACTGGAAACATCTGAGAGGATTCGGGATATACGGTCGCACTGAACATCGCATGTAAGCCACTTTGATGTATTGTGGCAAGTCTGGAGTTGCAAAAGTCAAAATAAGGTGTTTGTTATTTAAGATAATACCATCCCTTTTTATTGTTATTCTTTTCACGGCGCAGACTTTTTGGCTTTTTAAGTTGTTTAGAATTTCATTAGTGGACGTATGATATAAAACCTCCGCAGAAATTACTCCCTGCACAAAATTCAGTTTCGCATGAGGCTCTATTGTGACAGGTAAGTCAGCAAGTGATTTCATGCTCTGAATCATTGTAGCCTGTTTATCAGAATTTGTCTCAATCAGTAAATTACCCGTTCTTAATTTTTTGACTGACTTCACAGCACCCAAATAAGAAACCAATCCCTTTTCAATCAGAAAGGGAGAAACATATTCAAATGAACCTCCATTTCTTTTAATAATGAAGAACTTAGCTTCACACATTGGCATTTGTTGCTCCCGAGGGAGTGAGGAGAAAGTAGAATTATTCATTAAAGTGAAAATAATATTCAGGGACTAGACGGCACCACCCACCACGGAGCCCTACAAGGGGATACATGTTAACTGTACCAGTGCTAGTCAGTCCCTATACGCTCACGGTACATCCCTGAAGTGGACTCCACCCTTAACGAGTCACCCAGTAGATGTACCGATCGCTTGATCCATAAAGCCGATTGATGTGCTGAGGACCACAACACACCTCCCGTTTACCTGAAGCAGAGGCCAAAGCAATGTGTTGGTCTCAGGAGGCCTCAATTACCAGGATCCTCCTTTCCAGGGACACGGGTCTCCACGCACGGCAAACACGTGGGTGATTTAGTCCTCAAAAGTAGCTAATAGCAACAGAGCGGCGAAAGCTACTCAAGGGAAGCCCTCAACCTCTTTCGAGGAAACCACAACGAGGGAGAAAAGGAAGGAAAAGCAGAAGAGTAGAGGAGAGAAGAAAATAAAGAAAAGGAAAGATCACTAGGGTACCTCGGGATTGTGACACCCGTGTTTACCTAAAGAAGGTAAACCCCCTGAGGGGGACTCGTTAAGGGTGGAGTCCACTTCAGGGATGTACCGTGAGCGTATAGGGACTGACTAGCACTGGTACAGTTAACATGTATCCCCTTGTAGGGCTCCGTGGTGGGTGGTGCCGTCTAGTCCCTGAATATTATTTTCACTTTAATGAATAAATCTAATTTCTCCTCACTCCCTCGGGAGCAACAAATGCCAATGTGTGAAGATAAGTTCTTCATTATTAAAAGAAATGGAGGTTCATTTGAAAATGTTTCTCCCTTTCTGATTGAAAAGGGATTGGTTACTTATTTGGGTGCTGTGAAATCAGTCAAAAAATTAAGAACGGGTAATTTACTGATTGAGACAAATTCTGATAAACAGGCTACAATGATTCAGAGCATGAAATCACTTGCTGACTTACCTGTCACAGTAGAGCCTCATGCGAAACTGAATTTTGTGCAGGGAGTAATTTCTGCGGAGGATTTATATCATACGTCCACTGATGAAATTCTAAACAACTTAAAAAGCCAAAAAGTTTGCGCCGTGAAAAGAATAACAATCAAAAGGGATGGTATTATCTTAAATACCAAACACCTTATTTTGACTTTTGCAACGCCAGACTTGCCACAATACATCAAAGTGGCTTACATGCGATGTTCAGTGCGAACGTATATCCCGAATCCTCTCAGATGTTTCCAGTGCCAACGTTATGGACATTCTAAAATGGCTTGCAGAGGGAAACCTACTTGCGCCCGTTGTTCTCAAGTTGACGATCATGATAGTGTTACCTGCAAAGCCAAAGAAGTGTGTGTCAACTGTAAAGGCGACCACACCTCTTATTCTAGATCTTGTCCCGTTTGGCAACAGGAAAAGGAAATAGTCACTTATAAAATCAAGAACAATGTTTCCTATATAGAAGCTCGTCGCATAGTTAGTTCCCGCACTCCAACCCCTGGTGTTAGTTACGCATCTATGGCAAAAAATGTTACCCGAACTTGCAGCACCCAAACAGTTTCTGTCTCTTCAGCTAGCTTTCTCTTAAAGCCAAAAACAATGGAAACATCAACACCTGTAATAGCCAAAACAGCTTTAGCAAAATCGAAAGTCTTAAAGGCGAGAAAATTAAAATTGGCTAAGGAAGGCATTCGAAAGTCTTCCTTAACAACAAAAAAACCTCTTCTGTGTTTGGATGCAGACACTATGAAACTGCATCCATCGGATGATGACTTCAATTCTGAAGACTCATCAGAGATGACGATGAGTAACAGTGAAAAAGGTTAGAATGTATTCCATTCGTGACTTCCTTTGTTTCCTGGAATTGTCGTGGGTTTCGGGCTCGCATTGATGACATCAAATCCATTATCTCTTCCTTTAACCCCGCATGTGTGGCTCTCCAGTAGACATTCCTGAAGCCCACTGTTGTCACCAAAATGCGTGGGTTTCAATGCTTTAGAAATGATTATGGTGGTGATGTTGCTGTGTCTGGTGGTGTTTGTATAATTACATCAAACAATTACCCCAGTACAGCACATCAGTTAAGAACTACACTCCAGGCCGTGGCTGTGAGAATCCACACCACATGTCTAATAACAGTATGTAGTCTTTACTTACCACCGAATGATGTCATCCAAGCAGAAGAACTGAATGACTTGGTTGATCAACTCCCAACTCCATTTTTATTGCTCGGTGATTTTAACGGTCATAATTTTCTGTGGGGTAGTGATGATACGAATTCTCGTGGTCGACAGATAGAGCAGTTCATCTCTGACCATAGCCTCTGTCTGCTAAATACCAACGAGAAAACTTATTTTCACGAACCTACACGGACATTTCACTCTCTGGACTTAGCTAAATGTTCTCCATCACTCTTGCCATTGCTGAATTTTGAAGTTGGAAATGACCTCTACAATAGTGATCATTTCCCTCTAATCGTGTCTCAGGCTGGAAGTAATAGTGTGTGTCACAAACCACCTAATTATGTGTACAGTCAAGCCGATTAGTCACTTTTCACGCAATTGGCTGTGATCAGTGAGACAAGAGTTAAGACAGATGTGATAGATGATGCCGTTAAATATGTCACCGACACAATAATCAGAGCTGTGGATGTTGCTATCCCTAAAAATTCCATCATTCCACATAAACACAGGAAACCTTGGTGGAATGAAAAGTGTCAACTCTCCTATAAGAAACAAAGGAAACAATGGAATATATTCCGAAGATACCCTACTACGGAGAATCTTGTTGCTTTTAAAAAGCCAAAGCTGAAGCTCGAAGAGTTAGACGTCAGAGTCAAAGAGAATCTTGGATTCGCTACGTGTCGTCAATCAATTCATCGACAACAAGTCAACAATTATGGAGGAAAGTTAAAGCAGCCAATGGTATTTATCAGGATTATTCCATTCCTGTATTAAAACCGGAGCTGCAATACACTCCTCAGCGGTAGATATTGCTAATGTCATCGGTGAAACCTTTGCTAGTGTTTCCAGCTCTGATTCATATAATCCTACTTTTCTAAGGATTAAAAGAATCGCTGAGCGGACACCTCTAGGCTTTCATGATCGACATATTCTACCCTATAATTGTGATTTTGAACTGTCAGAATTGAAGTCTGCTTTATCTAAAGCAAACGACACTAGCCCAGGACCAGATGGAATCTCGTATCAAATGCTCCGTCATTTAAATCATGATTCTTTGTTAAACATAATTTCATTGTTTAATAGAATCTGGACTGAGCATGCTTATCCTACTTCATGGAGGGAAGCGATAGTGATTCCAATTTTGAAACCTGGCAAAGATTCATCTGACCATCTGAGTTATCGTCCAATAGCTCTCACGAGTAGCTTGTGTAAAACGTTTGAGCGTATGGTCAATGCTAGACTCATTTACATCTTAGAGAAGAATAATTGCATACATCTTCATCAAAGCGGATTTCGAAGAGGACGATCCACTATAGATAACATAGTAGATCTAGAATCCCGAATTCGAAATGCTTTCGTGAGGAGAAACCATCTCGTTGCAATTTTCTTCGACGTTGAGAAAGCATATGATCGTACATAGCGCTATGGTATTCTCCGTACTCTGCATAATCTTGGCTTTAAGGGTAATCTTCCAATATTTATCCAAACTTTTCTGGCCTCACGCGTTTTTAAAGTGCGCGTTGGAACTACAATTTCAAATACTTTTAGTCAAGCTGAGGGTGTCCCTCAAGGTAGCATTTTAAGCGTAACCCTTTTTAACCTTTTCATCAGTGACATACTCCATCAATTACCATCTTCTGTTCATGGCACTTTGTATGTTGATGACTTACAAATTTCATATCAGGTTTCAAACATGAATATAATTGAGAGACAATTGCAAACAGCTGTAAATAATTTAACCACTTGGTGTGAACGGAATGGTCCTAGTATATCTCCTAGTAAGAGTTGCTGTGTCCATTTCTGTAGGAAAACTAGCTACCATAATGATCCTGTGATTCACATAAATAATAGACCCATACCTGTAGTCAGTGAGATAAAATTCCTTGGCGTGATTATTGACAAGAAATTGACTTTCCTTCCGCATGTTTTACATCTGCGGAAGAAATGTGAGCGACTGCTTAACATCCTCAAAGTGCTTTCGAATACATCTTGGGGTGCAGATCGCACATCACTCCTAAGAATTTATCAGACTGTAATTTTATCTCGAATTGACTACAGCTGTGTTGCTTATGGATCAGCTAGACTCTCCATCTTACGCAGATTGGACACTGTTCACCATACTGCTTTAAGGATATGCTGTGGAGCTTTTCGCACATCACCCGTCCAGAGTCTATATGTAATTTGCCACCAATTGCCATTAGACCTGCGGCGGATGCAGCTGTCTCTTAATTATTATTCAAAAATCATGTCCTCACCTCATCATCCATTGCGTTCCACGATTCCAAGTGCTGCTCTTAAGAGATTATATAATGCTAGACCATCAAGCATTCCACCTTTTCTCTGTCGTATTAAATCCATAATTTTGCTTTCTGACCTATGTGATGTCCGAATCGAGTCTACCGACCTTTTCGCACATCCTCCTTGGTATAATCCACACATTATTGTGCTAAATCCCTTTGAAGTAATAAAAATCAGACACAAATACTGCTATTCTTCAACAGCTTTATTCATTCCATCGCTGACAGTACACTATGTACACTCCAGTATTTACGGATGGATCCAAATGTCCAGGATCAGTTGGCTGTGGAGTTTATCTTGATGATACCTCCTACAGTTATAGCCTTCACAAATCCTGCTCCATCTTCACTGCTGAGGCTACGGCTATATACCGAGCACTTCAGTTGGTAACAACTAAAAATGAACGTAAATTTTGTGTGTACACTGACAGTATGAGTGTATTAGAAGCTTTGAGGAATAACAACAATAATTACCATCCAGTTGTGTCTAAAATATTCAAATTAATTGATTCAGTTACTAACAAGGGATTTGAGATACTGTTTTGTTGGATTCCAAGCCACATAGGAATAGAGAGCAATGAGAAAGCTGATGCTGCCGCTAAATCTGCAGCTACTTCCATTTTGCCTTCAATACCATCAACAGACATGAGAAAAGGATTCAAACATTTCATATATTCTCTTTGGCAGGAATCCTGGGACCTGCAAGTCAGCAACAAACTCCATTCCATATTTTCATACATCATTCCATTATCTGTTTTATCTCCACGAAGCGCAGATGTCAGACTGACTCGCCTTCGAATTGGTCACACGCGTTTCACCCACAAGCATTTGATCTTGAGTGATCTCCAACCATGGTGTGAAAAGTGTGATGAACCATTTACAGTATATCACATTTTAATTGTATGCCCAGATTTTAACCATCAGCGTTTTAGATATTTTAATAGTAACATTTTAACATTAGAAGATCTGCTTGGGGAACCACCCCATTGCAACCTATTTGCGTTTTTAAAAGACATAGGATTAATGGATTTTATCTGATTTAGAAATATTTTACTTAAATATAAAATTTTTAATTTTATACATGTGTATATTGTATGTTTACAAACTTTTAATATACATTTTAACTATATTTCTATTTTATACCTTTAATATACATTTTAACTATATTTCTATTTTATACCTTTAATATACATTTTAACTATATTTCTAGTTTATACCTTTAATATACATTTTAACTATATTTCTACTTTGTACTTTTAATGTACATTTTAACTATATTATTATTTTATACTTTTAATGGGTTTAAAAAACTTGTGTAAGCTATCTAGTGTTTGGCGCAGCTTGTCCTTATCTGGACCTTGCGCCATAAAAACCAACCAACCAACCAGCCTGTTCTTCTGCTTTTTTCGAATTTCTCCGATGACTTCTGGCAAACAAATGGTCGTGTACCATTCAGAATTGACCGTCCTGCGTTGCTCTAACGCCACTGTTGCCACATGACCGTTAATGCCGAAGAAACAGGCAATCATTTGTTTCGATGTGCTTCTTCCTCGAACAACTTTTGTTGGTTTTGCCTTGTCTTGGAAGACCCATACAGTTGATTGCTGTTTTGTTTCCGGCTCATATGCATAGATCCATGATTCGTCACCTGTGTAGATGTTATACACAGCCTTTGATGTACCTTGAATGTATTTTTCCAACATTTCCTTGCACCAATCGACACGAGCCTTTTTTTGAGCGTTTGTCAGATTATGCGGGATCCAACGCGAACAAATTTTTTTTTACGCTCAAATGTTCATGCAATATTTTATTGATGCTAGTCATACTAATGTCCAAAGACGCCTCTATCTCACGGTATGTCACATGACGATCTTGCTTTATCAGTTCACGCACAGCATTGATCTTTCCTGGCACAACAACGGATTTTGGACGACCTGCACGGGATTCGTCCTGGATCGAACATCGACCACGATTAAATTCGTTATACCAATTTTTTTACAGTGCTGTAGGATGGCGCTTTATCGCTGTATAAAGAATTAAGTTCATCAAAGCACTCTTGTCTTGACAATCCACGTCGAAAGTTATGAAAAATAATGGCACGAAAATGTTCACGATTCAATTCCATTTTTTGACAGAGAAGAACTTTTCAATTTACTGTCAACAACACAAATAAAGCTATAATGGTAAATCGTCTGCTGAATTTATGTTTAAAAATATCAAACTTTCGATTAAAATCGTCTTCGGTCGCCTAGGAACACTTACTGTTGCCAAGGCCAGAAATATAAATAGCAACCCTCGTATAAATACCTTTACAACACATTCATTAGCTATTGCAAATATTGTTTAGTTTATTCAGAAAATAAATTCAAAAACATTTTGCAATGAATGCTCAAGATATGTTGCTTACCAAAAATGACATTCATATTTTACTAATATGAATGGAGAAATGTTTAACTTTGCAAGTTTCTGTGGGAAAGGATTTAGCACTATTGCTGACATAGCAATACACTTGAACAGATTTGCATGCACGTGATTGCATCCGAGTTATTAATTATAGTAAAAGATTTATTTCTGTTTAAAACACAAGAAAAATTGAGATAATTTAGGAGTGATTATAAAAATTACAGATAAATAATGAAGAACTCAAAATTTTTTTGTTATGACGTGGATCGTTGTAGATGTTAATAGCGTCCTTAAATACATTATATTTAAAATATAGGATATCAGGTACTAAAAAATTTGTATTGAAAATTTGCGATGAAACATAGACACTTAGATTTAGTATATAGACGTATACAGACTTGAGACAGTGAATAGACTTTATTTAAAATGATAAATATCAAATAACTTGCTTCGAGAATTTGCGACGGTGTATAGACCTTTATAGGTATTAGACATTTGAAAACATTCTAAGTTGAAGCGCTCGAATCTACATGTGTGTGTAGATCTACATGAATCTACATTATATTAAAATACTTAACGTTTTATTTTGTAATAACAAAAACGGTCCTAAGAATAAAAGAAAAGATTTCAAAAAATGTGTTTATAGAACAAAAGTTAAAATGTAGAGACGAAAATATTATTATCTTTCAGCCAATTCATGTGCAATAGCAAATCATACAAAAACTCTGGGTAATGACTAAACGAATATACAACTACAAAAGCTTTGTTTGTCATTCAAATCTGCTAAATTATTTTTGTACTGATACCATTTATGAAATCACAATAGCTTAAAAAGTGGTTTTAAGAATCTTTATGGATACAAAAATTTGACATATAGCGCTTTAATGTGTTGATAGTTGATCCAAAGAAAATTATTTACAGAGCATTAATTTATTATAAAAAATTGAAATAAGCAATTTTACAGAATTTTAAGAATATACGAGTATTATAAACATATTTTATAACAAATTGAAATGCAAACCGTTGGATACATAAAGCTCCAAAAAACCAATAGTTCGAAATGAAATTAAAACATAACAATACCAAAAATAAATTATGTAAATCTAAGGCATTTATTCTTGCAAATAACTTTAATTTAAATAATTTAATTCACAGATTGAAGATAAACCCACAAGGATTTGAATTTTAGTGATTCAAATCTTTCATAGAGTTTACAAGATATGAGTATATATGAGTATCCCCTTATATATATTTAATAACACAGGAAAAGTATATTTTTATCTTGAAATATTAGAAAACAACATTAAAGTGCTACTGCCAAAGATCGATCATCCTAATCTCAATAATCCAGAAAGTAGAAAATAGCAGATTTTGTAGAATGTTTTGAATGTAACTGAGATTTTAATAAAGGATATTTTTTTATAAAGAAAAAATTCAGAACATTACCAATAGCTTTATATTTTAAGTCTTCTGCTATCTTCATTTCAGGTGCAATTGTTCACGTAATATGAGCGACAATATAATGATCTAATAATAGTGGAACGTATCACCTTGAAAATGTTTTTTCATGCCGCGAAATTCGACGCATTGTTTATTAACTGGAAAAATAACTGAAATACAAAACTTCCAGTTAGATTTTTATTTTCTTTATTAAGCAATAAATCGAATGAAGGAACACGGCAAATTTAAAACTTAAAGAAAAAACTTAATTAAGAAAAAATATAAAACTTTTTCAGAAATTAATATTCATTTAACTGCTCAAAATTGGAAGAAGCATATGAGTACGGGCAGCATTAGAATCTTGATTTTGAAAGCATATAGTGAACTCGCAATAAATATCATTGGCATTCTAACTTCAACTAAATGTTTTAGTAAACAATATTTCTTAAATGAATTAAAATAATAATACAATTTTCTGAGTTTTGAGTAGCAGACAAGATTGGCAATAGGAATAGTAATTATTCAGGGCGACTCTTCCAGGAAAAGTATGAGCTTGCCTTAATAAAAACAACAATGTATAATTTTGTAGTATTTACCTTTGAACAAAGATTGAAATCCTTTGAATTTTTATCACATGTAATTTAAATTTCAAAACAGTTGCGTCAGAACGACACTGATGACAATTTATAAATATATAATTGATAAAATCATCAAAATCATTACTGATTCATTCTGTGTGACCATGTGTGTCAATTATATATAACTGGTATCTAATAAATTATTCATTATGAGGTTCGCACCCAATTATTACAGTTATAATTTTTTTTCGAAATTACATTAGATTCGTAAAATTGTTCCTCTATTCATCATATGGTGTTTAATCTCGATGACAAGATCAATTATGTTACTAAATAATGCCTCCGTATGATACATTGAAAAGGTGTCAGGTTAAAAGTAATTTTCCTGTTTTAGAAAAACACATAAGTTGTTCACTAATTTAACAAATGAAAGTACCATGGAGGTGATTAAAATTAGAACGCCATGATTAATGTCTCAACTTGTTTAATAAAAAGAATATGAAATACTTCCTCGCCAAAGTTCATGTCTCACAATTTTTCTCGTCAAAATTCATGTATTAGAATTTTGATTTTGATTTGAAAGCAATAAATAAAAAAAACTTAAGTTATTGGAGTGCAAAAGCATATAAGTGGAAGAAAATAATTTACCATTGATGCAGAGAAATATTCTTATAAGAGTGAACTGCTGCAACTATTCAACTGTTCGTGATTATCAAGGACGAGAATGCCTTAAACTCGCCACATAATAACGTCGAATCTTAGAAACGTCTGTGTCGGAATAATTTTGAGTACACACAATTGCCCAAATGATCTGACATTGGTTGATCAAATACGGCAGTTCGATAGTTAGGATGAGTCGTAAATAAACAAATACGAGTATTTATGAATAGTTTAAGACATTTTTTGTTTAACGTAAGATGCAATACTCCGCAAAACAATGAAAAAAAAAGAAAAAAATCAGAATAACATCAATTTATTTTCATTCGATTCCTAGTAAGTAAAAGCATTTTACACAAGTGTTAGATAACAATTAAGTACTTTGCGAAATTAAAGATGCAAAATCACACAAAAATAAAAGACAAGTATCAGAACCAAATAATAAGAGTTTTCACGGCTTTCAATGCAAGGAAAAAACTATTTGAGCTTCCAACATGACGATAAAACTCAGCAAAGTAGAAAAACTGCGCAGTTAGTCATCCGTAGCTTAAAAAAATGGGAAAAAAAATACTTCTTTTTGGAATAATGAATGAAATGAACAAAACCAAATATATAGATATATATATATATATATATAAATATATATATATATATATATATAAACTATAACGGAAAAACCACACAAAACAGTTAAACTTCTGTACTCTCTTGTAACCGACATTGTTTTGATTTAAAAAATTCCATGCAACAAATGTCAAACAGACCGATATTTTTCCTAATAATATAAAATTGTTTCACTGTATCGAACACTGCTTTTGTTGCCACCTGAAATAAATGGCTGCTTCAAATGAAGCAGACAGCTGTAACTAATGATCGCAGAGCGAAAATGAAATACTTACGGAGCGATAGTAGAGACCACAAAGAACATTTAGATGTTACATTGTTGCCAAATTATTTTTAGAAAATATTACTTTTAGATTTTTTTTGAATATTGAGGAAGTCAATATGTCCAATATTTTCTTTTAAATATTCAGGACGATATATTAATTACATAAATGAAATGATACGGTTTCCAAATTCTCAAATAATAAAACAAATGAGTCTATATGAATGAAATGCTTATTGTTTGTTAGGGGTTGAATTGAAAAAGACTGCATGAAGTGGAGTCAAATTTATATCGATATCTCTGGCTTAAAATAAAAACAATTGTTTAAAATGTACATAAAATAAAAGCAATGCTTATTTACAGTGTTTTGATTTCAGCGTTTGTAATTGATTTAAAATATATTTAATGTTTATTTGAACACACACACCCTGTAAAGTGTTATATGCCGCTTAAGCCTCATAACACTCAATTCCGGATCTCTCTTCGCTTCAAAAAAGAAGCATACATTTCTTTTCTTCTTTTTAAAATTCTTTTAGGATTTAAATTTTTCGTTAGGATTTAAATTCTCGGATTCTTTCTTTTTACATTTCTGCAATGCATTTTTTAAAGAGAAACATTATTTACTTTTTTTATTTTAGAAAATTATTACTTTTCTTATTGCATCGTATTTATTCATACTTTTCGTAATGCGGCTAACAAAAAATGCATTGTAACGAGCTTTGATATCAGCTTTAAATAACCTCGTCACTAAAGTGGTAAAGCGTTCTCCACCTCCTTTGTCTTTGTTTAATCTGTACCTGAAGCTTCATTTCGTAGGGCAAAACAGCGATTCGAATGAATCCAAACCCATAGGAAATGTCCTTATTCTTCCAAATCCGAATTTCCTCCATAAAAACATGCTTTCCACTGAAACCTATGGTTCGGTCGTAATCAAAAATATATGTGGTAATGTTATTATTAATGAGAATTGAAGAAAAGTGATAACATATTCTTTTATTTAATAAAAGCGTTGAAAACAGAGCTCGTATCAGAGCACATAACCTTTAAAAGTAGCTGCCTTTTATAAAAAGGATTAATAAGATCAGGAAAAATATATTTTATATATTATGTTGTATGAAAAAGATCTTTAACTGAATTTGTATGAAATCAATATTTAATCTTGATAAATGGTGTATTTTTTTTATTTATAAATAGTGTAATAGTGTATTTCAATGTTGATTTTCGAAAATAAAAACAATATCTAGCGGAAAGTTCAGTCCTTCGATCCATGATGATGTTGTTACATTCTAGTAAAAGCAAGAACTTTTTCTGGCAACACTGGAGATCGCAAAAAGCTTAATCCAGCTCAGCAAACAATTTTGGACTCTATTTGGAGGATAGGATTCGAGTGGAAATATTCAAAATGGGTGCCAAATGAATTATGTCAGAAGAATTTCGATGATCGAGTTAACATATGCTTATCTCTGTGTGTTAGGAACAAAATCGATCCCTTCTTGAATCGGATGTTAACTGGGGATCAAAAGTGGATCACCTACGGATACACAATAAGGAAATGGGTGTATTGCGCAGAAAACCTAGTCCTGACAACTCTGAAACAAATTTGATTCTGAAAAAGATAATGCTGGAGGGACATTTCAGGACACATACATTATCAGCATTAAAAATTGAATGAAAAGCTCAATTCGGAAAAGTTTTGTCAGAAAATGGATAATCTGAAGGGAGCAGTCCAAGAAAAGAGGCCGGTGATGGTTTAAAAAAGGGAAGTCCAGAAAGGAGGCCAAGAAAAGAGTTCCTCAAAAAATTACAGAAATATGCTGGGAAATTCTGTTACATACACCCCCTTCCAAATATAGTTTGCTCTTGTTATTAAAATTTTTTTGAAAGGCAAAAAATTAAAAAAAAATGAAGACGATGTCAATCAAGCACGGTTTTAAATTTCGCGGGAAAAAATTAAACATTTTCAAAAATTGGATTTAAAAATTATTCTCTCACTGGCAAAATCATTAATAACGGTAATTATATTATTTAATAAAGTTTATTGATGTTAAGAAAGATTTGTAATTTGTTTTATTCTAAAAATGGACAGAATTTTCCGGTAGACATAACGTTCAAAATATGTATTTAATACATACAGTAGAACTCTAATTATTCGAACTGCTTTCAGAATTAGACTTAGGAAGAAAAGAAAAGTGAGAGAAAGAGAGAGAGAGAGAGAGAAAAGAAAAAAAAGGAAGACGATGAGAATGACGTGTCACTTGAGGATTCAAAAACATTCTTTTGAAAATTCCTGGATGTTCAGAAGTGAGTGCAGAAGACATAGAAAAATGGATTATGAGTGAGAGCCTCCATTTCAAATGGTAAATGATGGTCAACTTACTGAAAGTGTCGAGGAAGGAGAAGACCTTAGAGCCCAAATTAAAGCAGAAATGGAACCATCAGCTATTGAAGCATTTGAAATGGATGGAGCGTCATCCCAAATGTGACCCCATGCAAATTTTCACTGTCAAGCGGATGTGCGACTTCACTGCTTGAAAACAGTTGAAGGCAGTGAAACAGCTCACAAATGTTCAGTAAATTCTCAAAGTTCAGCAAGCAATGATTTTCATTGACAGGGCTGTTCATAAATGCCGCATGAATGAATTGCACTTACGAGTACATTAACAAGAAGCAGTGTTGCCTTTTCATTCAATCCATTAACAGTTTTTCCCATTAAGAAAATGCAGTTTTTTCTCTCCCATTTCAAATGCACAATTAATTTCTTTTTTCCGAATAAATATATTTATCCAAATATTCGATTAACCGAATGTGGTCTGGACCCAATTGATTCGGATTATTTCCAGATTAAAATGGAAATTTTAAATACAGTAATACCCTGCCGATGTACTATTATATATGTGAAATATATTAAAAAATAAAAAAAAACACACAATTTAGAGCATTCTTAAAATAATTGCAATTTTAGTTAATTTAAATTATAAAATTATTTTTATCTGATAATATATATTAAGAGCGCAAAATATAATTCTAAAGGTGAAAAGCGCAATATCTGATGGTTACTAAGAACAAAAGTAAAGAAATTTAAATTAAAAAATAGCAACAGAAACTATAAAAAATGATTTCTTTAAAGGAACATCATTTGTCAATAATGTATTCTCCTGCATCCTAACCTAATACATTCATTTATTTTTTAAGCGAACTGCATCGAGAATTATTGGCAGCTAAAACAAGAGCTTTGTATAATCTAAATTTTCTAAGTTGATAAAATGAATATTGTAAAAGTAAAATGTAAGAAAAGTTTTAAAACAAATTTCAAAAGTTGGATTTCGTTCTGCAAAAAATTGATAGGTTGATAAAATATGACAAGGAAACATTTCATTTTAATCCATATCAATAGATGGCGCTATACGTATGCTTTCAGTGGAGAAAGGAGAACTATTTTCCTAATTCATTTCAAAAACTAAGTTTTTTTTATCATCTCCCTCTTCTCTCTACTTCCGGATGGACAAAAAAAAAAAAAAAGCAATCACGCATGCAGAGCGAAGCAGAGTTAAAATCGCAGATAACGGATTTTTAAGTTATAATTTGCATGCGGCTAGTAAGCAATTTTCCTCACATTTTTCTGAATATTATTAGTATTAAAGCACATTAATACCGTAACTTTCCCGAGAACCATTTACAATGTAGTAACTCTAATTTCTTCTTGTATAGTACTTTCACCCAAGTTCTCTTTCATACAAGATAAAATTGAAAAGTAATTAAAATAAATTAAAACCACATACAGGTTTATATTCCTTTTAATCGTCTTTATACTTTTAAAATTCCGTTAAAAGCTTGAATATTATAATTTGAGATTATTCCTCCTTATTATCATGCAGGGGGCAGTTTTTTTTTATCCATCCCTGTTTTAAGTAAAATACTTTTTTTTATCTCTTTTTCTTCCGTTTTTCAGTCAATTTACTCCATTTTAACAGTAATATCATTTTAAAAGAAGATTCTATGAACAAAATTATTTATTAACACAAAAAATTTCCCGATTTATGTACAATGAACCTAATAACATTACTGTAAATTTTTAAATGTACACAGAAATTATTTTGTAAAATCGTGTATATAAGTTGCTCTTATATAGTTATCGTGTATATAAGCAATTCTTATTACTTAAACTATTTTTTCCACTTTGAAATCTCGCGAGAATTGTCTGATCGCTCCTGTTGCTAAACCAAATCAGAGCAGCACCAGGGTAATTTTTCGCATACCATTCATAAACGGAGGCTCTGCTCCAAAAAAAAAAAATTAATTAATTAATAATAATAAATAAATAAAGAAATAAAATTAAAATAAATAAAGAAAGACATTTTGCTTGACCTGGGCGCAGATTTATGAAAAAGTAAGGCAGCCGCCATGATTACCGCACACATCCACATGAGATGGAACTCACTGAAAAGTGATCTTAACATTGACAATCAAGCGATTCAAAAGTAGGGCGATGTTCTCTTCTCTTGTGACGCGGCCAATCAAAGGCTTCTTGGAGGGCAAGTTACTAAGTCAATAATAAGACACTTTACAACAGCCATAAGTCATTAGTATTTCCACTACGCCAAGTCTAAGTATACGTGGATGAAGTTTACAGTTTTCTCCTTTGTGATAAGTGAACATGATCCTTAAGCAAAGAAGCGACTTCCCCGGTGATCATCATAAGTCGTGGATCAGCTGTTCAATGTACGGTATCAAAAAATGTATTAAAAATAAGATCACCATAGCTTCGTGGTTTCTTTAGAGTGGAAGTTGTCAGACATGAAACAATAAGAAATGGATGTCACACTTCTGATCCCCACAAGCATATTTATCGGAATGGTTATTCTCGTCAGTTCGGGATTTCTTTTTTTTTTCGTAGCAAGTGCAATGACTTACATTCTTCCCGGAAAAAATATGATAAACATTAAAAATACCTTGCATTTAGTTACATAGTATGATTTAGTTGGTTGGTGTCGTGCCCATGGGTAGAACTAAATATGAGTGTGAAGAACACAGCTGGCTATCTCCTTGATGTTATCAATATGATTCTTTTCTATATACGGTTCAAAGGCAAGGGATAGTGTTTTAAGTGAAGTCTCTATTTGCGTTTATTTCACAAATCTGCAAGTCTTTAATACTGTGTATATATGATTTAGTTTAACACACACAACTGTTTGCACCTTACAGCTTAATGTAAGAATTTAATTTTACCCTTCAAAGTAGTTACTGATGGATTCGCAAGCACATGTACGACTATGCAACACTTAAAGGAATTATTATATTCAAAATATTATCTTTTACTTCTTTTCGCGGGAGAAAGAATAGCAACATAAAATTGATCACTGAATTCATTTGAAGCTGGATGATATATATTATTATTCTAAATCCCATTATTGATTATTGCGATTCATCAATCATTGAAGAAATATTGTTAAAAATGATTATATATATATATATATATATATATATATATATATATATATATATATATATATATATATATATATATATATATATATATATATATAATTTTTTCTTCTCTTAACTATAATACAAAGAACGAGAAATTAGATTTTCAAGTATTTTCAAAGTATCTACCGTATTAAAAAAATGTGGAAGAAAGAAATTACAAAAACTACATCTAATCCCTAACTACGAAACATAAGAATTAGTAAATCTATCTGAAATATTAATATCTTAATGAGGAGAAAAAAAGGAACAACTTTTCTTGTTTTAAAAAACAGATTTTTTCAAAAAAAAAAAAAAAAAAAAAAAAATTATAATAGCAATAATATACAATACTCAAATATCCCAACAACCCTTTTCATATCTTTGTTAAAAAAAGAAATGAACAAGGGGAACGCAGAAATCGCTCAGGGTAGAGGGTGCCTTGTCTTTCACACCAGCCAAATAAAAAACACAGCTATTAAATGCAAAATCATTCAAATCAGAAGAAGCTGCTCTGGGTTCTTATTCAATACATCAAAGTCATGAGGATGTATAAGGGATGACGGCGAGGAGAAAAATGACAGCTTCTTCACCAAAAAACGGAATATGTACCGGATTCTCGTCTTGGCGGTTTTTATTTTTTAATTTTTCGGTGAAGGGAAGAGCCAGAACATTGAATGTATGTATAAGATAAAGATTTTTCTCTTCAAAAGAATCTTGTTGTTTCAGATGATCTTTTGTTTGCAATTTTTCCCTCGTTTCCTAACACAAACGAAGCTAAATGGAACATAAAGTTGAAAAAGTTTGAAAATTTTGTTCCATTTTGTGTCGAGTTTTATTCACTAGAATTTTCTTACTTCCATTTTCAGATTCAATGTATAAGCGATTCGATATTAAAGAGTAATTTTAACAATGTGGTTGCTTAAGTAGAAATAAATATTAAAAAGGTGAAAAAGACTAAATTTTAAAAATTGAATTTAGATTGGCTTGTCAATAAGGCTTTATCGTAAAGTGTATTGAAATTCTGATTTTCTGGAGGATGAAAACTGAAACATTTATGTTAAATTTATGATTTATAGAAAAACAGATTTTCAACTTTTATTTTCTGCCTATCAAAAGCGAATTTCCAATTGATAATATTCATAAAACCGAAGCAGAAAAGGATGTTTGCAGCCGAGAGTGTGATTCGTAGATGTTTCTGACCAAATCATGTGATTTCTTTTGTAGGAACTGACAAAAGAATATCTTACATAATTAATCTGAATCAGTAATAAAAGTTAAAAAGGTTTGCTTAATGTAAGTATCTAATCTCAAAATCTAGAATGTTATTCAGAAAATTTAAGAAACACTTTTTATTCGAATTTTTTCGATATTGATGTATTTGATTAATTAATTTAATTTCAAAGGTATTAAAGGTTAAAATTTACGATTTTACTTTAATTCATGTTATTGAATGAAAACTTGTATTCTAAGAAAAAAATTTCCTCAATTTCTTTTGATCTGTGACGTCCGAAGTCCTTCCGCAGGCGTGGTGTGGAAGCGGAGATCAGCTCACATGTGACCTCGTCATCTGACACTGTTTCAAATTTAAGAACTTCTTGGTGAGGGGTGAGTATTCGAAATCTGATTACCTTAAATTAATGTCGGTAGTTAAATTAATGTCGGTTAAGTAGTAGGATAATAACATAGTTGCCAAAGTGGTAACGGTTTATTAAAATTTTCATTAATAGTTGCTTATTCCAAAATAATCAATCATAAAAAAGAAAGAAGAACATTTTAACATAAATTATTCCATTTTTTTATGATTAATAAAAATCCATTACTTATGAAATACATTATGTAATTTGATAATTTACACTCTTCTCGGTTTATAACTAATCAAATATTAAGAATAAACATATATAAGAAGTTTCAATCGACAATCGTGTTTATACTTAGTATTTAAATTTATGTACTTGGTTTCCTCTATTTATATACTTATATTTATTTTCAATTTTGCAGGTTTGGAATTTGATTAGGACTACTGTAAATTTAATATATTTTGGTATAAATTTGGATATATTATATATTTTGGCTTATATAACATCCATTTTCCCTATTTTGGCTTCATATTATATATTTTGGTTTGATATTTGTTAATTCCTTTTTAGTGTGGTTTTCGGGTGTAAGAGGCTTCATGAAGACTTTAGTATCAAGCCACTGCAGAAAAGCCATACTTTGTACCCGTGTTGTCAACGTCCCATGAAGAAGCTGGCCATATTGGTACATAGTTTCATATTTTCTTTTTATTCTACGTTTCTTTTAAATTTTGCACTATCTGCTCAATATTTATGTTCCATCTGCTAACTATTTTCTATTTTTACTTTATTATTCTTCATTTGACATTTGATTAATTTTATGAAAAAAATTATATATATATATATATATATATATCTACACAACATATAGATATACAACAGATAGATACAATTCAAGAAGAGTATGTATTTTACTGTGCCATGTTGGAGCTTGTATAATTTTTTTTCTGCAAATAGATACTGTGCAGGTTTCTGTGACTATCTTTTCGCATAGCCTCATCTAATATGCAATCACTACATGTTAATCTTGTTCTCCCTCCAAGATGAATATCCTAAAATGAGAGCGTATTTGCGGCGTGAGTGAACGTTAACTGATTGCTTATCGTGTATTTGTCACTAATTAACTTGTAAATACTGATGCTGGTGTACTTGGAGAATTCGCAGTCAGACTTATTGGCAGCTCAAGTTACCTTGGCAGACACTCAACGCACTGGGGACGATGAATTCAACCCCCTCATAGATATCATGTGTCCATAAATACGCGAACGCGAAATCCTTTTTAAACACAGACAATATTTTATACAAGCCACGAATGCATCATTTTAATCGATATGATTTTATAAAAGATCTCCTAGTATCTATGATGGAAGCTTATATTTCTAACCTAAGCTTTAACCTTTGCCCCAAAATATATTATAAATACAAACGTGCACATACTAATTGTTTTATGTCTAAAATTGCTAAAGCTCTCCTGTTAACCTGACTCTCCTCTATCTCTGCGTAGTATCAAAAGAGTCATTGAAAGTAAGTTAAGAAAATAATAATAATCCGTGTATAGTAATGCTTCTGTGGGAAATAGGTGCACTCAATATAAGTAGTAGAATCCAAAGTTCCCTGCCTCGATCTGTTGCGGTTTCTTTCTATCGTTTGCTTATTGGACACGACTACCATTTGCATCTTAAGGATTGTGGCCCTCTGTGTCAATTGGGGGATAGGGATGGTGACCACACCAGGCACACTGCTCCATAGTTTTAAAATTTCAGGAAGACAACTCTATGGACACTCATTTTAATTCTCTTTACGCTTCATCATGCTTTTATTGGGCTTTCGTCAACTAATGTGTGTCTGTAAATTAACAAATTGCCATCTTTCATTATCAACACTGCTTCCTATCATCATCGAATGAAGCTGATTTCAAATCTTTTAGCTCGTTTGAAGACAATTCCTATGGTCCATGACCCGTGTGCTCAACCTATAATCAGGCTTTGGTACAATCAGAATCTAGTAAGCAAAAGACTGTAAGTTGAAATTTGATTTTTAGACATAAATGATAGTGTGTCATACATAGATTTAGCACAAAATATCAGAAGAAATGACATCTTCCTTCAGAATAACTAATGTGTTTATTAGTATTGCATTAATAAGCGTAAAGACAACATAAATATTTGGATACAAATGCATAAGAACAGACTAGTTTTAGTTAGAAACCGATCTTGGTTTTATTTGTAAGTTTTTTTAAAAAAAACCTTATGTTAATAAGAAGACAAGAGAGTGTCTAGACATTGCTTTACGATGGCTTTAGAATATCTTCTAATATTAAATTCTTTGAATTACCGTAATCATAATCCTTGTCTCAATTTTAAAATCGGTGCATTTAAAAAACAAGATTAATTCGTCACCGCTTTTGTTTTATTTATTTCGTTGCTATTGGTAAAGTTAAAATGTATCAGCATGGTTTCTCAATGCATGGTTGTATTGCTATGTAAAATTTCACTGTGAGTATGATGTCATGGATAATATTAACTCAGAAATTTTTTATTGAAAATTTATAAAATAGCAAATATGCAACTAAACTGCAAAAAATTGTTCATCTAAGTTGAATAAAGCGGTCATAGTTACAGATAATTTTTCATCGTCAATTTATAGCATGTATTTTGTTTTATGTTGACATGAAAATTTAAAAATATATTCATGGTTATAATTCACTTCATGGCTAATTTATTTAGGAATGAAAAAGTTTTTAAGTAAACATTTTTAAAAATATAAAATAATTTTTCATACACGAATTAAGCTTTGGATTAATGCTGTTTCACTCATTCTGATCAATTTTTGTTTTTTTAAAAAAAAAATAGGAAGCAAGAGATGGTTGTGCGATCCGCTCTGCTTGTGTGCAGCTCGGAAGGCCAAATCTTTTCTTCTACCAATCGCGCAGTCAAATTTTGCTATTGATCTAACCAACTTTCGTTGCTCGCACCAGTGGAAAAAAAAAAAAAAAAAAAAAACTGCAATGAAAAGAAGAACAATAAAAAGTGAATGGAAATTTGTGTCATTGGATGATTGATGTCAGAGATACGTCTCGTACTGGTTTCACAGCGGCATGTACCGATGTGGACTTATTTTCCCCTTTGATTGAGAAGGACTACTTCTTGTTGTGGGAGTTATGCAAAGAACTGGGGACCCAAAGAGAAATGTTGAAGGGGGAAAAAAAAAAACGCTATGGATAAAAAAGGAATTTTTCTAAAAGTCGTTCAAAAACTGGTTTGGATTCTTTTCCGATGCTTTTAGAAGCAGTTTTTTATTTGGAAAGTTTGAATTCGATATTTTTGGCGGAAAGTTTTAACTTTATAAAAACCAATAGCACGCAAACAAGTCTTTAGAGATATGTCCCATCCTGGACTAAAAATTATTCGCTTCTATTGAAATCGATTATTTTATTTCATTTTTAAATAAGATAAAAATCGTTTTTGAACAACAATGAATCACAAGTCAAATTAGGCGATTTATATTTTTGTTTGTAAGACAGTAATGATTAAAACTATAAAATATTTGATTTAGTTTATTTGCTCGGTTTACGATCCCATTTCCTAGCTAAGACTCACTGGACCAAGATCTACAATACTGAACATATTTTGAAGCACAGCAAACTGCCTAACCCCAGGAGATATTAGAATTGTTTAACTGATGGCCAGAGTACTAATCATACAACTTCGGCTCGATAAGATAAGAAAGTAAAGGAGATATTTGTTACAGCAATTCGTGAGGACTTACCAATGGCAGAATCAATACAATTGCTTCAGTGTTTCTTGCCATCGAAGAAGTAATTGTAAAGCCTTGTCTCTAAATTTTTTTCCAACTTGGTAGGAAACATTTTAACAGAAAATTGGAAATAATTTAGAAATATTGAGAACAAATTCACAAATGAGATGGCAATATTAAAATATTCATTTATAAGAGGTACCCAGGAATTCATTGAAGATGTATGAGTTAAAATTGGAAAACCTTGTTTATATTGTTCTTTTACATTCTATTTAGTAACTTTAAATGAATCAACAGACATATTTGTGTGTTGCCGGTCAAATATTTTTTTTAAGAAATATAAGCTGATGTCATTAATATTTTTGATGAATTAAGCCGCATAGAGACCTTGTTTGGGTAGAACAAAGTCATAAGACATACTCCATGCTTAAGAAAATATTAGAATAAAGTTAGATTGTAGTATATTCAAGTATACAAAAGTGCCATCAAGGATAAGTCAATAATATCATTCTATACTAAACTATCATTGCATTCTGTATTATGAAATACTGTGTGCCAGAACTTTATATAAGTAATAAAATATGCGACTTGTAATGCGAGAAAGGCATGAATAAACTTTGAGCAATTGATTCGTTTGCACTGATCAATGCAGAATATGTGCTGTGAATTGTTTTACTTGCCCTGTTTTGCTACAGGGTAAGCTCTGAGTAAATTTTGGAAACAGAAAAATTTATTCCTAATTAAAAAAAATTCGATTATTTGACAAAATAGGTTATTTGATTTGACTTTTTTAATAGATGTTATTCATATGAAACAACTGAAAGACTAGAATAAATTGTTTCATTAGCTTAATTAATATAAGCAGTTCCTCTTTCAGTTATAAAATGAAGATTTGAGTCAATTTCAAAGCAGTATGAATGCGCTGAGGTTTCTGGAACAATGACAATCCATTCAAAATCAAGTTATTTCAAGGGACATTTGAAAATGGTTTTCTTTATTTTGCTTACAAAAAAAAAAAAAAAAAAAAAAAAAAAACGCACACATGTTTCCTTTTTTATAAACCCATTTTTAAGTAGTGGAAAAAAATGCACATGCATAGTAACAAATGAAACCGTTTGATTTCAAAACGTTTTAAAAATAAAGGTCCATGAAATCTTCTCAGACCAAAATACTTCTGATCTATTTATTTTTGGGTGTTTACTATGTGGACATTTTCCAGAACTAAGAAAACTTTAAAAAATTACAAATAACCTTTTATATTGAAGAAGAGATGCGAACAACCCTTTGCACCCCTGAAAGAAATGAAAAGCAAACCAAGGCAGTGAATAATTGATTCAAATTTGAAGAACTCTAAATCCTTTGAGTACTAGATGTAACATAAAATTTCAAGATTAGTGAAGTCAAAAAATGCTCCAAAACTGCTTTAATAATGTGGAATTACAAATGATAAAATAATAAAAATAAAAATAAAGTATATACACACAGAAAATTCTAGCTGAAAAGAAAAGTAATAAAACAAATGATAAAAGCAATTGGTTATTAACTCCTTATTGGAACTCTTAACACATCTTATTGGAATAAATCAAAGCACATACTTCAGAATGTTATAAGTACAAATTACTCTAAGAATACAGATTGGTCTACTGAAAAATTTTCGTTCCTAATAAAAGCAAATAATTATCCTCTGATTAGTTAAGTGAGCTCTGCTAATAATAAAAAATAATCTGACTTTCCAAAGCAGTAAAATAAGAAATTGGCTAATTTCAGAAAGTATCCTCCTCCTAAAGTACATATTGGTGAAAAAATATGATAGATAAATTGTGATGTTGTTGACAATAGGACCCGGAAATGAAAAGAGTCAGGAGGATTTTCTCCGAAGCTTCTTTTATTACTTCTCATCGGGTTTGACCGGCGACACTGTATCAGAACGATTGGTGAAAACAACCCCCTCCCTTCACCCTGTAAAAAAGGAAAGTCCAAATGCATCGGAATGCGAAAGAGCACAGGTATCCGTAAAGATATTGATTAGTTTTTCCAGGAATAGACATAAACTCAAACTTGGTATGCGATTCAATTGAAGTATGGACAAAACAATATTCATCTGTTTCGAGAAAAAGTCCTTAATTTTACTGTCAGAACAAGCATTACAAACAACGGGATATTTTAACTTGTTGCTGACTATCGTAACTTGTTATTAAGAATGAAATGATTCACTTGTCTTTTGATGTTTGTGAAGAAGCTCAAACAGAAATATGAAGGCTGCAATCAAAGAAATTTTAATGAAAATATCTGAGAAGTTTTCTATCAATATTCATGTATCTGAAAATGATGATTCCCTTGGCACATATACTTAATTTCACATGATTAGTTTATTAAATGAAACCTAATAATAATAAAATAATTTTATAAAAAAAGACCAATTTTAACTAAAATTTAATTAAACTTGCTTGTACTTAAAATTAATATAGATACAATCTTGTTTTCTTTATAAAACAAAATAATTATGACTTTTATGAGCTTTAAATGATTCGGACGTAAAGAAAAGTGATTGCTTTATATTGAACAATTATTTGATACATTTACCAATTTAAACTGTACACCCCAATCGAATTATTGGACAAATATGGCTTGTTTGTACAAGACATGAGTAACAAAATTCGCAGCTGATATTATTTCAGTCATTGTATACAACGTTCTTCTTCCTGCCAGAAAATTCATTTAGAATATTTAAACCATTTTTCGCTATGCAGTATTTGGAAACAAAATCATAAAAGTCATATAACTAATTTGATTTTAACTGCTTAGACATGCATTTATATGTTTGAAAGAAAATTGTTTTCTGCCTTTGTGAATTGGAAATATTAAAATAAAGCGACGAAAAGAATTATTCATTTAAAAAGATAAAAATATATTATAAGAAAAAAGTAAATGTGTGTAACAAAAGTTGAAACATAGTTTTAGAATTCCAAAATTTAATCGTCACCGACGTAAGCAAATTTAAAATCCACGATACAATTTTGTTTTTCTAAATTCAATAAAAAAATTAAAAATAAAAGAAGGGAAAATACAAGTAAATGTAATAAAAAAAGCATTTTTTTTATTTGCAGGAATATTTTCCATTGGATATGCAAAAAAAGAGTTTCGAAATAATATTTAATTCATATTGAATATAATCTGCTCAAGTGAAAATCAACTTCAAGGAATGATAGAAGAAACTTCATTCAATAGAATACAAGCGATTTGCATTCGTAAAATGCAGACTTCAGAAGCACCGACCTATTGGTATCGTATATCCAATCATAATAAATCTGCAACACAGTATCCAGATAAAAAATGAAATTGATATTGCGAAATAACAATATGGCAACAGCCATTGACTAAGTGAAATGGCAGACGACTTTTATTTATTTCCTTTTCAGAAATCGAAAACAAGGATTTCATTTACTATTTTTACGTGGAAAAAAAACCACCTTACAATGACGAATACCAATCACAAAAATCCATTTTTATTAAGTTACATAAATTAAATGCAATTATGAGTACTTTAAGCATAAAATGATGAAATAACTTATTAAAAATCAAAAAATGAAATGGACATAGACAAGTATTTAAACTTATTTTTTATTGAATTATTCTTCCAAAAAATAACACTGATGCATAATATATTAATATACAGCGGCGACTTTAAGTTTATTCGCAATTCAAATGAGTAATAATTATTTTTCATTCCGCTTCTGTTCAAATTAACATAGTGAATTTAAACTAAAAGTTTTTAAATTAAGTTTCTCTTTTGTTTGAATTAAGCGCTTCAATGTCTACATTTTACTTTTTTATATTTAAATTATAACTCAGAATGAATTTGAAATTCAGAAATTTGTGAAATTCCTGAATTTCGCCGCTTGAAATTACATGTTGCAGTTAGACAAAATAGTAAAAATAAATAATTTAAATGAAATGATTTGAAATTCTGATACGAGAGATTATCAAGTAAATTCAAAACAGACCTGAGTTTTAAAATGTTATTAGGAAATATGGAATGAAAAATGAACGACATCTACATTAAAACTGTGCAGTAAATACTTGGGCATCTTTTCTGAGTGATTAATTTTTATGCTTCTGAACAAGTGTGAGGCACGTGATCATTAGAAGGACAGAAATTTAGTTTTCAGAAACTTTTGATGATCAATTACTTATGAATAAACTACAGAATGCTTAACTCATGGTGCGCCCGATAATTATTTATAAAATGAATAATTTATAAAGAAGAAAATAATTTGACTCTTCGAAAAGACAAGCAAGCTGAAAGTAGAGTTGATTTTGTTGTAGGGAAAATACGCATAATCCACACAAATATCAAACCATGTTTAGTTATTTATATCAGCTGTTTTTAGGAGAATTATTTTATTGATTACAAAATTATTAAAGTTGGCCAGTTACCTTTTTGAAATTGCAAAGTACAATTTGTAAAAATTATTATTGATAATAAGAGAAATAGTATTACCAAAAATTGTTCACAAAAGACATTATTTTATTCTTGAAGATAAGTCAATGAAATCAGTACTTTGCCACGAATACGTTGTCACTATTTACATTGAAGCATGGTAAAAATTTAAAAAAAAAAATAAATATTTTGGTTTGACAAAAAAAATGAAAATTATTTTACAAATTTGTGAGCAAAACTAATATGTACGGAAAATATATTGAAAAAGGTATATAATAATTTTAGAAGAATATTTGAAATATAAATAAACCAACAAAATCTAATAAATACATATGCAATACATTCCTGATTTCAAAGGCGAAAATGAATTACAAACTTCCTAAATATTCTATGCAAATATATATATATATATATATATATATATATATATATATATATATATATATATATATATATATATATATATATATATATATATATATAAATTTCTGACTGCTGCTTAATTTCAGAGCAGTTTTCAATATTCTCTATTTTAGAATTGAAAAATAGCCATCCGATACAGACACCAATAAAAAAAAGTCAAACGAGGAGCAAAATTCATAGAATTTATTTTAATCATTTATCACTAAATTTTCCAAAATTAAATTTTCAGTTTTTAAAGTGTTACATCAAACGTTGTGGATGACAAAAACTATGTATTTAGGAGATTTCATTTATTTGCTCGAAATTCTACATTCACTTTGAAACCACACAGTGGACAGCCTAGCGGAATGTTTAATGGCATTCTAATATCCACTGCGTAGGCGGTCTACAACGATGACATTCCTTAGATATCCGGCCATATTCACTTGTTGCATGGAAGGTAACCTAGAAAATTACTTAGCACCCATTCCGATAGATGTGTATGCAGACGACCGAAGGACAAAATCCATCACCCGAAGTTCAACAGTGGCTGGAATGAAACCGGGGACCTTTCACTCTGAAGAGTAGTAAACTGCGGTGACCTTTTACAATTAGCTGCAAGCAAAGTTTAATCAACCAGGACATGTAATTAAAATCGGAGTGGAAGGAGAATCGACCACAAATATGGGAACTTTGGTAAAGTCATGACACCATTGCTATAAAAATATGCATAGGATTTTCTGCAAGTATATAACAACACTTCAAATAAATATCTCCAAAGTATCACCAAATTAACGTCAAAATCCATCTTCTGTTGTTCAACAGTTGCTGGAATGGAACCCGGGATCTTTCGCTCTGAAAAGCAGAACCCAGCCACAAAGCCATGGTGAGCTTTCACACTTATTTTTATGCGAAGTTTAATCAGTTAGAACATGTAGTTCAAAACGGATTAGAAGGAGAATGGGGCACAAATATAGGGGCTTAAGTAGTGACCATGGGGGGTATCATAATTATATACGTAACTATTTCCACAGGTTTATAAAAACTTTTCAAATAAATGTCTCCAAATGAACGTATAATTTTATTTGGAAAGACATAAGCTTTTTATGATATATAGATTAAAATGATGCCAAACAAAACGATTAGCAGAGAATGAGTTACTCCTTTCAAAAATAGGAAGACAATCTTCTGAAACAAGACAGGCGTTACTTTCAGCAGAATGTAGCTTCACACGTCATTAATCTATCTTCAATCACGTCATAAAAACAAAATATCTTAATTGGTAGATGATATTAATACTGTTAATGAGAGGTTGTGAAAGGGATTGTAAGTTCATAAATTACCTTTAAGACGCATAAAACCAAATAAAGAAAAATCCAATAAAATATCCTTAATATTCATGACAATTCAGATAAATTTTTTTCTTTTAAGTGTTTCTTCAAAAGATAAATTAAACTGTCGATGATTTTCAGATAAGGATATTTAACAAAGTAAAAAGCTTAAAAGAAATTTTGATTATAAAATTAAGAGCTATGCACTTTTTATTGTAAGCAATGTTATATATAAATTTAGAAATAAATTAAATTTTGCAGAACTCGTTTTTATAAAGAACACTAATGTTTCCAAAATCGAAAAAATGGAAAAATAGTTATGAAAATGTAATTTCTATATAGAGAAAGGAAAAATCAACTGATTTTTTTCTATCATTAAAATGAAATTAACAATTGTTCTTGAATTTGAATTTTATTTTGCATGTGTTCTTTATATAATGAATTGCTAAAGAGTATTTCTAATGGTACTTTATAACGAGAAAACAGTATAATAATAATAAAACTGAATTTACGATCTGAAACTTATTTATCCGTTTTACTAATTTTTGAGCGTAAGAAATACTTTTCCATTCCGTATGAATTCGTAAAAACAAACGTCTGCCCCCCTCCACATATATATAATAAAGTCAAATGTGTTCTTAATCTAATGAGGTAGTCGTACTCACACACACATGAAAAGTATTACAAAAATATTAACGAGAATGTGAATTACTTAATAAATGAATCTCCATTTTTATTTCAAAATCTTCTCTAATTTAATTCCTCTAATTATTATCGTATAAAAACCCCGCTTTCCTGGTCTTAGTATTTTATACAAATAAGCTTGATAACAAACTTAATTTTGCTTTTCTTTGTAATCTTTAATATATTATAGAAATTTTCATGTACAATAGTAAATTATCTAAAGTAGACTTATTGTTATTCGATGTTTTGTTATTTTATTATTTAATTATATGCAGTTTTGTGTTCATAACCAAATTATCTACATACATTTTAAATTTTAAATAAAAAACTTTTTAAACATATGCTATTCTTTTCATCAAACAACATTCCATATACTATAAAGAATCAGAAAATATTTTATACATACATGTACATCCTTCACTCTTACATATCATACTAGATATATCATTCCATTTATGGATATTATTTAATTATTTGAAAACATGCTACTTTATATTTTACATTATGTACTGTACAGATTTCTTTTATGATATCATATAACGAAAAACTTTTATCATGTGATAAGAAGCACAATAGATTTGAATTTTATATTAAAAAATTTTTAAAAATAATATTTAAAATAGAAGATAATAAACATAAAAAATCAGATTTATTTTAAAAAAAAGTAACTACTTGCATTTCAAATTTAGATTCCTTATAAGCAATTTACATGATAAAAAATATAATTTATTTATTGTTTATAAAAACTTACTGAATAAAATATGCTTATTAAATTTATATAAGAAAATGTAATTTTAAAATTATAATAACAATATTTGAACTTTTTTTAAGTTTGATTAAATTTATGTGCAACAAGACACCATATTTCGTAAGCAATTTACAATGAAAAATATGATTATTTTTCTAAATAGTTATGTGTTTTGTTCAAAGAAACAATTCGGACACTTTAAACGAACAAATAATGCTGAAAACATGAATGACATCTTCCTTTAGTTGACGGAAGTAATTGTGATGATAAACTGAAAAAAAAACTTCCATTTCTTTAAAAGTGTCACTTGTATTTTAAACTGCTATTATAGTAAAAGGGAAGCGTGAATCGATTTGTATTTATTAAACTCAAACGCATATGCTTTTTGTGCTCCAAGTTATTCTTATAAGCAGGTTTTAAAACTGGAACCTTTTTGTTTCCATAAAGTTAAAAAAGAAAAATTACATAACCGTGAAAATCACAATATTTAACGAAAATGTAAGAGCAACAATAGATTAATCGAATAAATGGTTAAAATGAATTAAAAGAATTGTTTAAAAAACACTTAATTAGTTACGAAGAAATAGCTTCGAAATACGTAGTCTAAAAAAAGCATACTTTTAATTCAAATTTTTTTGTATTTTCTATTGTATAAAAACAAAAGGAATATGCAATCATTTCTAATAACTGAATAAAAACTTCTTATTAAGAATTTTAAGCAGAAAGCATTGTCTCAAGAATACTTCGTACAATTTCAATTCAAATCAAATGAAACACAATTGAAATTTATAGTCAATAAAAAACGGTTTTTTTTCTTATCAAGTAAATCTTAAAAAAACATATTTTTAACAATCAACATGAGTTTCCATGATCAAAATGAATATTTAATTTTCTTCTAATACTGACTGCACGTTTATTGGAGATGAAGTGCTTAAAATAACACATAAAAAGATTTTCGAAAAATGTATGGCAAAATAAATTACTGCTTAAGCAACTTACTTGTTCTTAAGAATGATATTAATAGTGAAAAGAGGCAGAAATTATCGATCAAAAAATGCTTAAAATGGTTTAATCTTACTCGACAAAGTATAACAAAATTGATAAGCTAGCAGAGAATCAAATACGGGAGAGAGAGTTTATTTCATATACCTGAAATATGGAAACGAAAATTTAATTTAAATTTAGTACATTCTTTAAAGAACTTTTTAATTTAGGTTTTTATAAACTTTTTTTAAACCAAGTTTTTCCTATTTATATTTTTTACAGTTGGAAAAATTATTGTCATCATAGGGGATAAATAGTTATAACCTACCTCTTGCTCTAAGATTAATAGTTTTTTAAATATAAAAAGAAAAATGAAGTTCCCTTTTAAAAAAAATATTAAAAGTGTTAAAAAGATGTTTTGAGAAGAATTTATAATTCGCAAAATATGCGTAACTAATTGATTTTTTTTTGGCGGGAAAAACAATAAGTGCAAATTTTTGCTTATTGAAAAACTGAATATATATCAAATTATTGTCATATATATTTCAGTAAACTACTGGACATCCGGCGATTTCAAGAAATTGGTGTGATTTAGCTTAAACGCAAACAAACATCACTTATTATAATTTAAACATTTCTTTGCTCAATTGATAGTTCTCTTCAAAGAAGTAATTCAACTTTTCATCTATATACATTAAAATATAATTAAGAATGTCTTGAAAGAGAGATTAGAAAACAGGCGAGTCAATGCGCCACAGTTCAAATTTATTTGAGAGTGAGAAAAAAAAGAATAAAAAAGGGGGGCAGTGAGGTTAAAGTCAGGGAAAAAAAAGAAAAAAAAGGGGGTGGCGAGGTTAAAGTGAGGAAAAAAGAGAACTGCTTACAGATGAACTTAAGCTGAAGGAAAGAAGCATCAGTTTGTATAACTGTCTTATAAAATGATTCAATCGTTTCTTCCTTTGATTTATTTAAACTTGGACTCACCAAGAAGAGAGTTGTGGGAACGCGTTTCTATAAAATACAGGAATGCCAATTTCCCATTGTACAATGGGAAATAAGCATTTAGTTTTCTTTTTGCAGACATCTCAAAAATTCTATTACTCATGGGCAATCTGTTTCTTTACTTATGAAAGAATCTCTTTGTTTTGCCAAACAAACAAGAAATCTATTATTTTTTAATCTATAAGAGTAATAATATAGTATTATAATATTTATCATAGAACTTACAATAAATTCTGAAGGATGCTGATTGGATCTTCTTATTTCTTCTGGTACAAAATGATATATTTCCAAATAGGTTACTAAGCTTCGGCTGTAAAAGAATTCTCTGGACAACTCAGGAAAAAATAGTCAGGAACTGCTGGAAACGAGCCTTCTAGTCCTTTGCCGATCTTCCTTCCACCTCTTTCAAGATCCAGAGTGATCAGCAGAGAAACTTACACAAGGACCCATGTAATGTTGGTTCCATGAAACGCATTGTATATGAACCTCGTCATGTTACTTTGGCACACATTTCCCCAAACCCCATAGCTAAATACTCAGAGCATATTTAATTTTTCATTGACACTAATAAAAGCTAACTAAATGAAAAATCTATTAAAAAAAAACACCTAAACAAATAGATAAAGGTATTTTAAATTCACACATTTGAAATATCAAAACAGAATAAGATTTAACTGATGTCTAATTGGTAAAAATTTCTGTTGTTAATAATCATAACGTTTGCTGCTACTCGTTTCTTGATGGGATTTTCACACGCATATACAATCTGAATATAAAGTGAGTGTCCCGTTAAATGAGTCTTTTAAAACAGAAAAGATTCTTCTTGAAGGAAATTAAATAATCACATAATCGCTCATGCGCGTACCAAACACTGAGAATAAGAAAAGTGGAATGTTTATAACATTAACGCTGCTTATGCACTAATTGCAATGTTTTTAACACATTTTCTTTAGAATTCATATAGTTGAAATTTTCGCAGTTACTGATTACACGATTGCTTTATTATTTTTATATAAATATCTTTAGTAAAAAAAGATTAAATCAATAAAATTTAATCTACAGCAAAATCTTTTTATTAAGAAATGTCTTTATTAACACAATTCTTATAGAAAAAATTTAGCGGAATTTTAATACACACATTATTTTTTATATACATTCTCGAAATTACTATTGTTTATTTCGAGATTATGTTTAAAATGGTATGTGTGATATATTTCCCCTAAAAAAATTTCTTTATAGATGTGTATATATATAATTCTTTATAGCTGCGTGAAAATTCACAAAGGAGCAACAAGTGTCTCAAAAAAGTGTTTGAAAATCACTCTCGTGACACACAACAGAAGTTTCTCCATGCCTAGTCTTGAACTGAGGAAGGATGAAGCACACCACCTCGTTTCCAGTCTGATGGGACCTTCAGTCGGGGTAGCAAGTGCGTGTGCTCGCGCGGGGATCTGAGGCTCAGTGATATGGAGGTTGTGGCATCCCACTCGAGATGTAATGCTCGTATCAGTTACGCTGATGAAGACTTTTGGTGCGTGAAATGTTTGCCACTCTGCGAGTTTCTACAATGTGTTTTCTTAGTGTTGCGTCATGGCGAACAGCCTTCTTTGTTTCATCGTTTTCCAAGACCTAACACGGTCTCAAAATGTTTCTATTTCTTTCTCGTTCGGAAGGTTCTTTTTTGATGTTTGAAAGGAAAGGAGATGCTCCCACTTTATGACTTTTTTTTCAATCATAGAAAGGAAGACGAGAGCCTCATTTTATACCGGAGAGTATGACAAGAGACAACTCTTCAACCTATGGTAATTGTATTGAAAAACAGATTAAACTAAAAAATTACACTTACTAGACGAGTATGAAAGAGTTTATCAACAGGTTAATGAATAATGGGATCAGGCTAGTTAACACAAACTACATGATAAAGTTCACTACATGATGATAATTTGACCCTCCTTTTAACAGCTTTTCTTAAACGTTTGGAGAATAAAATAGGAACACCAACTTAGAATAAAAAATGGCTATTTTAGATTATATTTATACCTGCACTAACCACTTGCACTCATCATAATGTTTTTCACTATGGTTAAGTAAATATGGCTTATACAATAAAATCTAAATTTATATAATTTAAAATAACTTTTTTATTAAATTAAAAGAATTTAAAGTTAATTTAATTAGGAAATTATGAAGTATGTGTAAATAGTTTTATTCTGACTACAACTTTTAAGACAAAAATAGTGTAGTTTTTAAAAATAAATTCTACTAAAAGCAGAAAGATATATACTGTTGAAGAATATGTAAAATTCTTAGTTTTTTTTTAATATTTGAAATTGTGTTCCTTTTTCGACTATGTTAGTAGAATTCAAAAAGATAGAGAGAATAAATTTTAAACTGAACTACATACAAAAATATAACCGTTAAAGCTGCATCAAGTAATTTTTCCAAAAATTTCAATTAGCTTATTTTTTTTGGAAGAAAAAAGACCACTCGCTATTTACAAGGAAAAAAAAAATTACGTAGCCATGCGCATTTGCGGAATTCAATTAATTTCTTAAAAAGCTTTCAGTATATTAATGCGTATTCTCTTATACCGTCTTGAAGGTCGCCCGATGCAAGAGAAGCGATGATGGATGTCAGAATAAGCGGCCGACAAATTGAAGAAACTAATTATTTTGTTTCTGTGCCTCTCCTAGTTTCACGTCCCTCGCCTCTGCCCAGTGGAAGGATACATGCGAGAGAATGGGTTCGGTTACAAATACTCTCTTGAAAGATGCCATGGAAAAGTCAGCATAAAAGATGTAGGTAAATGAAGTTATTCCCAGAGGTAGTTTTTTGCGAGAAATGAAAGTTACGATCCCTAGGATATTAAGACAACACACGCATGGCTCACGCTTGTCCAGTATTAGAACACAGCAGTACAGAGGGAAAGGTCGCGGGTTTAGTCCTCACCAATGTTTAACTATGGAAATAAGTGTTGCAATTTTTTTTTTGATTATACGGTTTCTCTCCCTTGCGATTCGAGAATTATATTGCTGTTAGATTACGACAGTAAATGATAACCATTTGGTGACTCGGACATTTGGTATTCTTGTAATAGAAGATTTGATTCAATATTTTGAAGTATAGAAAATTCATTATGTAGCATCTTGTTCAGAAGTGATCTCCAATAACAGCATTTTTTAAAAAAACATATAAAATTTTAATCTGTATGCCTGAAAAGGAAAATATAAAAACAGGTGATGTTAAGATTAAATTAGCTTATTTAGAACGTATAAATGTGGATTGAGTTGCTCTTATTGGTGAAATTTTATAACTTGCATTAAGTGCACACGATAATCATAAAAGTTATTCAGAGGAACATGAATAGGTAAATGAATTACATAAAATAAAATTTATTGAAGCTGTTATTCTTGCTAATTTTGTTTTTGGGAAAAAAATACAATCAAATTTAAATCTATCAAACAAAGAAAAATCAAAACTGAAACTGCCAAAAATTGAATTAAGGAAATTTGGCGGAGAAGTAAAGGCTGGTTATGTTCTTGAAGTCAATTTAAACGTACAAATGGAACTCAGAGATAAATTTCAGTCACGTCCGGGTCACCAAATGTTAGATACGGCAGTAAATGATAACCATTTTTCTCTTTCATACACTTTATTCACTATATCACTGAATTTGTATTGTTACATTTAGTAAGCTGTAAAAATCTTATTTCATTTCATTTTACGATAGTAACATAACTGACGCCACTCATAACAAACTAAACTAAAATGGAAATACAGAATTCATAGGTTGGCTAAAATTAATCAGTCATACTTGACAACAGCTGCGAAACGTTCTGTAGGAAAATAATTCACGCGTTGGACACCAAAACATGTTACGACAGCTTCGGCTGCCCACTACGTGGTGCCAAAACTCATACATGGATGAATGGCAGCGTAGTTTAGATAATTATGATTTTATTTTATTTTCACAAACAGGAGTGATAGAATCTTTAATAGCACTATTTATTTCATTCTCTCCATCTTATCACTGGATTCTTGACTCAATTTTTAAAGCTTGATTGAATCAGAAAGCAAAACTCACCGCAAACAATATAAGGAATGGTAAGATGCGTTCGTTGCCAAGTAAAACCTGCCTTCGTCTTCTGTATTAGAATAAAATCTACACAGCACTGGCTTCCATTTTGTCATCGAATTTATCACAGTCCTTACTAATTATACGTTATGCAGTTCTAACGTATAATTAAGAACACATACATCTAAAAGCTCTTAAACACAACTTTCCTTTTAAGTTCATATAATCTACGTTTCTAAATATTTTTCAGGGCTATTTTTAAAATAACAGGTAAAATTAAAAAACAACTTTGAAATCTTTTCTTTGGTAAGTAATTAATTTCTCTCATGAAAAGGTTATATATTATAAAGTTAATTATATTGTAACGCTTCTACTTTATGATGAAAAATTTCATAAGCGACTATTAAAATCTAAAAGAGTAGGCAGACTTCTCTTATAAACGAAATTTTATTTGAACGCAATAATCGCTCCATAAATGCTTATTCACTGTTACAAGTTAAGAATAAATTTTAGCTAAAAAAATTTAAAAAAGAAATAAATTGGCGGTGCATAATGATAATTTCGTACACATCAAATAAAAATAAAAAAAGATTTATGTGTGTGTGAATGACATAGTATATGAAGTTGTAAATATTAAGTGGTAGGATAATTTTTAAAAATTTATTCGCGATCAATTTCTTACTCATTTAATACAGAGCCGTAAGAAAGATATAGATCAGATATCCATACACATAAAAAAAATCAGACTTGCTAGAAAAAACAAGGAGAGAGTACAAGAGAAAGAATGTTTAATTTATAGATTTAGGGTCAATTTCAGAACAGCTTACTTTAATGGGAAGTAACGTTTGAAGTGAATTCAAAACCGATGCAACTTTTCCTCTCGGAGGTGGGAATCAAACTTATTAACGTTGTCACTAATGACAAAATGATAATATTGCTATTGATTAACAAAAAGTTTAATTTACTGTCGAATCTGTGCATAACTCTAACAACAAAAACTAAATAAAGTTACGCTCATAAAGGAATAACTCGAGCAGAACGTGACACATACACGGCCGTAAAATTGAAAGCACTTTTTCAATATGTCTATATTATATACAAAATGTTATATGGTTTTAATTTTTCTAAAATTATGCTTTACTTTTGCAGAAATTAGATTATAAGTTAAGATTATTTTTTCAATTTTGAATTCTTATTTTATATATTATATAGCGGTTTCAACCCCAGCAACTGCACCATGATATGTACAGACGGAGCGCTCCGCTAGTTGAATTTCTATTTTACCAAGCAACACAATTAAGCAGGAGAAATCCACCTGTTCACCAGTGGTTCCACGGCTCTGGGAGTAAGTATCACACAAGTGTTGCAGGCGGAAACAGAAGGCCATCACCATGCTCATCAGTGGACACTTGAGATATGTTCTTATGGAAAAAAGGATTTTCCCAGCTTGCTTCAAGTGCTCTGACAATCAGGCTACTCTTGACCATATTTTGCATCATTAGCGGTTTTTCAGAACTGATATTTTTCCAAGCCCAGTTTTAGTGTTAAATTTCCATAGAGTGACAAATTTCATAGACCTGATGTAACGTGCCTAAGCACCGGAGATATGCAACAGCAACTTGGGAGTTTTCTTTGTTTTTGGAATGGTGATATGTTTTGCATTCAATGAAAAGCACGATCAAAGCACAATTGATATTAAGAAGATTTACACCAACTAACAGCTGATAAGCTGTTCTATTGATTGCCCAGTATTCAGGAGTTCACACTAAATCAAAATTTTCACAGATGCAATTTTGAATTGAATTTACAGTACTAGTTTATTGACTCTCTTTTTAATTCGATTTCAATCACAGATAACTGGACATCCTCTGCACAAGAGCACGCATCGGAATGACACTCTTCAAAAGTTGTCCTTTGTGTAAGAATCATGAAGCCGGGTAAAATGTCAGCTTCTGAGAAGACTGAGGAATTCACGATGAAAAATTTAACAGTTGAAAAATTTCTGTTTTATTGGGCATGGTACCCTCGCCCTGGACAGCCATCAGTTGAACTGGTCAATAAAACTAAAAGCTAATCGTCTTACCCCGAAGTTTGACGGAAATTTCAATAAATCCATTCTTTTATGATACTTTAAATGAAAAAAAAATACCAAGCAGCAAAATGATAGATTCGTGTTATTTGCAACAGAATATCTCTCAAAAAAAACAAACTCTTATTAAATAATAATACAAATTTAAGGCATTTTTTTTGAAAAAAAATATCAACAACTCAAACTATTTAAAAAAAAAACTGCATGAATCAAGTTGCTCTTTAAATTGAGGGCCATAATGATAGGAGAAATTTAATGATTTCGGAATACCAAATGAAGAATGACGGACTTAGGGGTTGAGCGACCGAAAAGCGAAATGGTAGACGGCAATTAACCAGCATTAACTATCGTCATTTGCATTAGTTATAAGGCGTTTTGAGATTCCGCATAATTAAAGAGTGGCAACAGAAGTAGCGTCACGTGACTTTTAACGACTGAAAATGACCTCGGTCCTCGAATTTGACACTTTGTATGCCAAATGTTTCTCCAAGGATTTTTTTTCCTTCTTTGATTTGCATCATCAGTGAAGAATACCTGAATATTATAAGTCAGAGAAATATAACATTTTTCCAAAGTAAATTAATAATTATGAAAGTTTATAAAGTAGTTTTGAGCTGAAAATATTACAATTTAATCTGGGGAATACATTTTTAACCTTGTGGATAATAAAGGTGATTATTTTAAATTGGAAGTATTTTTCATTTATTACTCAATAGTTTTTATTTCAAATTGTACATTTGTAAAATTGGAAATATTTTCGTTTTTGGAAATAACTTTCAATAGTTAAATAGGTTTTATTTCAAATAGTATAGTTTTAATATAAAAAAGTCGTCACACAGAAATAGATACTTTACGAAAGTGTTGTTTAAGGGTTATTTGAATCAGAAATAAAAGCTTTGCTCTAGATATTAAAAACATTTTCTCAACTTGTAGCAGACATTTTCCCAATTTTACACTTTGCATAGAATGATTGTAAATTCAACGAATTAAAAGTCTATAATTCGTTGGATATAACACATGTACGTCTATTATTACATGGTTATTGTGAGGTATTTGTATGGAGGGATGTGCAAAATGAATATTGGGCTGAATAAAAGCTAATTTTGAATACTGGTGTCTTTTAGGCACTAAATAACCGATTCCTAATGGAATAGAACTTGTGCGAGTTCAACTCTTTAATCTACATGCATTTAATTTTTGTTCAAACTGTATATTTAAAAAGAGAACTGTCACGTAGTAATAAATAATAGAAAGTTTTCAACCATTATTGAGTAATTAAATGAGCATAAAACAGAAATGGTAGTGTCCATAAAAGTTAGAGCAATTCTTTATAACTTTGGGACACTATGTTCTAACATATAAATATCGGGATAAAATATATTGTTACAAAATTGCACAGGTAAACTTATCAAGAAATTGTACAATATATTTGTAGAAACTAACATAATTTTTGTAAAATTATTTTTACTTTCAACAAAGATAAGGTTGACAAAAATAAGGATAAAAAATTAAGGCGCAGATGCCGCGTGCAATGAGGTGAATACTAAGGTTTCCAAAATATAAATTTCTTCATAATTCTTATAGGTCTCCGCATCTATGACGTTATAAAAACAAGGGTGGTCAGATACATAAGAAAACCAACCAAATAAGTTGACCAAACTCAGAATTTTAACATCCTGCATCTGTGCCAAAATTAATTATCCCAATAGCAATGAAAAAAGCTCCACCACACAATAAATTCTGTCAGGGACAATAACATAGCTAAAAATAAAATTATTCAACGGAAAAATCAATGTGTCCATAGAAAAATAAGACTTATAATCTAAAATATATATGTGCAAGAATTTATGCAGGGAATTCTGCTTGATAAGTTGCAGGTTAAAACTACGAAAGAAAAATCTCAGAAGGGCAATCCAATATAAACATAAGCAGACACAAAATTTGGAATAGCTGTCACATCTTATAAGCAGACTAATTCGTTTACATGATGTAGCTAAAATCATTTTCTTTAAGTGAAATAACATAGAAGCGATTTTACACAACTGAACTCTAAAATACATTTAAAAAGAAATTTAAAGTTTATTTTTGAATAAAAAAGAGTGAATTTTGAACGGTTAAGATCTCCAATTCAGAACAAGTTATTCACAAAATGCAAATTGAAAGCGATCGAAGCCAAGAGAAATTGGAGAGTAAAATTTCTTATATTCGATGCACACTGCAACAGGATAACAGAGATATATCTCTGGATACAATAAATACAGTTTCAGCGACGGAGGTAATCCTGACATTTAAAGTTCATAATTCCTGACAACGAGGAAAAAAACCATCAGTAACTCACCCTCGATTTATCCAGCAATTATTTTAAAAGCCCAGGTTGGATATCCCTTTAAGGTTCTTCCGAAACCATTTTAAAAGGAGCTGAATTTACCACCAATTTCCAAATGGAAATGCGCCGGAAAAATTGGATTAAAAAGGGCGTAACCACTTTACACTTTTATTGACAAGAAAACAGTCAAAAAAGTGATATTTTCTTCTTTTGTTTAAAAAAAAAATCAAATTTATAGGAATATATTTTTATTAATAATTTAAGAGAGAGAAGATTTTTTGCCTTTGATTAACTGGAGTTGATTAGATATATCTTTCATGCAAATTAAGGTTATCCTAACTTAACTAGAGTGATTAATGTAGTTCGCGCGCCAGTGAGTCCTTTGGTAAAAACGCTGATGAAAAAAAAAAAAAAAAACGCGGTGAAGTTTATTTCAAAAATAAAATTAGCTTTAATTTTCATTAATGTTAAAGGGCTCCTTCAAATTATTAATTAAAAAAGGATTTTGATTTTTTTATATTGTTAAATTCTGAGTTACCGGGAGTTAGAAATTTAAATGAGTTTATTTATTGAAACAGCGGTTCGTTTTCAAGTTGACTAAGCATGAAACATAATTTTAAAGATTTTAAACTTCGATTTCGTTTAATATTTTTGCTAATGTAGAATTCAAATGAAAAAGAAAATTAAATGGATAACAAACATTTGAGTAAGGAACGACAATCATTTGTTGAATTTTATGCCATACATTCCACAGGTTGCAAGCCTAAACAAAACAAAAACAACACCTTTAGGGTTCATTTATGATACATAAATCGATTTTTTAATGGAATAATAAAATAAAAACAAATATAAGAACTAAATAAAAATATATTGAAATTCTATGCATCCCTTTGAATATAGTGTCAAAATATTCTGCTATTTTAAAAAAGAAAAAACTATTTGTTAAGTGAGAAATTATTGTACCATTTTTACAATAATCATGTGCTACATATTATTTTCATCATGTTATTTTTAATTTTATTAATATCAAAATATATTTATTGTGTAAGATTTGTCATTCGTTAAGTAGCGCTGGTTAGGAGATATATTTAAATTCCAGATTCAAGCGAAAAATAGATAAAAAGAATCGTTGAACGTGCTGTTTTAAATAACACATTTCATTTGGAATGTTTTCATTCTATCCGATCGAAAAATATAGGAATTGATTACAATCTACAGGAGAGATTGTTTAAAATCTCAACATGGCAAATAAAATTTAACAGTCAAATATTTTATGGTATCTTTGACTGAAGATCTCAATATTTCTCATTAAGAATAAATGAGGTTACAGATTCCATTAATAACTGTTTTATGTAGAAATATTTGGTAAACATAAAATCTTGGAAAACGTTCTTTTCATCATTCCGTGGCATTTTAGGTATTTCTATGCACAGGAGAATTCAAATAAAATGACAATGAATGTATTAAATATTGTAGAAAATAATACTACTGTAACACATAAATTATGCCGAAAATTTTGAAAACTGGAATTTTGTTTTCTACCTTTGGCTTTACTGATGATAGTTTATGCACTGTATTCGAGGAAAAAGGAAATTAATTATAATGAATATGTGTTTCAGGTCATGCATGTATACATTATAATTAATTTTCTTTCTCCTCAGAATACTCGTCACATAGTATTATTTCACATTTCTATTCCTGGAAAATTTAGTCATATTTGAAAAAAGGGAAATAAATGAAATATAAATGTTACAATATTTCCAATAGAAGTAAGAAATCGTCAAAACACTTTCCACAACATTTAGCTTTAGATCATCTCCAACATTAAATGTTTCCCACATAAACTTGACATCGATACGCACACACACAAGTTAAAATTTTAAATATTCTTAGAAATTATCCATTGTACATATATAACACGAAATGGCATGCATCATCAGACACTAACTGATTTTGTCTAAAATCGCATCAAATCGTGGTAGAAGTTCCTCTTCATGAAAAATTTAATAAAAATTCCATTCCCTTTCATAACCATTTGTGTAGTGATTTTTGTCAAGAAATTCCACGCGATAAATTAATACTATAGGCTCAAATGGTATCAATTTATTGTTGTCCACAAAAATCGTTAAGTTATTATTTTGCTATTGTTATTATAAAGTTCTTTCATTTAATTAAGAAAAAGTTCATAATTTTCAGGAATCTTGAATATTGCAATTGGAGAAATATATTTTAGGATATTCCTAGGCAAAAACTGGCTATTTGTTTTTCGCCAAACGATTTTTCGGGTAAGTTTGAATAAACAAATTTGCATTAAAAACATTATACAAAGGAACACAATTAAAAAAAATGACACAAATTTTGTGCAAGCAAATCTTTATTCCCATATTCAAGTTACCCAACCAATGACAAATTGGTGAGAAACCAAAGGGCTTCCCTAAAGTATAGAGCACTCAACTGAAATTTCCTCAGTTATATTCATTACAACCATTTCGATTTTTAGTGGAGTTCACAGATGTTGTATTTTGTTTTTAATCCTACTGAAGCAAACACAAGTACTTAAAAGTTTATTTTTCACACGAAAAATTTCAAGGTGACGGAAAACATGCGAAACGAAGTAACTCCGCCTCATTTCAGACACTTTCTCCAAAAATTGCGCACCTGCCTCGTTACGGACACAGAAAAGGGTGAAAAATTTAGTGTTTCCGAAGTGATTATCATTGGCGGTTTTCTGCGAAAAACGTTGCGTTCGCCAACACCTGTGCAAAGTGTTGTTGGCTGTCTTGATGAATGCTGACAGGTCGAGGGGGAAATATGCAAAGCAGCCATAAATAGAGTTTTCACAGTCGGGCATCTTTTGTTTACGCTATTCGGCTGAGACAGTGTAGTCCATTGTGGTCCTTCCTTTTCCTCTTCTCTAGCCATAAAGGGTTAAGCGTTTTCAGAAATGCAGGTTTCGTGAGAACAAATAAAACATTTATAGTCACGCTTCTATACTAAGCGTTTCAGGATTTCAAGATAACTCATAAATAGTTACGATGTGAGCGAACAGGAGAAAACAGCACACCCAAAATTGAATTAAATCCTCTACAAAATTTTATATTCGACTTTTTATGTTACTTAAATTCAGTCAGAGATGACAATTTTAAAATGTCTGCTTTGTCTGTACTTTTCTTTTGTAAGAAATGGAAAACACGACAAACGGAAAGAAATTTAGTTTACGATTTGGATTTGCATGATGCACATAAGACTGTACGCAATTCAGGATTCACAATGCAGACTTCCACTGAACTACAGAAGGCCTTCAAGGATTAAAGAGAAATAAAAATAGGTTGATGAGCTTTCATGAGTATTGCCCAACTATACAGTTTGCTGTCACCTGCGTCCCTTTGTAGCGTTGAAAAGGATTAAACTCCTAAGGGCAACCGGGAATTGGGAAAAAAAGAAAAGAAAATCCACAAGTATGAAACATTAACGATAATAGAACTCCAACTATTCCAATCAATTGGGACCGGACTCTCCATTTGGATTATCTAAAATTTAGTTAACGGGATTTTTTTCGAATCAAAAGTTTATTTTAATTAACTATTGTATGTTGAAAATATGAGAAAGAAAATTTCAATTTCATTTTTTCTTAAAAGAAATTACGCATTTTTTAAGAAACATTTTTATATGTTAAGGTACATTAATACAGTATGCATGTAGAGTGCTGTAAATGAAAGTCATTGCATGCTTGCTGAACATCTTGGTTAGAGTAAGCTGCTTCACTAAATTCATCCGTTTTCAGGCAGCCTAGTCGTCACATCCACTTGATAGTGAGAATTCCTATGTGGTCACACTCGGGTTGATACTCCACCTACCTCGGTAGAACCCTCCCTGGGTTAGGTACAGGGAGTCCTGCTGACGTTCACTCCATCCACCTCAAAGAACTTTCAAACCTGACAAATGCTTCACTTGATGATGATCCCGTGTCTGCTTCAACTTGGACGTGCAAGTCATCTTCTTCGGCACTTTCAATAAGTTGACCATCATTTTTAATTTGAAGTTCAAGGTCTGATTCATAATCCATATTTTCCTATGTCTTCCGGCCGTCCAGGAGTTTTATAAAAATGTGTTTGAATTTCTCAAATGACAATTTATTTTTATCTTCCCTTTTCTCTTCTTACTTCTCCTTTGCATGAGCTTTTTCCATTATCTCATTTTCTTCCTCTTCTTCGGTCTAATTTATTTTCTGAAAGCGATTCGGATAGGTGGAGTTCGGATGATTGGAGTTCTACTGAACTAATATTATTATATTCCTAATCACATTGGCAGGGTTGTAAAGAAGGGAAAAGCTGGGTTTATTTCCGGGAATAAATCCGGTTTAATCTCTTAGGAATTTTAAAAAAATTTTTGGCAATTTTGAAAGATGTTCCGAGTTTTGAAATTTAGCTAATTTAGAAATTTTTGAAGTTTTCTTCTATCAGATATTTCTTAAAATGCATAAAAGTTCACTTATTTTATGATTTTTACTATTAAATACAGTAATAGAGAGTTTTTCAAGACAAGAATTTAACTATGCGCTAAGGAGCAATTTAGAATAACTTCAAAAATTAATGTTTAGAAACTATTTTTTTTTCTTTCTTTCTCTGAATAAATTTAGGAATCTAAAACATGGAAAAACTAATATTTATTCTGACAGTCATGAAAAATATATCTTGATATTTTTATTAAACATTAATTCCTTATTTTCATTATTTTAACAAGTATCTTTGTTTTTCTCAGTAAATTACTAATTAGCTTCTTTACTGAAAGACAGACATTTTTTTGCATATTTTCGTAGATTATTTTACTTTTTGTTCATTTATGTGAGATAAAACAATCCATTAAATGAATGATGTTTCGTTGAGTTTATTCCCTCAAAATATTCCCTAAAATTTCCGGTTTATTCCTGTGATTCAAAATTCCCGGGAATTATACATCTCTCTAACCATAGGTATCTTTTCACTTTTTTAAACCAGAATGATGCTTTGTGAAGAGGTTCAAGCAATAAAAAAATAGTTTCAACACACTCTTTTCTTATATCAACTTAGCAATTGTACTTGGTTCTAATGATCTTATACGCACCCTCTTAACTGAAAAATATTGAAAGTTTTTAATTTTTTTTTTTAAATAAAACTTATGTATTCCAATTTCGTATGATTTGGATAGTTTGTAGTAAAATATAATAAAAAATTTTAATCAATTTAATCAGAAAAATTAGTGTGACTCAGTATTACAGAGGATTTAATTATATTTATTGAATTATTTTTTGTTTTCAGAATTTATTTTTTTAAAAGTGAAATATAAAAAAATTATACACTTCTGAATCATTTCAATTGTCACCAATCTTAATTTAAAAGCTAAGTGAACAAATTTATATGTAGATGTTTTAATTGAAATAAAAATGGTTTTTTTTCCACAACTTATTTTGAAATACAAATGTTGAGAAAAAATCCTTTGCTTTATGTAGAATATAATTGGCAACAAAGTGGTTATAAGAATATTTACTGTATGATGAATTTAGCATTCTGAAATTTAATATGTGAGAAAAAGAAGACAGATTGGTCCCAAATTTGATATCCATTCCATGAGATATTCACACATTAAATCTTAAAATAATTTTTGACTAAAAATATTTTTTAAGTAATTAAGTGAAAAAATTTAATAAAATAATTCCTCAAAAGGGAAGGAATGAAGGATTTGTGCTGAATCATTTGAAACCAGGTAAAAAATTTTAGGGATGAGGAAAATTTATCTCCAGAAGTACTGCGGAATTCTCTTGCATTATTCATAATCTACATCTTGATGAAGATTCTCTGTAACATTTGGAATAAATGATTAAGTTCTAGTTAAATATTGGAACCTACAAGCAATCGGAACCACACTTGCAGATGTTAGTTGCAGCAAGTAGTGTAAAAAAATGCGTCACACCAACCGTATTCGTGGAAAATGATCTTTTAAATGCCTCGTGGCTTGTAAGGAAACTTGTGCTCAAGCATTTCTTAGCTGATGTCAGTTTAAATCTCCAACATTCTGTGGTTATAAGGTTTATTTCAGTTTGATCATGCAACTGATTATATTGATAGTCTTGCTTAACCTCATTTTCCCACACTCTGGTAAAAATCCACTATGTGGGAAAAATAGCCATGATTAGCAATTGAACACATATCTAACGTCATAAAATTTCACACAATAAAAATTTCGGACTCTAATTCTCATTTCATACTTTTATAAAAATTTATTACTGCTTCACTCATGACATTTAATCGCAATCTGTAGTTGTTTCTGCATAGTTTGCCTTTTTTTCGTTTATCATAGATATGTTATCATTAATTCTTTTATGCTCATTTAAAATAGCTTGGTTCCATAATAATGAATGCCTAAGTCATAAATTGTCATATTATCTTGTATGCTTCTCTAAAAAATTTCCTAATCATCTTCAATAAACATACAAACATCGCTCTTAAATGAACACTTTCAAGCATTTTTTTTTTTAACAGGATTTAACTTATAGCCACAAGTTACCGCCACTCACTTGTTCAAATGCAAGGTGAGATGCTGGTGAGAGTCAAAGATACTTTTCTATTGGTTGATTACGTTAAAGGCACATGCTCACGTCTGGTTTAAATATTCGTTGAAAGTTTGAATTTAGTGTTGGATTCACGCTTATAAAATGAAATTTATATATATAAATAGATAGCGATGCAGGTGAAATCCGGACTATACCTTAAGGTTAAAGGGTTTGGAATACTCCACCCCATCACCAAGCGCTTCGTCCTTTTGATCCACGGTCAGGTGACGAGGTCACACCTGAGCTGGTAACTTCCCCTCCACTTCCACGTTACACCAGTGGAAGAAATTTGGACTTCACACATTAACGAGGACAAGTCCCCAACCCACGGAGCTCCAGCAATCCAGTGAGAGAGAGGGTACGTGGTCACCCTCACAATCACTGCCCGCGGCAAGTTATGTTTCAGTTCAATGATCTTATCAGGAAGTGCGGTGAAGCTACTATAGCTCTATCTGCTTGTATAAGCAGATGAGCAAAGTGAAGAGTGGTAAGTGGCACTACTTACCACACGCTAAAATTGGGAGTGTGGCTACATTCACCCTCACTGAGTTGCTGAAGCATCGCGAGTTGTGGACATGTTAATCCATACGTCCAAAGTTCTTCTGCTGATGTCGTGTGGATGTGAATGAAGATTAGGTGTGACCTTGTCACCTGACAATGGTTCAAGATTACAATGCGTTTGGTTATGTGGAAGTATTCCAAATCCGTTAAATTTAAAGTATAGTTTGGGGTTCGTCTGCACAGCTATATATATATGTAAGCATTGCTGTAACTATTTATATATTTTGTAATCCTATAATCATTTACTTAATTTCACTGAGCTCGGCTACCTGAATACATTTCAAGAAAATAACACTTTGAAATCTTGGTTTGAACAAGAGTTACATTTATGGAAGTTATTCTAAACATATCTTACGTACTTTATGAGTTACGGAAAAAAAAAACCCCAAAAGTCTAACATTCTATTAATACAGTTTAAAACAGTAAAATCCTTCAACATTGTAAAATCAAGAAAGATTTTAGGAATTAAGAATAAGGAGGATTTCATGCATTCATACAGATTGTATTTGAAATATAATAGCAACAAACATAAGCGAAATTATATTATATTAAGAAGTTATTATCATGTTTTTTAATTCAACTTTTTAAAAAAAATATTAAGCTACATTTCCAACAGTTACGTAATTAAAGTTGATTACTTTATCAGCGAAAGAGCTTGTTGAGAGGGTGAGATTTCCACTTAGATATTCCCGCCTTGATTATTTCCGTCTTACGATGCAAATTGGCAAAAGATTACAGCTTAGTTTTTCACAGAAAACCCAGATAAATGCAAGGGTCATGGAATATTCAGAAAGACTTGATCTCCTGGTAGCATCTAAACTTTCTAAGCCCCCACCAACACGATCCATCTTCGGCGCAGGTAGACAACGGGCGATAAGGACGCCGGTGTGCGGGTACCAATCCATCACAATCTCAGGCAGATACCGCCCCGAAGGCCGCGAGTGCGAGAGTAGAGGTAATCCACACAGATATCGTTCCAGGAACATCTGAATGTCGTCCGGGAACAAGGTCGAGGACTACTGATCAGTCTTCTTTTCGTTTTGCATCTTTCTTCGTTGAATTTCATGAGAATTATATTGCTGCATCAGTAGCAGAAACTAGGCGCCTTCCCGTCCACGCTGAAGGACAGAGGCTGTCCGAAGAGTTGCTATCGGCCAATGCTTCAGAGGCTCTTGTTAACAGACGTGGAAGTTCATTCCAAAATATAGAACATGCCAGAGATCCCCTTACGTGAAAACTGTTTACCCTGTCATTTTGAGATGTCTAAAACATTCTATAAATTTATCGTTTAGAATTTTCCTTATCATTTAAGTAATTTCTATAGAATTTCAATTTATCTTTTAGAATTCTCTTAGAATTCTTTAGAATTTTTAGAATTAGAATTGATTTTAGAAGTGAGAATTTATTTAGAATTAAAATTAGAATTTTCATGTAATTTTTTCTTATAATTTCTAATAATTTTTTAGAAATTTAAAAGTTAGGCTAGTATTGCCATTTGAAATTTTATCCTTACTTATGCATTGAAATAAATAGTTTTTTGGAAAAGTAATGAAATAGTAATTTAAACACATAAAAGAAAGATATCTTTTTTACAAATATTTTTCAGAAATAATATTTCGCTTTCACACACACACACACATTGAGCGTGATTTTGGTTAGTTTTCCCGATAAAAATTATTCCATTTCAACAAATCAGCTTTTTAATTTTAATTCACTAAGTAACTTTTAGGACTATTTTATCATTCCAATCAGGAGAAAACGATACCAAATTTAATTAATAATTATTTTTAACTGAAGTTTGATATAAAAATGCATGAAGGCTATTTGTAATACTAAGAAAAATCGGAAGAAATTTTTAGAACTTGGATTTTATGAAATTAAAAAGTGTTTGCACGCGTTCAATGTATATAACTAGCGAAATTTTGGGTGAGAAAATGCATACTATAAATAAAATGTATCCTAAGATATGTTTTTTTTTCTTAAAAATATAAAAAATCACACAATTCCTAATTTATTTTGCTTATCACTCTGATATTATTAATTAAAATATAAATCTCATAAATTTTTCTAAAATATGATTTAAGCTTTTAAGATTAGTATTTGAATTTTCTAAAACTCAATTCGATTTTTATTCGAAAAAACTTAAAAACGAGGCCAATTTCAGTATTATGTGCAGTTACACTCCTGTATATATCCAAATGTTACAATATTTATCAAGGGATATTGCACTTAAGAAATTTTACAACTACTTTGTATTTTGAATAGTAATAATTAAGCGGAAATTTTAGGAATTGATATACTTTCCTTCAGTATATGGCGCGATTTCCATCCGAACATCGGGATAATTTGAATCTAACGAATATCACTTCATTATTTAAATATAAAAATTTAGTAAAAAACTAAAAAAAAATTATTTAATAAAAGTCAACGAATATATTGCAACACTAAAATTGATATAGAAATACAAACTATCATTCTTCTTTAAAATTGGACTGACTTCCTTTCACTCCAGCTTTCATGAGAAATAAAACAAGTTGTGAAACCATAAGGCGAAAACAGCACAATTTATTTTTTTTAACGATAACAACTTGTGTATTTAATTGCTTTGAAGTGGCATCAATTGCTCACTGATCTACTAACGTACGTATAACTAGAGAAACAGGTCCCGTTCAACAGAAATGCTTTTGGCTAAACACTGTGAGATCTTTTGATCATTTACGTTTCATGGATTTCACAATTCAAAAGAATTAACAAAAGATTCTTTCTTGAAATTGGTTTGGTTTGGTTTAATGGCGCAAGGTCCAGATAAGAACAAACTGCGTCAATCACATGTTTTTTTTTCCTTTTTTTTTACTTATTAAAAATATAAAATAGAAGTATAGTTAAAATGTACATTAAAAATCTCTACCCATATGATATACACATGTATAAAATTGATAACTAGAGATTTAAATAAAATATTTCTCTAAATCATGTAAAATTCATAAATCCTATGGCCTAGCATTATATAATGTCTTAGGAGCAGCACTTGGAAACGTGGAACGCAAGGGATCATGAGGAGAGGACATGATTTTAGAATAATAATTAAGAGACAGCTGCATCCGCCACCGGTCTAATGGTAACTTTTGGTAGATTACTTACAGACTCTGGACGGGTGATGTACGAAATGCTACACAGCAAATCCTTAAAGCAGAGTGGTGGTCGGTGTCTAATCTGCGTAAAATGGAAGATCCAGCTGATCCATAAGCAACACAACCGTAGTCAATACGAGATAAAAATGACTGATTGATTAATTCGGAGCAGTGAAGTACTATCTGCACCCCAAAATATATTCGACAACACCTTGAGGATATTGAGCGATCGCTCGCACTTCTTCCGCAGATATAAAGAATGCGGAAGGAAAGTTAAATTCGTATCGAAAATTACCTCGAGGAAATTTATCTCTGTGAACACTGGAACAGGTCTATTGCTTATGTGTAGCACAGGATCAGGATGTAAACTAGTTTTCCAACAGAAATGGACACAACAGTTCTTACTAGGAGATATACTAAGATAATTTCGTTCACACCAAGTAGTTAGATTGTTTAGAGCTGTTTGCATTTGTCTCTCAATTATATTCATGTTTGAACCCTGATATGAAATTTGTAAGTCATCAACATATAAATTACTATGAACAGAAGATGGTAACTGATGAAGTATGCTACCGATGAAAAGCTTAAAAAGGGTTACGCTTAAAATGTTACCTTGAGGGACACCATCAGCTTGGGTAACTGTATTGGAGGCTGTGGTTCAAACACGTACTTTAAAAAACCAAGTGACTAGGAAATTCTGTATAAATATTGGAAGATTCCCCTTAAAGCCAAGATTATGCATATTATTGAGAATGCCATAACGCCACGTACGATCGCATGCTTTCTGAATATCGAAGAAAACTGAAACAAGATGGTTTCTTCTCACGAAAGCATTTCGAATTTGGGATTCCAGATCTACTATGTTGTCAATAGTGGATCGTCCTCTTCGAAATCCACTTTGGTGAAGGGGTATGCAATTATTCTTCTCTAAGATGTAAATGAGTCTAGTATTGACCATACGCTCAAAAGTTTTGCTCAAACAACTCGTAAGAGCTATTGGACGATAACTCAGAGGGTCAGATGAATTTTTGCCAGGTTTCAAAATTGGAATCACTATCGCTTCTCTCCATGATGTAGGATAAGCATGCTCAGTCCAGATTCTATTAAACAATGTAAGTATGGTAATTAAAGAATCATGATTTAAATGATGGAGCATTTGAGACGAGATTACTTCTGGTCCTGGGCTGGTGTCGTTTATGTTAGATAAAGCAGTCTTTAATTCTGACAATTCAAAACCACAATTATAGTGTAGATTATATTGATCATGAAAATTAAGAGGTGTCCGCTCAGCAATTATTTTAATCCTTAGAAAAGTAGGATTATATGAATCAGAGCTGGATACATTAGCAAAAGTTTCACCGATGACATTAGCAATATCTATCGCTGAGAAGTGTATTTGAGCTCCGGTTTTTAACACAGGAATGGAATAATCCTGATAAATACCATTGGCTGCTTTAACTTTCCTCCATAATTGTTTACTTGTTGTCGATGAATTGATTGACGACACGTAGCGAATCCAAGATTCTCTTTGACTCTGACGTCTAACTCTTCGAGCTTGAGCTTTGGCTTTTTTTAAAAGCAACAAGATTCTCCGTAGTAAGGTATCTTCGGAATATATTCCATTGCTTCTTTTGTTTCCTATAGGAGAGTTGGCACTTTTCATTCCACCAAGGTTTTCGGTGTTTATGTGGGAAGATGGAATTTATAAGAATAGCAGCATACGCAGCTCGGATTATTGTATCAGTGACATGGTTAACGGCATCATCTATCATATCTGTCTTAGCTCTTGTCTCACTGATCACAGCCAATTGCATAAAAAGAGTCAAATCGGTTCGACTGTACATGTAATTAGGTGGGTTGTAGCACACACTATTTCTTCCAGGCTGAGACACGATTAGAGGGAAATGATCACTATTTTAGAGGTATTTCCGACAGCAAAATTCCTCAATGGCAAGAGTGATGGAGAACAAATAGCTAAGTCAAGAGAGTAAAATATCCGTGTAGGTTCCTGAAAATAAGTTTTCTTGTCGTTATTTAGCAGACAGAGGCAATTGTCAGATATGAACTGCTCTATCTGACGACCGCGAGAATTTGTATCTTCACTACCCACAGGGTATTATTGCCATTAAAATCACCGAGAATCACAAATGGAGCAGGGAGTTTGTCAACTAAATCATCTAGTTCCTCTGAATTTACGACGTCTTGTAGTGGTAAATATAGGCTACATACAGTGATTAGGCAGGTTATGTGAATTTTTTCAGCTACATCTTGTACTCTATCTCTCAGTTGAAGTGCTGTACTTGCGCATGAATACAAACTGCTTAGAGACAGCTACTTCGCTACCTCTATCCCTTCTGTAGCAATAAAACCCACGCAGTCTGGTGATAATAGTGGGCTTCAGGAATGTTTCCTGCAGAGCCACACATGCGGGGTTGTAGCGAGGGATAACAGATTTGACGTCGTCAATTCGAGAACGAAAACCACGACAACTCCATGAAGCAAAGGAAGTCATTAACGGGAGAAATGTTATTCACCAGCAGTGCTCATCTGAGTCTTTAGAATTCTCGAACCGTCAGCATCGTAGGGATAGAATTTCACCGTATCTTCATCCAACATTAACTTCACTTTTTTTCTGTCAAGGAAGACTTATGAGAGCCTTCCTTTGCAAGTTTTAATTTCTCTGCTTGGGATGCTCTTGATTATACACAAGTTAGTATCGGCATAACTGTTTTAGATATTGTTTCTTTTGGTTGGGGAGATGGCTTTGTTGAAGGCTCCGAAATAGGATCGGTTTGTGTGCAGCAAGATCTAATGACTTTCTTAGCAGCAGTTGCATAGCTGACACCTGGCTGTGATGTACGTGAGGGGACAATTAGTCATGCCTCCGGATAAGACACATTATTTTTGATTGTAATAGTAGTAATTTCTTTTTCCAACTGCCATGCTGGGCAAGATCGTGAGTAAGCCGGATGGTCGCCTTTGCAGTTGATACAAACCTCTTTAGCATTACAGGTAACAATATCGTGGCCAACGTCAGAGCAACGAGCGCACGTAAGTTTACTTCTGCAAGCTATTTTTGAATGTCCAAAACGTTGGCATTGAAAGCAGCGCAGCGGATTTGGTATATACGCTCTTACAGAACATCTCATATATGCAACTTTTATGTGTTCTGGCAAGTCTGGAGTTGAAAATGTCAAAATGAGATGTTTCATATTGATTGAAACACCATCTCTTTAAAAAAGTTATTCGTTTGACAGAACAGACTTTTTGAGATTTTAATTTCTCAAGAATTTCATCTGCAGATGTATATATCAGATCTACCGCAGAAATTACTCCCTTAGAGAAGTTTAATGTCATATGAGGCTGCACGATAACGTCAACATTGCTAATTGTTTTAAGCGTTTGTATGAGCATTGCTTGTCTTTCATTAGCAATCTCAACCAAAATATCTCCAGATCATAGCCTTCGTATATTTTAAACTTCTCCTACGTAAGAAGAAATATTCTCAATGAGAAATATCGAGGCAAATTGAAAAGAACCTCCTTCAGTTCTTTTCACAATAAAATACCTTGCATTAATCATAAATACCTGTTGCTCTCATGGGAGAGAAGAATTTATAGTTTTATTCATATAGTTTATTACAAAATTTGGGGACTAGACGGCATTATCCACCACGAAGCCATACCAGGGGATGCAGCAAATCAAGTGCAACAATGCTAGTCAGTCCCTATACGCTCACGGTACATCCCTGAAGTGGTCTCCACCCTTAACGAGTCACCCAGTAGATGTACCGATCGCCTGATCCATAAAGCCGATTGATGTGCTAACAACACACCTCCCGTTTACCTGAAGCGGAGGCCAAAGTAATGTGTTGGTCTCTGGGGGCCTAAATTACCAGGACCCTCCTTTCCAGGGACACGGGTCTCCACGAACGACAAACACGTGGGTGATTTAGTCCCCAAGAGAAGTTAATAGCAACAGAGCGGCGAAAACTACTCAAAGGGAGCCCTCAACCTCTTTCGAGGCAACCACAACGAGGGAGAAAAGGAAGAAAAAGCAGAAGAGTAAAGGAGAGAAGAAATTAAAGCAGAGGACACACAGATCATCGGGGTACCTCGGGATTGTGACACCCGTGTTTACCTAAAAAAAGGTAAACCACCTGAGGGGTTCTTTCTTCAAAATGAAGTCAGTGATAAATTTAGAGCTAGTTATGATTATCATGTTTTAAAACTGCAAAATAAAATAAATTGAAACAGTGTAATTTTGAAGTATCAATAAATAAAATATCTTGTGTGATAAATCATTTTATTTTCTTTTTTTGCTATGACTACATTGAAGACAAAAATAACCTGCATTTTTTTTTACATCCAATTTGATGTTGGATTATTTTAATAAATTAACTGATAAAAAATATGGGTATTTTTAAAATTTGTCATTGAATGAAAATTATTGATATTTTTCATTCAAAATAATTGCGTCCTATGTATTAAATATTCGAACTTATTATTTATAAACATTTCAAAAATCATTTAAAATATTAATAATTTACAGAACTTTTATAAATTAATTTCTAAATATAAAAATAATTGTTTATAAGCATTATAAATTATTATAATATTATATTTCATATTAATTAACTTTAAGTTGTTTTTATATAAGATATGATGTTTATAAGGCAAATGATAAATTACAGTATATAGCCTATATAATAATGTTTTACATTTTTATTTTAGTTTTAAAAAGCCATAATGAAATATTTAGAATTAAAAATCTTTCATTAATAACATAAAGCATGAAAATTTTGCCGAAAATGAAATAATTTCGAATAATAAATAAATAAATCTGAAATTAAGAAGCAAATTTTACAATTTTTTAAACGAACTATTTTAATTCATTACTAATTTTAACATTGAAGCAATATAAAGAAATAAAATAATTAAAAACTCGTTATTTAGAGCAAAAGTTCGAAAAACATATCACTGAAACAGAAATGGATGGAACATTTCATTAGCATCACATGGATGGAACATTTTCCCTTCCTTATTTCATCACTTCAGTTAGGGGTAGAAGCCACTCAGCTTTTTCCCTGACGACCCAAGAGTCATTAAGCAATCGACTTCCTATTGGAAGCCACCCTTTTAACGTGATCAGAGCTAACAACTGAATGACAGTACCGTCTTTAACAACATTTTTCTACAGTATTTCAACCAAAAAATTCCTTTCTGCCTCTATTGAACTTAATTGGGAAACAAAGTGAGTGATATGAAAACATTATTTCTATAAAAAAAAATGGACCTATGATAAAAGGGTTTTCCAGAAAGTTTAAATTCTCACCCTTTTGACTGAAATTTTTTCCTTTATATGCCAACAGTTTTTTGGGCACCTCCGATGTTTGGTTGATAATATTTAAAAAAATAAGGCAAGAGATAACTGATAAAGATAATACTGGAAAATTGTTATTTCCCAATTGCTTTTATGAAAACTTCCTTTTAGTTTCATTAAAAGAAGATGAAAATTTGAAGTCGAGAATCTGATTTTGTTTTACCACACATTTAAAATTGGAAAATTTTTAAGAAAATTTTAAAATGTTGAAAACATAGTACAAGATAAAATAAGTACAAAAAATAACATTATGGATGCTCCAAATAAATTCAATTTTAGAACAGTTAATACAATATCTATAAAATAAAGAGCAATATGCAAAATAATAAATATCACTTTATTTTCTTAATTAAAAATGAAAGTAATTAAGACATTAAAAATTAAATTTATATTATTGCATCAGTTTTAAAATATTAGCGATATTTACTTAAATTTATGATTTTCGACTAAAAGTTTTCAACCGCGACACTATTTCATTATAGGGAGATTGGCTATATCTTTGAATCTAAGATACTATTTTTGAATTTTAATCCTTCGAAAGAAAGATAACTTAATTATTTTTACAGATTACATAATTTATTTAAAGTGAACTTAAAGAATCATGCAAAAGTAAATTATAGTTAAAAATCTACAATTTAAAAATGATCATAATTGAAATGATAGTTTTCAATTAAATATTTATCAAGTGAATGTTGCGTTCAATAGGAGTACCTATTTTTGATTCCTATTCATTAATTTTGAATTAAAATTTACTAAAAGCATGTTTTAGTTCTCTCTTTCAGTAATTTACTAAAAGCATGTTTTAGTTCTCTCTTTCAGTAATTTACTAAAAGCCTCTGTTTAAGTACTTTCAGTAATTTTCTAAACGCATGCTTCAGTAATTTACTAAAATCATGTTTCAGTAATTTACTAAAAACATGTTTCACTTTTTGATGTAATTTACTAAAATCATGTTTCAATACTTTCATAAATTCCTAAAAGCATGTTTTGATACATTCAATGATTTACTAAAATCAAGTTTTAATAAATTACTTTAGCACTAGATTTATAAAACACGTACTTGTGACGGATTAAGAAAATTTTTTTACGAAAATTTTAAAACTGATTGGATTTTTATATTATTTCTGTATTGAATTTCATCCGTTGAATGACATATATATATATATGAATGCGTCCTAAGATACGCAGTGAATTAATTTTACTCACATAAAAAGAGCCACCCGATAAGCAACAGTAGAAAGAGTGAATATCAGGAAGTGAATTTTTGTCAAAGTGTAAATTTGTGAATAAAATGCGTCGAATGAATGTAATATATAGAAGTAATGTACTGAATTGAAGTAATGAATAAAAAAAATTATCTATCACTATATATTACATATTTTAATTTTTTTACTTGCATTGGTTAATTATTTTGCTTACTTAGTGATTGTCTCTTCTTTAAATATATAATACACATTCCTTCATGAGTCGAATTAATGCGTCTCTTTACAGAAAGGTACGTCATAAATGTCCGTAAACCCCAAGAGTTTTCACAACATGCTTCAAACGTTTCGAATTTGCTTAATTTAACTCTAAAATTATTTCTGGTTTCTTTAATGTTGTAAAGAAGGAAGGAAATGCGAAAGAATTTTTGCTTTGCTTTGTTATACTTTCAGCGCGGAAGAAATAATTTGGCAAAAATTGTTTGCTTAAAGTAGATTCTGAAACACTGCAAACATCCACATCATGGTGTGAATCAAACGCGCGAACAATTTAATTGAATACCGAAGTAATGAGCTCTTACTTATTAACTAGGCCATATTAAGACAGACAAGTAGAATATAGATTTGAATAAATGCATGGAAAATTTTGTTTCAAAATCAAAATATTAAAAAGAATAGCATAAGAAAAATGGAAAGATTTTTTTCAGTATAAATATCAGCTCCAAAATTTCTCTTTTTGACACTTTATTTTCAGGTATTTAAGAAAACTTTCGATTGAAAATAGTTTAAATGGGATGGAACCGTATATTTTCTTTAAAAAAAGTATGAAAAAGAATATCAAATGCATTTTACATTTTAACTCCCGCTTTTGGAGGGCGGAAAATTTGAAACCGAAAAGACGTGCACTCCACTCATCCGCGCAGTTCGATTTCCACTTCGCCAACAACTGAGAGTGGAAAAAGTGCTGGGTATTTTACGGTTTGTCAGTTTCCCATGAATGTATGGCTGAACATACGAATAAATAAAAGTGGTAAATATCAGATATATTTTGATTCAAAACTGAAAATGTAAAACGAAGATTGGCATCATTTTTTCTTTCAAAGAAAAAGCTGAGAGCGTGGAAATGTCATCTAAAATGTGCAGCAACACAATTCTGTTCTGATGATTTCTATAAACACAAATAATTTACTTTTGCAGGTGAACAGTTTAATCTGACCAAATAATTATTCTTCATGTTCCGAAACTCTTTCTTTATTTTTCGTTAAACCTTTTTATGTACGTATGTATATCATTATAAAATAAAAATATTTATAACAAATAATAAGTAATGCAATAATTAATGCAAGCAAAAAACAAGCAAGTGCTGTTTATGAACATAAAAAAATGTTGCATAAAGTATAAAATAAATAAAAATTTGTTTTGAAAAATGTCCAAGCGAGCCTCGATATATTCCCAGTCATAATTTCCCAACTATTTTTTAGTTTCTATCATTAAAATTTACGCGTTACATACTTAGGGCCAAATGACATTATATTAAGAAAAAACTTGAATATTTATTTATATCTCAAGAAATTCTGAAGCTATATGATAATTTCACTTGAAATATACTAATTGTACTTCATTCACTGAAAAATTTGATGCTAATAACTCTAGAATTTAGTTTTTAGTAAATAATAATATTAATGTATAAAATGTGTGTAATAATAAGAATACATAAAATTTTTATCATTGTGGATTATTATGTTGGTTTTTAACCTCAATATTCAGTATTGTTCCGTTCACAGCTTATATATATATATATATATATATATATATATATATATATATATATATATATATATATATATATATATATATATCTGAAAATCCTGTCTTTAAATCTGAAATCATGAAGCAGTTTTCACAATTTATTGAGATTAATTACTTTTGAAAGGTTTAGTTAAAAAAGAATAACGATTGTAGTAGAAATACTGTACATCTCGCCAATCTAAGTCAATGTATACTGTATATATGAGATGAATATCAGTGTTGTCACTGAAAATTACATAAGTGTAACACAAAATATGTACAAACTCAATATTCAATGACTATATTAGAAGTAAAGTATTTAAAGGTAATGTATACTTTTACATGCAAACACAGCTGTATAATTGAAAATAATGTAATTTCTAATTGTCTAAATGTCAAAAATTGTCAAAATTAAAATATGATTGGGTAAATTTAAATAGGCAATCATGTTACGCAATATTGTGGATTCTTCTCATTCGGAAGTTTATTTGTTTATGTTTTCATTTCACTTACGTAAATTAAATGTATATATGTTTACAATAAGTATATCAGCATATATATAAGCATATCAATGCACATATAATAAGTCTGTGCATGCAAATATTTCGCTTAAGGGAACGCCTGCAAATGATATTGTTTCTGATAGTGTCATACTGAGGAATCTCTTCTTGCTTTTCCTAACAAGGCAACACGTAATTTATTGGATATTTTGCAGCGCTGTCTTAGATTGAGAATAGAATGCATAAAAAGAACAAAAGTGCACGCGTTAATCACTAGACTATGTGGATGTTTATGTAGTACACGAAAATAAACTCTTGATCATGAGATTACGTGGGAGATAAAGAATTTCGCTCACTTCTCAATAATAACGACAGAGTAGTGTTCAGTAACATCATAGCTGCTCATTTACCCATTCACTGCCACAGGAAGACACCAAGAGTCCACTTACCTAAAATGCAAAAATAAAATAACTTAGAATAGACGAAATGAGGGCATACTATCGCAACTATTTCATGAGCATTATTTCAAAATAACATACATAAACACGAAATCTTTTTAACTGACCAAATGCTAATGAAAAGAGAAATAATGATCCTACAAGTTAACACGAGGAATAAAATGGAAGAGAAAATTCTTTGAATAAAAGTAAAACAGCAGGAAATAATATTTACTAACTCACAGTAGAAACAGTATTTTATGACATAATTTGTATTTATACTAAAAATTATTTGTATTTTAATATATTAATTCATAAAGAAAAAATATCTGTAACAAATAATGGCATTCAGATATCATCGCGTCAATCATTTCACTAGAAAAAAAATGGTTGCCAAACGTAATTAAATGGCCGCATTGAATTACGGCTGTTACAAGAGCCCACTTTTAATTTATTTTCTGTGCATGAAAGTTTTAAAATCTATGATTACGCTTCTAATAATCTTGTCGATATAAAAATTGGAACAGGAATTGAAATTTGTTTAAACTAGTTACATTATTTCCCTTCACATTTTGGAAGCAATTATAAAATTTGAAACATTTGATAATATTTCTTCGTTGTAAGTAGTCATTAGCATAATGCCGAAATACCTCACCCCTCAAATTAATAAATAAATGACATTTTATAAAAATGAAACTTTATTATATATATATATATAGATAAATTATTAATTTAAAATCTAATTTCATATTACAATGCAAAAGAAAAGTACAAAATGTCATGTAAAGAATATACTTCTATCAACCCCTATATATAATTATACTTGATTTTAAATCAAAATATTTTGCTTTTCTCACATGTAGCAAACACCTCATACCAAAAGTGGGAACAGACACTAAACAATTGACTCCGGGTACTGATGACGTCAACTGCAAGTTTTAACCTGCTTCAGCAGCCCGAAAGTTTCCAATGCCTAAGAATTACTAGTTATCTACTGTGTGTGTGTGCTCCGAGAAATTCACTGGTTCTTAAATCTGTCGGTTGAGGAGGAGTAATAAATCACTAATTCAGAAACACAGTTCAACGTGATACCAGATTGTCAGTGCTGTCAAGATTATTACAAAGAAAAATTTCTATTGTGAAGCACTCTTCAATAACAATATAGAATTTAAAATTTTTATTAATTTATATTAAAGAAATACTCACAGAGCTTACAGAATTTTTTTTTTAAAAAAATGCGTGTTACTAAACCAAATTATATTTAAATATTTACTTAAAAGTTTAAAACATCAATCCATGTAAAGAGAATCGCAATTTTAATTTACAGATTAAATTTTTTTAACTGTGAGTTTCATAATTATACAGAAAATTGTAAATCACAATATAAATTGAAATATATTAATAACAATATGAGATGCATGTGTTTATCTTTTCAATCAAAATCATCTTTTGCTGAATTGTTATCTTATAATAATAAATACTTTCTTGTGTGTGAGTTCAGTAATTTATATTAGATCATTATTTAAATTAGGCATCAAATTAAAAAAACATCTGAAATGTTTTGAAAATCTTAAAATATGATTTAAAAAAAATACGTTATGATAACTTATCTGTTCAAAATAACTATTTAGCATTCATAATATATTTCTATTATTTTTCTACACTCTCCCTATCCCCTTTTTATGAAATTTATAGTATAATATTAATTCTCATAGGCTATAATTATAGAACAATACATATATATGCAATAATTATATAGTTTTATGAAATAAATGTGTATAATTAAAATGAATTAAAATAATAAATTTAATTAATTTTAACTATACACATTTACTGCACGGGTTAAAAATTGATTTTTAAAGGTTATCAGTATACTATCATTTAAAGTTCTTTATATCATTGCCTTAGCGTAATTTTAATTATATACAATGTTATTTTTATAACAAATGTTTATTTAAAGTATATTTATTTATAATGTGTTATTTGTTTATACAATGGTTTAAATACAATTCTTGAATTCCAATGATTGTTATTAATTAACACTTTATTCATTTAATGAATGAAAATCAATAAGCTTTTTCTTGGAATGTAATATATATGTTTATTTTTCGCAATTTTCAATAATTTACCTAGATAATTACTCTGTTAATATTAATTTCGAAATTAAAAGTAATTTTGAATTGTTTTAAAAGAATTAACGAAAGGCAATTAGTTAGAAAATTTAAGGATTCTTTGAGAATAAAAACAACACTTCTCAAGAACCATTCATGCAGCATTTGAAACATTATTGATGAAATTCGAAAAGACTTTAATATATTTATAAAATTTGAAAAACTCCTACATTAAAGGATGATGCTAAATTTTCTTTCACAGTCATTTTCTATTACAAGAAATTAAATATTTAGTATAATATTTATATATTTCCAAATTCATATTCACAATTATGAAAGTGTTATGTTTGATTACTACACATGTGTTGTTATTACCCATATATAATAATGCACAAATTCATTATAATAATATTATAATGAAACTTCATTATTCAATATAAGAAATTACAAACTCTTTTAGAAGTTCATACATTGTATCATATAAGCGAAGTTATATATATATCTATCTATCTATCTATCTATCTATATATATATATATATATATATATATAAACAAGGTAAATATTAACTATTAATTAAATACTATGTACATTGCTAATTTTCCACCAGAAGAGATGTTTTCCAAGTATAAAAGACCGTAAATGGAAGCGCAAATTTCTTTTGATGACAAACGTTTCGAAATTGAGTCACTGTATTAATCGTATGACTGGCATTTACGCAAATCAAAAGAAAACTCTTTCGGTAATAAAATAAAATATCCAAATTTGCTACAAAATATAAAAGAGAAATTGTGCTGAGCTATTTGTAAAAAAATAAGTGACTTTTGTTGACATTTTTGACAATACTGATATTTCCGATAAAGTTTAAAAGTAAACTTTATTTGATAAAATGTGTGAAATACGTTTTGTTATTCGGTGCGCAATCAAAAGGAATGAAAACAGTGGACTCCTAAAATCCAAAGTCATTTCTCACTCTTATGGAGTGATAAAAAAAAAATAAAATAAAATAAAAAAAACGTAAAGAATAGTTTATTTACGTATTATATACACTGTCCATTTTCCGTATGAGTAAAAAAAAAAAAAAATCTCTATTTCTTACAGATAGTTTATAAAAAAACATTTAAATATGTTTTCGCTCAAATATCATGTAATAAATGTTTGACATTCATGTTTATTAGTGTAGGATATTTTTTATTCTGATGAAGCGAAGTTTTCTTTTACAGAAATTTTTTCTGATCCACGTATAAAGCTACTTTAAACTCACTTTTGTAACGAATGATTTCGCGAAGAAGTTATCGGTTAAACACCATTGCCGCTGCTGTCCAACAGCCATTAACATAAAGCCGTAAATGCAAGTAAAAAAGGGATCTCTGATTTAGAAAGTGGTTCTTGGAAGCCATTAGAAAGGCGATAAAATAAATGTAGACATGCTACTGAGGCGGTATAAAACATTGTAGTTCAGAACTGATTACAGGCAGAAAATGATGTGCAAAATGGCGGCGGCAGCAAGAGATAAATCCATGGATTGGAAACGCCTCTATGGTGAAGTAGGCGTTCTCCTTTCGAAGTGTTCTCACACGAATCCATACCTGGAAGAGAAGTCTACCGTTGCGAGAGCTGAAAAAATAACTAACATTGCGTGGTCTTTAGAACTAAATTACCATAGTTCTTTGGAACAATGGAATATTATAGTATTCTCACGTTGCCAAGATAAAGCAAAAGCATAAAACGTACTTTCATTGTGACTGGATTCGATTCTGAATATTTAATACAGAAATAAATTTATTTTGAATTGTAATATACTTCAGCTTTGATTTATTTAGTTTGATAAAAGTTAATTTTTGAGAGAACAATATATATATTTTAAATAAATTGTACTTATTAAGAAAAAACGTAAATTATTTCAGCACATTTGACCTAAATAAAACGTTTGCTTCTATATATAAAATTCAGAGCTCCTTTTAACTTTAGTATATAATATTAAAAGTTGTAGTATGTTTACCACACTAAGGAAACAAAGTTTAATTCAATCTGTTTAAAATGGACACTTTTCATAACCACGCACGAGGTAAGAGACATTATATATATATATATATATATATATATATATATATATATATATATATATATAAACTCAAAATTAAAGAGATCTAATCCTTTAACTCTCTGATCGATGATTATTTTTCGGTAAAAATATATAGTGAAGTATACTAAAGTGACTATATATTATATAATTCGTCTTAAACCTCAGGTTATTTACTAAAGTCTGGTTTATTAGTTGCTCTTCAGTTGTTTTTTGTCTATAATAAATAATTTGACGATAATCTAGTTTCAAAAGGTTTTAGAATCCCTAATTTTCCATCAGAGGTTGGGAATGAACCTTTGAACTCTTGAACTGAAAGCCAGAGCACTAAGCATCAACAACTAGTTAAATGATATATTACGGTATAATGTTTCACATTTTCCTTTTGAATGAAAATTCAAATGCAGCAACGGCACATTTGCCATATTTTAGATCGAGTTGAATCAACGACAGTTCGTCGCTCTCTGCGACTGTATCCGTGACCAGTATATCGATGAGCAATGAAATTGGGAGAATTTTAAATTATTGAGTTTATTTTTAATTGCTCGAAAATTTTTTTATTATAAATTCTTACTGTACTATTCAACTTTGAAAAATAATTTAACATTTTATATGAGTACATGTAACAAAAGAAAAGTTAAAAAAATTTTTTTTTTCTATTTGCAGTTTCTTTTGCACTATTTACATTTCGCAACACCTCATTAACATGGAACTTCTCCATATTATTTGATACATAGTAAAGATAAAGGTTATACTAATACAAAAAACCTCCTCTTAAATAAAAATCTTGTAGTGGAAGTTTTTTTTCTAATAAGTAATTAAAATTAATAAAACAAAAACAGCTTACATTGATTGATTAGAAGTATTTTGCATCTCGATGATCGAGATTTGATGGGATGAACCGTATCAAGCACTGGTTTTAAAAAGATCAAAAAACAAGTTTTAGAGGGGTGAAAAAGTACTGAATCTGTGATGACTCTTCCATGTAAAAACGTTTCTTCTTAAATTTTTATTTAAAAATTAGACTTAAATTTTTTAATCCTGCAAATCCTTTCTAGAGGTACCTGTTGCTGTTTGATAGTTTATAGATTCAAAGACTATTGATTTTTTTTGACATTAAATCAAATGAACTGGGAATCTTGATTTGCGATTTAGTAAATGTTTGCATGATAAGTGATCCCCCATTACTTTATCTCTCAAATAACAGTGAATACACAAGCAACCAATAGAAATTTTTACTTTTGTCATTTTTAAGCTTTCGCATATATTTTAAATATTGATAATTAGTTTATTTAAGATCTCAGTATAAATTTTTGAATAGAACACAATTTCATGGAAATTCTTTAATTCATTGCACAGATTTAAGGAAATACTTCAATTATGTATGGATTTATAAACTAGCCAAATGAAATAATGGAACTAGTAGGGTATATTCCCCCAATTAGTGACTTTTGCGATTTTTTTAGTCGCCAAACAATTCAAATGCTCTTGCTACTTAAATAAACCAAAATATGACGCAAATACAAACCTGGCATCAAAAGAATTCGAAAAGCAACAGAAACTCAAATTTGGCCACACTTAAGGGAAAACTGGCAACACTATAATCAAAGCAAAGGATGTCAGATTTGACGATAAATCTCCTGGGGCGGATATATCATACTTATACCGAAATAATCGAATATTTTATGGATATTATCATAAAACAGCGCTCTCCAGCTTTTTTATTTGCGGACCGGTCATAGCTTGATAGTTTTATAATGGCACGTTGATGGAGGGGGAGGGAGTAGTTGATTGTTTATATTTTAGATTGATTTAATAATTTAATTATATTAATTGAACATAAAATGATTTAACATTTTAAATTACTTGGGCGCTAAATAAATAATAGCCTCGATTTCGTTCCATCATGAGTTTTAAGTGATGTCTCTTAGCTTTCAGCTGACCTCTCGTGTATGGAAAATTATGTAAAGCTGAAAAAAATACACAATAAAGAAATTTAAATAAGTTATAACGGTTTTTGGAGGATTAGGGATCACTGCCCATAAGCATTTTCGTTATTAATTGTCATTTACATTTGATATCAAATGACACAAAAATTATTTGAACTAGATAAGTTTAGCTGTTGCACTTTTAGAAACAAAATTCTGAACACATGTTTAATGAAACATACAAATTACTGCAAAGCAGTGTACGTTCAGTATTAAAAACTAAATACTCTATTTATATAGCATTTCGAAAATTGTATATATTTTTCTGAGGGAAAAAGACTCAGCCCGAGTGTTGCCCGTTTGGTCCAGATTTACGTTGAAGCGCGTGATAAAGATGAAAGATTCTGCTACACATGTTTGTTTTTAGGAACCTCTACTTTTCGAACACATACGGTTTTACGAACTGGTAGCTGGTCACTAAATTGGTCTCATGTCCTTTTTAAAGACTAAAATTTTGAAGTATTTTTTTACAAACTCATTTTTATGCCTCTTTTGTTTCAATTTTATTAATTTTTTGTTGAGAAATATAAATACACCTACTTCACAATTGGAATTATTAACTGTTCTGCTAATATTAAAATCCTGGATTCTTCGAAGCGATTCGTATATAGAATTTCTTAGGTTTAAACTATATATATATAACTCCCGTTATGTATTGGAAGTAGCTTCAAAAGCATTTATCAGCAGGTAGTAATCATGGCTTAAAACCTTTTCATGAAATACATTCCTTGCGCAATGCACTTGTGAATAGTCCTTTTGCCAGGCAGACCTTGTTAAAGGAAAAACTAACTGATTTCTTTCACAGCCTGACGCGACTAGAGTTAAGATGATATGAGTTTCAACCAAGAAATAAACTGCTGACAAGTCATTTGAGGGCATTTTATTATGCTAACTGAGATGTAGATTTGCGTACGTACTGCATGATGAAATAACTGGAAATATAATAAATAAAAACAAGGTTTTTTTTAAAGGTAGTTTTGAAATAGAAAATAGTAAGTGATTAATTTGCATAATTTTTCATCAATGAAGTTAAAGCAAAAATTGTTTTTATATATAAATTACATTTTTCATGTTTTTTATAGTGTTTAAATGTTTTTTTTACTTTATTTATGAAGGCAAGATTTGTTAGGTTCAAATAATTGTATTAAGATTTAAAAATAAATGAATAAACTAACACATAAGCGCACATTATTTTTCTTATTTTAACAATTTTCAATTTTAATAACTATTTTATGGGTACCTAAGAATTCTTAAAAACGAGCGTTCACTGCATTTATGTGATGAGTTTGATGCGAATAATGCAAATAACAGAACAAAAATAAAAATTCACATTACAAAAAAGAAATATGCATCTAAACCAAAAAAAAAAAAAAAAAAAAAAAATTAACATAAATTTATAATAGAAAATTCTCATGTCAAAGCAGGCTCCCAAATTTAAGAGTTTTATATAATTAAATGATATATATATAATCTCAAATTTTAGCTTAAATAATCTAACAAAGAAAAGCAAGATTCTTTTTTAACACCTATGTTGCTGTTACTTATGACTTCTGGACAAGCCAAGCTCGTAGCCGAAGACTATGGGAAATTAAGTCACAAGGTTAGGTCTTTTGTTTAATCAGAGCACTACGAAGGTAAAGAAAGACTTTGCTCTAAGATTTCTCCGATAGATGGCATCACCAGATTTTGTCGTGGAAGGGAGAGAAATTTTACACACATGGTAAAGATTATTACAGATTATTACACTCATAGTAACAACCGACCATAGAACTTTCAATTCCATAGATTTAACGAGCACATATATCGATGTACTCTTAGGATCTTTGGCGGTACTGGGAATCGAACCAAACCCTTCCGGAATGGAAGGTCACTGCCCGAACTATGGCCCCTCAACACGAATAGATAAAGTAATCCATTAAAAATTCTAGAGAGCATATTTTAAAAACGGCTCATTTCTTTTAAATTATACTTCTAGTAATTTATGCTAGAAAAGAAAAATATTTAAACGTATATAAATAATTGTTATTCAAACTATTTTTTTATTCGATTAGAATGGAAATCACCAATTATTAATATGCATGATGGTTAAAGTTAAAATATATCAATTATATACTTGCTTCATCAGGAAAACTTAAATACACGTTTTTTTATACCCTTAGCCTTTCACAAACGCCTTCTTTCTTAAATGGAATGAATTTACAATGTGCTGTAGTTACTTAAAATTCTTATATCAAATATTTGGATAGAATTTTTATCAAAAAATTAATTTTTAAAAATTTAATAGTTTAAAGCATTAATTTAAGCTATATTCTCAGTTTTATCCACAGATAAGAATACAGTTTATGATTCAATTGAGAGATTAATTTTCAGAGTGGTAATACATGGGGAAGTAATACACTTTTAATATTAAAAAATAAATTACATAAAGAAAGAAAAACAAAAGAAATTAAATTACATGCAAAAGGAATTGCATAGCTTATATTGTGAGCATGAGATGTATGAGTTTCTGACAATATTTTCTTGCAATAACACAAAACGATAAGTAATGCAAGGAACAAGGACTTAGGCATAAAAACGTTCCACAGTTCGAAGAAAGGAAGATATTTAGTTTACAAGATGAAGGCATCAACTTTTAAATTCCCCTTAATATTTTGCATTCTTTGCTCAGTTCGCAATTATTACATTACAAAGTACCAGAGAAAAAGCCAGAGCGTGCGATAAAGGAGCTGTCAATAGAGTTATCTTTCAGACGAATCGAGACCCACTCTCCTTAGAGAGCCCAACAAGGTTGAAGTTCAAGAGCCGAATATATTTTTCTTGTGCTGCGTGTAAGATGGGGAATCTTGTTCAACGCCTCCGCGAGCTCGTGCAGAAAATTTATTTCTTCAATAAATTTACATTCCAGATACCAATGTAAATTAAATAAATAATACAAGCGCACCTGATTTTAATACACACATATTCCATATGAAAAAAGTTCTATAAGGATAGAATATATTATAAATAATATTATATATATATCAAAAAAAAAAGCTAAATATGTCTTGCAATTCAGGAAAGAATTAGAAATCATCGGAACTTTAAAATCGATTTTGAATAAATAAAACATGTGATATAAAAATATAAATATTTACTGGGTGTCAAAAATCGGTTTGTTTTTTCTTCTACAATTGATTTCGGGAAAATAAATTCTAGGGTGCCCCTTGGCGAAAAATGGCGATTATTTTGGCCATAAATGTTTTTCGGCTTGTTTGAAAAAACAAAACAGTACCAAAAACCTTATGGAATGATACACAGTTAAAAAAAGACAAGTTTTACAAACAAATGTCTATTACTATATTCAATATTACCCAACTGGGTGCCAAATTGGGGAGAAATCAAAGGACATCCAAAAGTATAGGCCAACTTTATTTTTTGTACATAAAATCTAATTTGACCACGACTTTCTGCATCAAATGGACTTGGAACCATCACAAATGTCCACTGCTGATTCTGAATAGAACAAGATTGTTGGACGAAAGGCCGTCATTCCATTGCCAGCTATGCAATTAGATAAAATCATTGGTTCTCTGTTTTAAATTTTTCTCTCACGTCATTTTTATTGGATTTATCTCGAATCCTTTAATAATTTAAATTGTTATAAGAGTCCTTTATTGAAATGTTGTTAACATATTTTTTATCACATTTTCACCTTTAATAAATCTTCTGAAATTACATTAAGTTTCCTAAAAAAAATTTTTGTATAAAACATGAAGGACATGCGTTATTTAGAATGATCTTAAAACATTGATTGCAAATGTGAAAAATTTATAGAAGTTTTATTTCTAAAAATATCAACGGAGGACGGTCAAAATTTGTTTCAAAATATATAAGCTTTGAAGTTGATAGATTCTAAGCAGAATTTCAGATATATATCTTTAGATACATAATATGAATTTTATTTTAACGAAATGTCACTTGTTCAATACTGTCCAAATTTATAAGTACTGTTCAAATAAAATATAAATGGAATCGCATTCATGGTTTTAGTAATGTTAGCACTTAAAAGTATTTATAATTTGGTTATACAAGAAAATATGATGTGATGAAGATTTTAAAATGTCAATAATTTCAAATAAATCTAATTTGATTTCACCAAATATTTTTTCAAAATGCTGATTGCTCGGAAAAATAATTCCTTCATTATGCACAAAATTTTTTTTATAGAATTTTGTGAATCCCACACACAAATTAACATAAAAGAAAATTGCAAAAACTCAAATTTGGTTATTAATAAAAAAGAATAGGGAATATATATAACTTCACTTTTAATGATACAGAGATCAGTGATTCTCAACTTTTTGTCACTGCATACTTTTAACGATTTCAAAATAGGGCGGCACACAAAGAAAAATATAAGTTTATGATAATAATTTTGAATGCAAGTTAAAATAATATAAAGTATGTAAAATAATAACACAGTATAAACTAAGAAAGGTAATGATAGCAGTAAACATAAGTAATGAGAAATTTGAGTTGGATTTTTTTTTTTTGATAATTTCATTTATATTTTGTCGAAAAAATGATATTACTCTGATATCGTCCTCTACAATTAACAATCTCCCTCCCTCTCTCTTTTTTTTAAACTTTTTTCAGTTTTTATGTCGATTAACATCGAAAACCCGAATTTACGCAAATAAAGGCAGAAAACTGTAATACTGGGAACATTTGACATTTTTTCACGTGGGGAAAATATTTCCCTTTAAGAAAGGTCACAATTATAGAAGGTAAAAAGTCTTGAATGTAAAAAGTATCGTACTTATATAACTATAAAAACAAGTGTTGTTTTACAGTATGCTTTACTTTAATATAAATTGTGCTTACGCATGATAAAAAACATTGTAATTTTCGCTATATAAATTTCTAAAATTTGGGGGCACACAAAAGTACTGCGCCACACAGTGATGGAAAAAATCACTGTTATGGATAATATTTAATATATCAAAATAATGACACAAGGAAGAAGAAAACCAAGCAGTCGTTAGAAGTCGCCAACATAACTGGTTAGAATGTTAAAGGAAGTCGAGAAAAGGTTTTAAAGCCATAAACATTGGGCTTGTGGACACTTACAAACAACATAGCTTCAGAGATAGATTAAGTGGAACATTCGTGAGAGTGTCGTCGCCAACGCCATCCATTCAGGAAGACAGCCAACGGCTACAAAAGCAAGGGATAGCAGGCATGCGCTGGACAGTGACGGATGGCACAAATAAATTTATACGCAGTCTTTGACGACGATTCTTCTTCTTCTTTTTTCTTAGCGATATTTGTTATTATAATACGTATAGATCTTAAATTTAAAGGCAGACTTCGAGAAGAATTACTTATTGTGAAAGGTGAATGCCTCTTCATGTAAGGCAAAGTTAATGGCTACCATTCAAAAATGCGTTAACGACCTATATAAAAAAATTCTATTAATACGACACTACTTTGATGAAAAAAATGATTTTGTACAATATTAAATATAAAAAAACAGGTAAACATTTTTATAATGAACATGAATTTCAAATAATTAGATAGATTTTTCGCTAATGTTTCAAACAAAGGTGATTTTATTAAATTTGAAATATGGTTTATTTTTTTTAAATTGTCATTTACGTAACTGTTAAAATGTAATTAAAACACATAAAAGTGATCATAGATTTACAGTAGTGCACGTTGGCACACATGTTAAAGCAATTAATAAGAATTTCAGCTTTAAAAATTATAAAATTGGCAAAAAAAATTGATTGAAGTTGATTGGGGACTCCCACATTAGAGATTAAATATACCAGCTTGAATTGATACCCACGAAAGAAATTTCACTGGTAATTCGTACTTTCATTCAACGGCCAATTTTTACATACGAAGACTACCATTAACCGGGAGTGTAATTTAAAGTGGATTCTTATCCCTAACAAAAATCCACACCCGAGGCTAGAGTTGAAACAATGTGCAGTGACAAGGCAGGCCGGAACGTCCACTCTCAGTTACGGTTGCGTTCTCAAAGATGTTATTATATATAATTCATATACATTATTATATCTTGAAATGCACATTTCACTAAATAAAATGATTTGTTAGGCAGATAAATGAAGCGATAATTTTATAATGATGATATATTTTACAAAAGTGGTCAGTATACCTGTGTAAATGGCGTTGTGATATACTTGGAATATTTTGCGCAACAGATTTTTTTCAGATAAAAGATTAATAAAAAGATTAAAAAATTGAAGTTTTAGAAGTATTTGTGAGTGTAAATCGCAAAAGGGAAAATAAAAATAAGTGTTAAGTGATGAAGCATGAGCAGGAAATTAATAATGAGCGATTAAAAATTACATAAGATGCTGAGTTTTCAAGAATCCTTCATTACCTTATATATTGAAACATCTTAGTTAAATATTTGCAGTGTATTAAATTGTAAGACTTTTCATTGACATCAATTATTAATTTTACTAACATCAAAAATTACTTTTTAAAATAAAAAAATATAATTCTAATTTTTGAGCAAGTTTTAGGTTTAGTTATTATTGATAATTTTTTAAACTAAAAGAATCAATTCTAAATTCTGCAAAATTCACTCATGCCGCTTTGTATTCGGAACTTCAATTTACAACTGAGCAGAAAAGTGCGCCACTAAACACAGAAAACTTGCTCACACGTCCTTATTGTGATGACCAAGAATACAAAACCAGTGTTCAAAAGACACTTTGTGCACACAATGATTCTAATCTGACTTATTAACATATTTCATTCATGACTTCACGAGCCACTGGCATGAGAAGTGAGGGGTCATCAGCCTCAGAGCGGCGGCAACACTCTTTGAACTTCGCTGTTTCCATCGAAATGCACATGTGGTACAGAATCCATGAGCAATATGCACCATTGTTAAGTGTCATCAACAAGCCGTAAGCTATACATATTTTATGAAGAGATTTTCTTCAAACCTTTCAGCAGCTTCTATTATCTCTAATTTACGTCTATATTAAAGTTGCTAAATAAAGTTCCGTTCTCATTGTGCATTTGTAATATTACATAGGACACAAAGACATGTACATATTAATTTCTGAAGACAAAGCGAAAAAATTGCAGGTCTTCAAATGAAATTGCGTGTGTTTAGTTTTAGTTTCTCAACCTAAAATATGACAGTTGAATGGTTAAACATTAAAGTTTCAGTTTAAGAGTTCTGGAACTCGGATTCCACTTTCAATGTTAAAGTATATATTGCTTAAAAAAAACTATAAATCCCAATCCAGTTAGCTCTCATAAACAAAAAATGACAGAATAACAACTGTCCATGGCGGGTTTAAAAAAAACACTAAATTGTTTAAATAACTTTAAAAAAATTAAAAAGTAATCTTCTTGTACTCTAACTGAATACACATGCAATTATGTTTTAAATAGCGAATACTTGAATTCGAAAAAGAATTAGAGAGGATTCCAAGATCAGCATCAATATTTGAGATCCAAAGCTCGAATAACGTATGCAGTGACTTTTTGATTGATATAATAATGTAAGTTTTCAACCATTTAATATAATGCAATTCTCATCGTGTGGCTCTGGAGAAAAATGTCCATATAATCAATCATCTGAGAACACGTCAAATAAAGGCAGTAACTTCTTTTCCAGATTGGTGCAAGAGACTATAAATCCAAATGTGGACAATTACATTGTATTACATGAATAAAATTATACTTAAATAATTATACCTATTAATTAAAAAGCATAATAAATACTACATAGTTAAATCTTGTAAAAAAAAAGACCCTCTCATCTGAGAAAGAGTTTGATTTTTGTAAATTGCGCGTAAAGTCAAATGTGCTTTTAAGATCCCTCACATTACCTCATTAGCCTGCGGTGTCCTCTTTCAAAGCGATAACTATCAGCTCACATTTGACGAGTAAAATGACACATTCCAGCTGTCACATAGAATAATCTGCGAATTCTAGTCGTTTTCCCAAATTCTTTTTCCAAGGATCTCTAAAGGTAGGAGGTAGTAACACACTCATAACACTTTGTGTGTGTGTGAAATACAAGCTACAATCAAATATTTTTTGTTTATCCTTTTACATAAAATATCTAATTTACTTCAGCCATAACGTAAAACATAGCCTAAAAGTGAGCTATAAAATGGTTGAGATTCTTGCAAGGAGATTCGGTGCAACCAATATGGGTACTGCTTAGTGAAAAGCTGGAAAATTTCCCGGTTTCCCCCCAAGGGGCATATTTGTATGGCCCATTAACTACGGTGTAATTTTCTCTTGGTGCAAAATAAGCTGTGAGTGTACAGTGAGGCATATTAGGCCTAACAATAAATTATATATTAGGCCATCTTCTACTTGGTGACAAAGTTAAGCGTCATATTATAACTTATCCTTACTTCAAAACCTCAATGATAATTACGGGTATTTTTTCAGTTTTTGGTTTTAATCTTCTTTAAACAATTTACTGCATTCTGAAATTTTAAAACCAACTACACTTCGCATGGAATGCATATTCACATTTTCCTTATTCTACTCTTCCTCCAACTACACTTTTCATAAGAACAAGTGAAAGTGAAAAATGGATATTGTAAAATATAGAATGACCAGATATATCAATATATCACTTCACCTGCTGCAAGGAAAGATTATTCTCAAACAAAATATAAGGACTTTATATTAATCTACAAATATAATTACTAATTTTAAGTATGTTAATCCAATATATATATATATATATATATATATATATATATATATATATATATATGTGTGTGTGTGTGTGTGTGTGTGTGTGTATGTATGTATGTATGTATGTATGTATATTACACAACTTAGTTTTATTTACAATCATATACTATATTAAAATAGTAATTTTTGTATCTTCTTCAAGGCAGCATAAATATAATATTTTTTTCTTGTTACATAAAATATTCGGGGAGAACTGATTCATGGCGCCAAAACAACTGAGCCTTGAAACATTGTTATATTGCCAGCGTCATTAATAACAAGTAAAACTATTGTTATTAATGGTCTTGAAACCCAAAATGCCACCGTACTTAGGAAACCATTAATAAGGATATGACAACGCGCCAGGAATTATATAGTTCTGGAACAAAATGTCCTATTTTATTCGCAAATATGACAATTATAATGAAACAATTGAACAGATTTATGACTCAAAGCAAACAAATGCCAGATTGGGAAACGTCAGCTCCAGTTAAACATTCAAAAAAGCTTTCACGGTACTGCTGAAGATAAAAGCATTAATTAATGCAGGAAAAATTCATTAAGCTGATCATAGAAAATCCTCTTAATTCTGACATCGCACCTTAAAAGTATTTTACGCATCTTGCAAAACGTTTGGGAATGTCAAGGTTCTAATAGTTAGTATTTTAAAGTCTGAATGACACTTATCGGAACGAGTTAGATAACATTCTAAAACCGTGTTTGAATATTCTTGTCACTATTGCAGTTTTCTGACTACTGATAAAATCACGGCAGCTATACCAGAGCACTTTTCACAGTTTCGCCTTTATGCTGATTGGAGCAGGGGTGAAGGCCATGACATCCGTGGTAGAAATAAATTACTCAGGGCTGTACACAGTCATTTATGCAAAGGTGGTTACAGTTAATGTTTAAAAAATCCAATGATATATAGCAAAGAATTTCAAAAGCATAAAATTCAGTGTAACTGAATAAATCTTAATTTAGAATTCAAATTTACAACAATATATTAAGTATAAAATACGCTCCTAATCTAGCCTTTCATTAATAATAATCAACAGAAAGTAATAAATTATATTTTATAAGCTTTCAAGTGATTATTCAATCTGGATGTATTTATTTTAGTATTAAAATTTTCAATCACCATACGCCGAAAGAATGATTTTTTATAATGTTTGAGGCTCCTGACTCTTATCTTTTTAAGCGCAGAATTGCTATCTTTATTTCTGAAATGGTTGCTACGAACACTTAAATGTGAAATTGGAATCAAATTGGATTAAATGAATAAACTCAGAGTATATTAAATAATTACATTCATATCCATGTATTTTAGACACACTACGAAGACATTTAATCCTGAATTATTCACAATCTCTTAATAGAAATTTAGAGGTTTCATAGTCGTGTTTAGGAGAAAAAACACGACTACGAATACAAATTCAATCAGTGATCCGATTTATTTTTTATCCCATAAGTTAAAATAATATATGTATTACCATGGAAATAAAAATAGTATAGATTGTTATTCCGCATTAGTTGCTATATGCTTTTGTTATTATTTATGTAATTGTGAATGACTAACTAAAATCAAAAGATAGCTTTGCTACAAAATTATGCAAAAATTTAATTTATTTGTAAAATTTAAGTCAAACGACGAACTATTTTGCTTAAGACTGAAAAAATGATATAGTACAACAATGATATGTAAACAACAATGATATAGTACATGCGTTTTAATTTGGTGTGACGCGTCCGTAAGTTCTAGTCATCTCCATAGCATAAGGAGGAATATTTAAACGGAAGTTTAAGAATTTATAATAATGTATGCAATAGCTCAAAAGCCGAAATGTGATTTATGCACTCGATCTGAAAATAGATTTAGTATTCTTATAGGTTAAGTTAAATGTTCCTTGAAAACATACAATGACTGTGAAAAATAAAACAAATTTTGAAGTAGTTATTTTAAGAAAACGAAAGCTTTAGGAAAATCAAAAATAACTGATATTGAATGACAACAATTTTGCTATTATTTATTACGAAATGATGTCATATTTTGTTTTCTGATACATGAGAAAAGTGAATTTTATATCTAACGTGAAAGGAACCATTTTGAAGTTAATAAAACGTTCTTTTCATACTGCACTATATTTAAATAGAGATGAATGGCGCATGCGTTGTACCTGCGTCTAACTCTCAGCATGCTCCTTTCAGAACCTTTCGATGTCTGCGAGTATATAAAAAAATAAAAAAATAGAGTATAAGTCTAACATTTAAAACCAGTTTACTGAATAATAATAATAAAAAAAAAGATGTTGCGATTAAATATTACATAATGTAGAAGAAAATGACCTTATAAGATGTTACGCGTTGTGACAGAATATTAACATCATCCAAACTATGTGAACCTGTATATTTTATCTTCTCTAAAACAAAGAAAAAAAAACTTGAGAGTTTTTCCATGTTAATTCGTCATTTGATGATGTAATCATCAGAGCATCTTCAACTGTTTGAGGAAAAGAAAGAAAGAAAAGAAAAAACGAAGACATTTTTCGTAGGGGTTGATAACTTTATTCTGCCAGAATTTTCCTGGTTACGTACCTATCTCTCATTTCAATTTCTCCTTTGTTTCACATCATTTAACTGGAAACCATGACTATGGCACACTAGATTTAATCTCCAATAGCTGGAATGATAAGCAATGAATGTTCATGATAATTTTGAAAAATGACTTAAAGGGGATATTTGTCAATGAAACCATCTAAATTAGATTGCGTGTTCAAGATGCTGAAATTTAACAGCTGGTCTTCAAAATTAGCTTTTTACACAAAATATCCATTATACATCAATATACCAGAACGTTTTTTTCCCTCAATGAAATCCATCGTTCTATTATGTATACCTCTGGAAAGCACTTCAAAGATAAGAATCCATTTTAAAAAAACTGATTCAACCTCATGCAGTTTCGCTTAACTCAAATCGATAGACGGTAACATAGTGACTAAATCAGTTCTGGCCAAGAAGATTGTGTAATGGCTTGGAATCCATTTTAAGGTAGCGATGAAAATATCATCATCGTGTACAAAACAGTCATTTGGAATGGGGAAAAAAAAAAATTCATGCAATATCTATTTGACTCAAAATATAGAAAAGGAAAGAAGAGCCTTGGATTTCTCGTTTTATATAAACTTTTTATACGAATTTTACTCTTCTTAATTTAAATTATCTATTGTCAAAAAATAAAATGGAGGGAAAAATCCCGATTGGCAAGGCTCTTGTACATTATATTTTCTCACATCATATAATCTATCAGGAACATGTTCAACAAAACCTTCTGTTCACAAAACATGGTCACAAAACCTTCTGTTTTTTTAACATTAAATATTCACACATTTTTTTTCAAAATTTCTCACATAAAATTTCTTTTTACAAAGATGTCTTTAGCCCTTCTTTTGTACCAGGCTGTAAGTCTAGTGAACCACCATAGATTCATGCAGATACAGCATTCTTCAGAGAAAGGAAGTCCCGTGGTCATTCTAATCACTGTTGATCAACGAAATATGGAAATTACGATTTCGACCAATATATCTACTGGGGTGAGTGCTTGAGAATTTTTCTTCTCAGGAGGCATTTGAATTTGGCACACTATGAAAATGGGCAATTTTTGTGGCAGATGTTAAAACGCCTAACAACAGTGTTCAAACGCGGGTTGTCAGCAATTAATATTGATACATTTTTTATTGATGCAACAAATGTACAAAAATAAAAGGGAATTCAAATGTTTTGTTGCACCGATGAATTTTATCAATTTGTTTAAAGAAGGTATGTTTGCCCATTCTACGCCATTTTTACTCACCGTATTAAGATTGAAAAATATTTTGAAAACTTATAATATTCCGACCATAAAGTTAGTAACAATAAAGTTCCATTGCATCCCACTTATAAAACCATAATCAAATAATTAGTTAACAGGTGAAAAATTGTGAATACTAGTAAAAACTACCTGTTACATTAATTAAATCATGGTTCTATTATGGACAAATTCCATTATTATTCAATTATTTATTATTCATAGTGATGTTTATGCTAAGAGCAAATTTGTAATATTAATTATAACTTCTTATTACAAATTTATAACAATACATTACCTTAAAACGGCAATAATTGAATTTTTACTTCTTATAAATAGAGTAGTACATACTATATATTTTAGTTTATAATAATGAGAGCCATGCTTTAAGAGTCCCATAGAGCTTTCATTTAAGAAACAGGTTCTCTCCTATTGGTAGAAATTTATTTTCAATGAACCTATAAAATCCTTGAAGATCACGATTGATTTTCTCTCAATCAACATTTCCAAGCATTTTATTGGCATCATTGAATCGAGTATGTCTATGTGAAGTCGCTTTTAAAGTGGCGCAAGATTTAAAGCACACATGTATAAGAAATTGAAAATTTGTTTTCCAATGTTGAAATACAAACAATGCAATTATTTTTTGTTACATAGATATTATGGAGAATCATGGAAAGAGTTCCTATAAAAATGTCTTTGTAGAATTTAAAGTTTGATTTGAAAAGGCATCATAATTGTATTTTTTTCACTTAAATGAAACAATTTAAAAAATTAAATATGGATTACAAAGATGGAAAATCCCACAATTTAAATTGTTAAAATTCTTAAAAACACACTCTTAAAAACCCTGAATAGTTTTTTCTCGGAATTTTTTTTGTTTCAAATAAAAATCATTCATTAAATTTTGAAGCATACATGAATTGAATAATAAAAATACGTAAAAAAAATGATAGCCATAAAGGTTGAAATGCGTCTTTAAATTGCTCTGATAAAACAAAGTTAATTTTTTTAACGAAATCATTTCTTCAACCTATTTTAATTATAAAATATAATTTTTCTTAAGATAATTCGTTACTTTTTGTTAATCCTTAAATAACTATAAATAATCCAACAGATTTACAATGAAAATTAAATTTAGAAAACAACATACATATTAGGACAGTAAATCAGAACAGTTTAGATAATAAAGAGCAATAACACCTACAGAAGTCAAGCACTGTGCTGACGCCATTTTCTTTATATAATGGAACATAATCTATAAAAACAGTCACATTAAAATCTAGAAAAAGTATTTACTTTTAAAACGTGGAATTTTGAAATTTCTCATGCTGGAGTAGTTGCGCAAAATATCCATGAAGGAGCATGTTTACGATTGCATTCACTAAAAAATACTTTTTATCTCTTTTGAACTAAATGTCACAATTTTCCAGATGCTCTCCCATCCAGTGATAGCTTATCGGCAGAGGTGATTAAACAAGTAACAACTACCGTGCGGATGAAGTCGAAAATAGGGCAGAGTTGTGATTCCACACGTAAGTGTCATTCTCAATTTTACAAGTTTGATACAAGTACATAAGGAAAAGAATGATAATTCGGGAAAGAAGCATCCAATTAATTGATAAACTAGTTAATGTTGTCACACACACACATCTTATTGATATAATAAAAAAAATCATTAAATCTCACTCAAATGAATAAATTGAAACTAAAACGGTCGAATGCACCAGATCGCTCGGTACGAATCACAGAATCGATGGCATCTCATATAAGGGGACACCCATTGGATACACACATTTAGACGTACCGACCACTCTGGGGGAGAGAGGCGCTCTCCAAATTTGGCATTTAAGCTAAAGTACATTGCAACCACTCATTTATGTTTCCCAGCTAACATTCACCAAAATAATTAGCCTTCTCTAAGTTGGTATCGAACTCATTAGCTTCCGGTACTGAGAGCGACACTTTTCCCTTGAAGGCTACAGCGGCTTCAAAATTAAATTTTTCACTTTCAAACAGTCAAAAATTCAAACTTATCAGAATGACTCATTAGATGCTGAATGAAAGCTTTTAATTAACCAATATTTTTATTATGTATTATTTCGTTCTAATTCCAACAAGAGTACTTATTGTAAAAAAGAACAAACGAATGAACTTAATGAAAATTATAATCAAAGTATTTAGTTTTAAGATATATGTCAAAAAGAATTACAGACACAGCAGAGGAATAACAAAAAAAAATTTAATTTCATTAAATAAGAATTACAGCTAACCACTGTAGCAGTAAGAGTACACAATTAAAGGGTAAGAAATAATAACTTGATGATACTTAAAAAATCCATCAGGTCAAATTATTCGATAATAATAATGTCTAAGTGTGAAATATTTAATGTAAGTTTGTTATAAGAAATCAAAGCATAAAACTACTGTTAATGATTAAAAATTATTTTTCCTAATTAAAAGTTATTTAATAAAAATTTAAACTTCGGAAGAAATATTTAATTAATAAGCAAATCAAATATCTGTTTAATTGCTGTACTCCAATAACAAAACAATCTTAAAATTATTTTCAAAAATGTCAATAAGAAAAAATTGTCAGTCATTTTAGCCAAAATGCATTTTTAGATTTGCGAAAATATTCAATCCCCCACCTAACAGAGTAAAGAAAAAAATGTATTTTATAGCTTAGTTTACGTTGGCTCGAATTACTAAATTGTAGCCAAATAAACGGATAGACTAAAGGTCGTTTTTCCAATTGCATTAAATTAATTGAAATCACCAATTAGAAGCGTTGCAAGTAAGTGTAATCTCATCGCCAACGATTATCAGGTGAAAGAGCTGCGATTAGCATGAAAAAGTGATGACGTTCAGATACCGATGGGTCTGTTTATGGAGAAATGCGACGCTTTTAATCTTGTTGCCATGCGAGAATTCGCTTAAAATAGAGAAATAACAGCTGCGCGCAAAAAAGAACGCTTTAATTTTCAATTAATTTCATATTCCTTACGATTGATTACGGGCCACCTGCTTTCTAAACAGCGGTAGCTAGATTTTTTCAAAACCTCATTTGACTGTTTGAAATAAACTAAATATTTATTCATCATTAATGGTAATTAATAACCATTTTATAGAAACATATACCCAAATAATTAATTTTATTTTTACTCTTGTGAAAAATTGTTCTTATGTGTAGAAAATGTTTAAAAATAACGGTTTAATTTCTCGAATAGATGAATCTTAGCCGTTAGAAAATTTAAGTCATTATGATTGCCCTGGATATTTACTGCAATTTGTAAACGAAACGATTACTTTCAGACTCTTATTTAAAAGCATTAACTAAATGAATTTAATTACGGTGAAACTGCAATAGGATTGATGGCTAGATACTATTTTATAAATCTCATTGAAATTAACAAAAATATTTTTCAATTAAAAAAATTATCTCTGAGTAAAAAATAAAGTACTCACCAAAAATTTTTTTTGAGAAAAAATCATCAATTAACTGATTCTAATTAAAAGTGCAGTTGAGGGGATATTGTCTCAACATGAGTCTGTTTTTAAGGAGGTAAGAGTTTCGGAATACACAGTGCACATTATGGCGTAGAGAAATCTTTTCAGAGCTCAAATTAGTGTTAATTACAATTTGAACTGATTACAAATAATGCTACACAAATTCTGGCACAAGAGCTATTTTAGAGCTAGCTAGAGACCCTGGAACAGTTTGCAATTTAAAGGTAAGCGAAAATTTTGCGAAAAACAGAGAATTTTATTATTAAAATATCATAAATTTTTTCACTAAAGGTTCTGCGATAAATTTAAAAATAACAAGAATAAAAAGTATTGTAGCAAGGGAAAATAATATATGTATCGATATCATATGCTTTAAATATATGATGATGAAAATATCCCTTAGGAAAATCAAAGACCACGTTGTCCAAACGTTCACAATTAAATAGCATTAAAGTCAATGCGGACAATCACTCAATTAAAATTTATGCACTTCGGCAGAAATAAATGTGCACATACAAATTTCAAAATTAGTAAAGTAGAATTATAAAGCGTCCACGTTTGTTGATGAATTAAAATTTTTATATAAAAATGATTTGACATTCATTATAATTAATAACAAACCAATAATGTGTACCTCTTTACTTTTTCGATTAAATCTGAAAACATATTTAAATATTAGTTGAACATACACACAATATTAAGTCAAAATATTTTACGAAGCTAATTAGAAGAATAATTACTGAATAGAAAATAACTGCATTTCATTTCTTAGTTAATTTTTTGTTAAACAGTGCGGTTTTAATAAGTAATAAAATTTCATTTTTTAATTGATTTTTTGATGCACAGTGCAGTTTTAAAAATACTTCATGACTCAGAATTTAAATAGGTTAAAAAATACAACAATCACAATTGTGTGTTAGCGCATGCCTTATTTAATGAAATGTTGTTGTATACTTCGTTCCGTTTTCCCAAATGAAAACATTGCGCCTTTTTATATTTTATTTTTTCAAGGTTTCTCTCAATTGAAAAGAACATTTTATTACTTTATTTTAAATGATCTTTTGGAACAATCCTGATAACACTTCAAATTTGACACGAAAGTGAAAATAGCATTGTAAAGAATAAACGGGGAAAAAAAAGGAATTTTATTTGTAAATTTAACACATAAATGTGATGAATCTTTTTGCTTTGCGAATAGATAAAATTTTAGAAAAATTTCCTTTTGTACTAAAATCAAAACAATATTTTTTTTATTTATTTAAAAAATATTATTTCTTTCATTCTATTTTGATCGTGAAGCTATAGTTAGAAAGAATACACTTATATATTAGCAATTATATACATTATGAATTTATCTGTTTCACATAGAACTGAAATTTGATAATTATACATTTAAGAAAAATCTGTAATCTTAAATGTTTATAACTTTATCAGTAAATAAATTTATTTTTAAATAATTTACAGGAAATATAGTATATTCTCCTCAAACATGTATTTAGAATTCAAAATCTTGAACTCAAAAAATTATTTTAATTTGTCCTTTCCTAATCCTTTGTATGAATGGGAAATCTAAATTTCGGAATACTTCCCTAATCTTAATGCCAGTATTTTCCATCATAAGTGAAAATATGAATTATTATAATTTTTAGGTTTTTTGATGCTTCAAACGTAATAAGTTTTGATACTTTCAAATGCGTAGCAGCTCTCAATTAGAAAGCATATTTTAAAGTGAAATGTATATAACTGCATATATTGATTCTCCATGCTGAATAAGCTCTTCAAGTAAATTAAATTAAAAAGAGGAGCTGATTATTGGCAGTTAATTAATTTTTTTCCTTACACTAGGATAATTCTTACCGCGTATTCAGATGAAGATAAAGGGTGATGCATTGCTAATACAATTTGAAGTGTTACAATTAATTTTATAGTTTTAAGACGACACTGAGACTTTGTAAGCAACCTTCAGAGAATACACTAGAAAATTCTCTATTAGTAATTTTACTTAAATTTTTTAGTTACTGCACCTGGCACATGTAATTTGTAAGTCAAATTTGATGAAATTTTCGATTATAATTTAGTACTTCCGCAAATTTCATGCAAGTATACGTTTTCCTAGATATTAATCATTAGGGAACACGAATCACGTGACTTCAGAATCGAAATTAAAGTCTCAGAGACATGCAGATGTTTGTAAAAATTATAATTTAAATATGTATTTTTATAGACAACGAATATGATTTTGTTCTTTTTAAATATATTAATTTGCATAGATAATAAGCAAATAATGGTTCCATAAAATGTGTTATTGTCGAACTCACATTTTTAAGAAGCCACCTGCATATTTTCGATCCACAGTGATTGAAAATGGATGGTGAAACTTCTTTCCTTCAGCTTGTGTAACATTTTGGCTTCACTAAAATTAGAACCGCAATAAGTAAAAATGTGGAATAAATTAAAGTTATAATCTTACTTGCACTCTAAATTTTTACATCTGCTCGTAGTAATTTAGAAAAATTAATTTATCTTAAATGGAAGGGTAAATAAAAAATAAAGAAATGCAACTAAATGGACACATTAATTAGACTGAAAAATGACACTGTGTTTTTTTAATAACTTTACGCCAAAGAAAGCTGTTTTAGAATTTATTTTCACATTTTATCAAGAACATCTGCTCAGTTTGGAATTTTTATTCTGTTCACAGAATTATTTAATTGCAGTTCCATTTTCTTCCTCTATAAAAGCTTCTTTTTTTCTCCCGTCGGTTATATTTGATGCCCTCCCTCCTCTTTTTCTAACGAAGATCTTCGATGGCTTCATCTGCCTAAGAGCAAGTTTGCAGTTAAAGGTTTTCACCCAAGGTGAAAGATACAAGCCGAATCGAAAAGAAATATTATTATGAAAATAGCTAAGCGAATGTATCACAAAGAGAGATGAGAAAATCCAATTAATTTGTAATGATATAGTAATTCAGAGAGTGAATACCTTAATTAAAATATTTTCATAACTTGTACGAACTTATTATTAATATACAAAAGACTTAGATTGTAACATTATGTTTAATTCCCAGAAGGTAACTAAAATATGTGTTTCAAATTTTATTTATCAAATGTAATAAAACTACTATGAGTAAAAAAATTATGATGAAGCTGAGTTTATATAAATTAACTATTATAAATTTCCAAGGAGTTTTTATTTGTGAAATAGACTGTAATGCATTTACAAAATAGGGCACTGGATTTTAAATATTTAAATTAATATGGAAAATATAATTGTTTCCTTGATAACTTTTTGTATACTATCACGTTCAACATTAAAAAAATAATAATTTTTATAATTCATTTTTTAACATTTACGAAAATTTTGTTGAAATTTATGTTATTGCTGTATCATGTTGTAAAATATAAGAGCGTTCTAATTGTTGAAAACCATTACCTTAACAAGAGCCAGATTCAGAATTAAGAGTAACGACGGTTATGTTGATACAGCCCAATCAGAAACAGCCACGATTTTTCAAAAACGCTGACTCAAATGTCTCTTTGTTGAGAGAAGAACGTAAGACACTTCTCTTTACTGGTATTTAAAGATATGTTTGGAATTTTTGAAGACTTAAGTCATTACGGAAATTGGTAGAACCAATAGTCACTCTTGTTACCTGCTATCAATAATAATTTCTCATCAATAACTGAATAAGTAGCTCTCATAAGAATAAAATTCTCTAACTATTTTCCACACTATTATGAGTCTTTAACAATTTACAACATTTTCTGTTTCCTAAAATGCTGAGGTTATTTATGGAAAAAAATTAATTAAATTAGATATTAATTATAAAAAAGTTCATAAGCAATTTAATTCTAATGCACGCGAAAAATTGAAACAAAAATTAGAGAACCCACAAACCCGCCAAAGAAATTTGTGGGCCAAAATTAGACATCAGGAACAATAAGAAACATATTAAGTTCATTAACAACATGTTCCAAGACAAAGTGAAGGATAACGATACTATGAAAAAATAATTTCGAAGGCGAAAGATTGCGATGATTAATGCCGCTTTGATTGCATATGGCTGAGCTCTTTTTGAGAAAGAATGAAAAGATAATGAAAGTCCTGATGGCCGCACGAGATACCTCCGTGGATGTTATTAAGATAACGCGATCCCTTCACATTTTAAAAAGTCAACGCTTAAACTTTCATCTTTAGAAACATTTTAATAGTTTATTGTTAAAATAAGTATCTGCAACAGCCGATATTAATGGTCTCACAGACTTTAAATAGAGCAAAGGGGAAAAAAGAGCTAAATGCGCTTTGGAGAGGAAAAAGTAGCGAACAACAAGCTGCCAAAGATATTGTTTGGTTTTAAAAACTCAGCAACGTAAACATGTCGTGCTTCTTTTATGTTTGTAATATAAACCTTTAACACATTACTAAAGACCAGAACATTTGATAGATGACATCGACATGAAATGCGATCGGTCGGTGATGACGCCTATATAAAATTTTTGATAAGTTGAAAGAAACAGGAGCATGAAGAATGGATAAAATAAGCCCTCACAAAGTAAAGGGAATGAAATGGCCAGTACAAAAATCAAAATAGACGTCAGCTTAAAATATTAAATGTTTCCCATAAGTGTTAGCAAAGAAGGTTTCTTTAATAAAAAAGATTGTCTTTTAAAAATAAGACACATGCTTTATCATAAGTTGTCCAGGTTCTGTAACTAATTTAAATGAAAACTAGATTTTATGCAATAAATTTTAATGTATTACACAAGTATTCCAGAACCATTTTAAGATTCTACAGACACTTTTAATACCTAAGTTTTAGCAAAGAAGGGGATAAAAGAGAGTGTCTTTTCGAATAAGACACATGCTTTACCATAAGTTATCCACGTTCTATAACTAATTTAAATGAAAACTAGATTTTACAATAAATTTTAACGTATTACACAGCCATTTTAAGAGTTGTGCATACATTTTTGATAGTAGTGAGCCAAAGCTGCCAGTGGAAAATATATGCATAGTTTTCGAGGAAAAGTCTTGGGAAAAAAAATGAAAACCATTGGACACAATGTAGAATAAGGAAGTCTGATGCCGCAAATGCATTTCTATAGTCTCAATGGGTACAAGAGCAAAGAGGACAATTTTAAAAAGGAGAAAGAAGGGAACCTCCATTTTTGAAGCGAGATATATTGGGAACGAAATTTTGTTGAACCAGACCAGTACTTGGTCCAGAGCTGCTCTCCACCAGTGAGTGGTTTGCTTTGCTTTTCGTTCAACGGTCATTTTTTACACACGAGGGACAATGAGACCGGAGCCCACCTACCAGCTATTAGAAACAGCCGGGTGGGAGTCTGTAGTTTAGAAGATTTAGTAGGAGAGTTCTTAACTCTTGATCTGACACCCTCAAAGGTATTATTTCACTTCAAAGACATGGTGGCCATGTCTTATAAAACTATCTTAAGTGAACACGACTTATTTTCAGTTACAGTGGGATTCGAACTCACTACCTTCAAATAATGATAACTTCGCTGCAACCAGCCCGACCTTTGGAACGGGGAATTTCATATGTTTTAAATTAATTAGATCTTGTCATAAGGCAAGTCAAATTCAAATCAACGTTCATTATTAAAAACATTGCCATTAGTTTATAGTTCGAAATTTCTCACTGAAAACTGAAATGGTTTGATATACTATACTGAAATTATTAATACACAAAAACACATATTCATTATACATATAATATCTATAAGTATTATGTATGCTGAAATATACATTATTAATTATAATGTTCACAAGATGAAATTATAAAAAATTTCAACAAAACATCTATATTTATATATATTTAATAGAGTTTTAGTCATTTAAAGTTGCTCTAGAAAATAGCCATTTAAAATTAATTCTGCTGATATCTGTAATTGAATGGTTTATTTTTCCGTCAATGATGTTTTTTGCACAGAAGGGCTATTTAGAAGCGCTAACTATTTGGGTATCAATTACTAGAAATAATTTAAAGGGAAAATTAACTAACAATACTTTTTAAAACTTAAAAGCATTTGTATATAAGTTTTTATTAATATTTTGGATGTAAACACTTTATTTTATTTAGTAATTCTAAATTTTATTTATATATTTTCAATGTGTTGGAGCAAATTATTATGAAATGTTTCATGGTAAGATTATACACAGAAAGAGAAACAAATAAGTGAATAACAACGCAGGCTACGAGGCTTGGTAAGGTTTCTTTCTTCACTTTAATTCATTATTTTATATCAGTTTCAGAGGACTTGGTAACTAATTTTCTCAAGCAGAGAGAAAAAGAAAGCGACTCAGTTTTTCTTTTGCATATTCTTTATTCGAGATCTGATACGAAGTTAAAAAACAAGACGTGTTCGTAAAGTCGAAGAAGTTCCACGGACTTTAAATAATGATAATCCTTTTCAATCAACCTGACCGGGGACTTCTTGGAAAGGTTGGAGGGGGGGATCAGAGACAAGTACCTGTTGCAGCATGCTCTGAATGCAAAAGCGTTTTTTACTTTTCCTTTTACCTTGATTTTTAGTGGAGTAATTCTTCACCTATTGGCTACTGACCTCTAGACAGGCAGAGGAGTTGCGATTTAAAAAAATGCAGATATTTACAATTTATTCACGTTACAGTAAAATGGAATATCGCGAGAGCGGTAAATAACACGGAGAAACGAACGAGGAGGCTTCAATTAGTTGAGGAGGAAACGATTGGATAATGGCGTGCATATTTCTTTGGAATAATTAATTGACTCATTGGCTGTTGTCGAAACAATAAAAAACATCAATTTGCAGCAAGATCTTTTTTTTTAAAAAAAAAATTAGTGTCATTTGCTCGGAAATCAGTTATTACATTGTTTCATATGATATTATTAGTATTCCATTATGAATCGTGTCTCGTGTGAAATACTGTAAGTACATTGTGTTACAATGGTTATTAGTGTTAAAAAACGATTCACTCGAAAAGGTTCTCATATTTCCAACTTTATATTTATAATGCTTGACCCATGCGTAATTTCTGAAAAAGTTCAAATCTTCATTTTAATAGCCTATAGAAAATTATTTTCACACAAAGTAGAAACAACACTTTTTCCTATTGTTCAACAAGGATAAGGATCGAATCTGGTACCCATCACTCCGAAGACAGTGATTCTGCATATGAAGCCATAATGAGTCTTTCGGTCCACTTTGCACTCTCTTTTGTAGGTTTAACAGTTGTCCAACCATCCCTGCACACATAAGCTGTAGTTTACTTAGGTTTGTTTGATATGTCTGGTTGGTTAATTATTATTATTTTTTTTTTACATACGAAGGCTTATTAGAACAGGACCAGAAGTTTAAAGTGGACTCCGAAACAAAACAAACATCCATGCTCAAGAGCGATATTTGAACCCGTGAACTGTTGAATCAAAGGCTAAGGCATTAACCATTTAGCTGTCGAATTGACAGCGAACTAGCTAGCGAGCGGATGAACAACACCGTATCATATTGCTGATTTTTACACTGAAATATATTCATATTAAAACGAAGCATACAATTTCAGTATGTACCGAAAGCCTTCCAAGCCTACAATTAAGGCTTGAATCATGCCTTCGATTGGGTAGAAGAAAACGCATTTTTTGCAAGAAAAAGGCCAGGGATAGAGGTAAATGCTAGAAAAAAACCAAGACTTCAAAAGAAAACTGGCCGTTGATGACTTTCCACTCTTTAAGAGGGTCAATGCCACGCTATCCATAACAACCATCAGCATCCACGTCAAGCGGTCTACTAAGAAAGCATGTTCACTTACTGTCTTACCATAAAGACATTAGTGAATTTTTAAACCAAGTGATGCTAACAAAGATTTATAGCATTCCAATAAGGAAATTAATAAAGTTTTAATGACTTTTTTTGTCACTAAATTTATTCGTTTTTATTGGTAATTTTATGTATTGGTTTTAGCATGCAGTAAATGGCAAGAAATTTACTTACGGGGAATGAAAATGCAAAATAGGGGGAAATTTTTGAGGTTGTGAAGACGAACGCGTTTAAATATTAATATTATCAGCCTAAGAATCTTACTAATGAATTTGAGGCAAACTTTTCAAGAACTTCCTGCTTAGCATGCGCCCGATCGCATGCGCATACTCATCAAACTAAAATAATTCATCAGAGAATTTTATGCACTAAATGCCGCTAAAAACTATTGCTATGAAAAAGCTTTATCACGTTAAATTTTTGGTAAATTTCAGTGTCCTCCGCAAGTGTGGAGTGGAATGGGAAGGAGGTGCGAGTTCAGGTGTTGATTTAACAACTTGAACATGACAATAAAGAGCTTCATTTGGCAGTCTTTTCTCGACACATACAAATAAATAAGCAGTAGAATATAAATAATCTAATTTAATACAAAAAATTTAAATTATAAATATAGTTAATATTTAATATTTTTCAATTAAAAATTATGATCTAAATCAATAATGAAAAATTAAAACTTAAAAAAGTTAATTTTAAAATTTGGCTATAGTTACATTTTTGTATTAAGACTTCATAACAAATAAACCATAATAAAATACATTTTGCATTTTTAATCAAATGATATTTCGAAATTTTGAACATAATTTTCTTTACTTTCATAAAAAAAAATTCTTATAATCAACTGATTTCCTCTATAGGTTATTTTGAGCATATCAAATTAAAATTCCGTAAAACAAATATAACTAGCAATAGGTTTTTATCAAAATCATTCGTATCTAACGGAAATAAATTTAATAAATACTATATTTCAGTGGAAAAAGTTGTTGTAAACTGACAATAGATGGCAGCAGAGAATTTTTCATGTAAAACTTTTCTGAAAGTTTTGTTGAGGAAAAAATTTTGGATAAATGAAATTCATATTTATATTTAACTTGTGTAAAATGAAAAATTATACAATGATAATATAACGGTAATTTCTTATTTAGGTACATTATAAGGAGCATTTTTATATAATTACAGCATTTTAAAACATAAAATTCTAAGGAATATTTTTAACAATTCATCAGAATCTTAGTTAGTTAAATCACTAATAAATTCCTAAAAAATTAAAACTTCATATTATTCTTACCGAATTTAAACTAGTTATAAAGTGGATATATATTTTTTCATTTTACTTTTCCTCTGTTCTATTTTCAACGTATTCAATTTTGGAAATAATATTCGTTATAGATTTGAAAACTCATTATTTAGAAGTAGCAAGTAAATTTCATGATTTTAAAAACTTTTGCAGAAGAAAAAAAATTATAATTAAAAATACTTTTTAATTACTGGTAAAAATCATGAATATTTTTGTTTTCTCATTGCTGACGACACTCATACATTCGAAAGTGAACTTCACCCTGTTTGCTGCCGGTCCAATAATGCGATTTGAAGGCAGGCAGCAAATTCGTAGACGAATCGGATATAGGACGCTGTCTCAATACGACGTAGATGAAACATTATCTGACGTCATGGATATTTTGAACCAATGAATGCGAATTAAAATGCCAATTGAAGTGCCGCAATCAAGATATCTACTGGAACGAAAGAAACAACCACTTTATGGTTAAAAAAAGAATTTTTATATAATGAATTTGAGAAAAAATGATTTTCATTCTTTCTTTTTTTTTAATAATTTTGCATAATGTACTCATCAAGAGCGAAGATTAATTGCACTGTTAAATAATCATGAATTGTTCATAAAATTTTGTATATAAAATTGAAGTTTCAATAAACAAGGCATTGATACACATTTTCGGTCAATTAAAAAAATAGCTAATGTAAATCCTTCAATAATTAATTGCGTACTTTTTTATTAAATAATTTCCTTCAGAAAATAGAGAAATCCTGATTAGCAATCTGAATGGGAAGGTGCTGCAGTGAAGGAAAGGCGTTGTGCCTGGAAGGATCCCAAGTCCACCGCATGGAGATATCCTGCGCCAGTCATGTGCTCCTTCCAGTCCAACACAACACCCCTCCAACAATGTTAGGCTTTGCAAAAAATGTCCAGATTCCTTTTGTTCCAATACTCTCTGAATACATCCGGTAGAAGAATCACAACTATCACTCCTTTGAGAAGAAAGTCAACTGTCGTCCTTGTCACTTAGCTCTTGTTCAAAATTACCGTGTCCTGTAGTTTCCGTTAGCGCAAATGGGATCGAATTTCAAGGACACAATTTTTGATTTCATCTCTACTCATATAACTAAGACCAATTAATTTTTTTTTTTTTTTTGTAAAAGTAAACTAATATTTACAAATACAGTGCGCCTCTATTTCACAGAAAGGATTGAAAGATAGCAAATAGAACGAGAATTCGAATTATGATTTTCGTTTTTATTTAAGGTATAAATATAACAAAAATGGCCAAGGATATCTAAAGCGCGAAGTAAAACGATTAATGAGTAAAACTAAAGAATAAATAAAACATTCATAAATAAATATAAATATTTCGTAATTTCAAAAGATTTTCACAACTGCAGGCAGTGAAGGACAACGCTTTGAATTATTTTGTCACAGAATTATACATCTAAAAAATATCAGTCTTTCAAAAAAAATCAGTTTTGGATAGAATATGATAAATAACACTGAAGATCTGAAGAGGAATTTGTGGGACATAGTCAACTGAAAGTTTTTACAAGATGTATTAAATGGGTAAACATAACTTAAGCTTCAAACTAGTGCTAACTTCACAAGCACTAACTTGAAATGTCATTGCCAATCACTGTCAAACAATATCAGCTCCATAAATCCAGATATTGCAACAGAGTAACAACACAGTTTACTAGAAGAAAGAAAAAAAAACTTTTCGGAATATTAGATAGAGTATATAAAGAAGCGAATAAGGAAGCAAACAAAAATGGAAGATTATTGTGTGTTAGAATTTTTATTTCAAATCACACTTTTAATTTGCTTTTTTAAAATATTCAGGAGCCATTTTTAAAATTTTCAGTTGATTAGAAATGATTGCTTGCTAATGTTTTAACCCAGTGATAGTCAGCACTTTTTGTAGTGGTACACTTTGAACAATTTTAAAATTTGGTGCCACAAAATAAAAAGATCAGTTTAAAAGTTGTTTTTAAATCAATCCTAAAAGGCACTGTTTAAAATAATGTATGGTAATAATTTTGTATACTACAAAAAACAACAGTACGTTTATTACTTTACTCGTAATAAAAAAAGCATTATAATATATATTTCCTTCATTTCTAAAATTTGGCGGTATACAAAAGTGTCAAAACACAGTGGTTGAGAATCACTGTTTTATGCATAGTTAAATATTAGGCTTCGATTTTGGTGACATGGGGAGAGGGCACTAAGAACTGGGACACTTTTAGACCTGAATATGAATTAAATAATAAAATCAAATTCTGTCAATCGTATTCAAGGATAAAATGTGAATTGTTAAAAATATCCACGACTGATCTGGGCACCCAATGCATAAATTGCTGAATTGCCATTCCACTACCAGCTTTATCTACAAGCATGGGAAATTATGGGAATTATACACAGATTAGGTCCCGCCTAATCCACAATGAGGGTCCCGCAGGTTTATTGATAGTATAACTCCCATCGAATAATTTGCAGTTTGGCTCAAAATATTTTAAAAACTTAGAAGTTAGAAGTGTTACTTTGTTCAAATCTGTAAAACTTGATTATGTGAGAATGTAATGAATATAATATATATAGGATTACTACAAGCATTAGTATAGCAAAATAGCTGAACAGATGTGCAAATGGGAAATCATGTCATTATCAATGACATCTAACCGATGATAGACTGATTCCTGCAGTCTGGAATTAACGACATCGAAAGAACAATCTTTTAGTATAAGAAATAGATTCATTTAAGTTAAAATAGGAAAAAGTGGGAATACTGAAAAGAAAATCAGCAGACCAAAAATTAATGTTTTTCAAGAAACAGAATTTTTTAATAAAAGTGTTTATGCGTGCAATGATATGGCACTGCAGATAAGTTGCAATGCTATATATTAATTGATTTGCAGATACCAGAATGTGAACACTCATGATTTTTTCAATTTGGTCTGTGGACTTCAGCATCGCATCGTATCTGAAATGGCATTTCAGATAATATGCAATGCTATATAATAATCATTTGCAATAATCAAAATTTGAATACTTATGTTTATTTTTTATTTTTTCCTGTCGTGTCTGTGAGAGTCCAACTATATGTGTCCGTGAATTTTGAAAATGTCCTATGCGACTTGCTTGATGTTGTCGCCATACGGATCTATCATTGTCAGCAGAACTCTTTCTCAGGCTGGCGCTCATAGCCGGACACTCATAGGTATGAGTAGGCGTAAGCTTTTTATCAAGACAATGATCACAACTTGTATAGATCTTTTTGCCCTCTCCATCGATCTTCATACCCCTGACTTTGGGTTGTTGATCAATCAGAGATAATTTTTCAACAAAGACTGATTTTACCAGGACCTACAATGGAGGATGGATTCTAAAGAACCACAAATTTCCACATTTGAAGAGGGCATCGAAGCCACTATCCATAAATTTGCAGCCTAGAACATTATAAATATTTAACAATCCGATCAACAATAGACCTACGTATATAAGAGTTTAAACCGAAACTTTTCGATATATTTGTATAGAAATAACAAGGATTGTAGCAATTGGTTTACCGATTAAGATTCACTAACGTCTACGTCCTTCAACAACAAAGCCAAATTTAAAAAAATGCTAGCTCAAATAATTGAACGAGAACGTTTTCTTCCCAATCCCATCATAAAACAGACCCAAACCTAAAATATATTTAACAAATGTATATCCTCACAGCACGTTAATTTTTAAATATATCAAGAAAATCAAATGGTACAATACATCGACATCAGTGCATCAGGTAGTCTTAAGTCAGAAAACGAAAAAAAAAGGGGTCACTTTCCTAAATACTGACCATACCAGTTAACTCTTAGCTTTAGTCTTTGACTAGCAACTGACGTCATTTATCACAAACCTCATCTGAACATACAAACGATACAGTACAAAATTTTAGGAGACATAACAGATAACAAACTGAAATCGAGATTTGATCATGAGGCAACTTGCAATTGGATCTTTGAAAACGAAGATTTTTAATTTGAAAATCAGTCACCACCTGAATTGTGCTGCGGCAGCCAATATGCCTTAGATAAGAATCATTTCGCAACTCCAATAAAATAAAATAAATATCTTAGAGGAGTTTCTTATTTGTCAAAATTTAAAAAACCCTCTGAGATGAGAAAAAAAGTCAAAACTTTGCTATGTTATGTAATTAACCATTGGCAACAGGTACAGCACCCATATTAAGCGATTATAAAAAAGTGTGAATAGGAAAACATAATACATGGCTAATTATTATATTATAAATAGAAAATATTTTATAATAAAGGTTATTATACAAATTAAATTTAAAATGTATAAATATATACATTACACACATATAATGTCTAAAACTTAGCCTTAAAAAATCCATTTTAACATACAACCGAATAATTGATGATGTGATACTTACGATCATAAATACATTCAGAAATTCTAGCTAATAAACATGAAGAAAAATAATTATTATATTCATGATTATTGGCAAGACTTTTTTTACATATTTATGATAGTAAAATTCAAATCTCATTATAGAATTGTTTTTTATTAATATCATCATTAAGTAACGATTGATTTCTTATTTCCCTCCATTTATAAATAAATTAATCAATCTCCCGATTAATAAATGCTAAATGGAAATTAAATAAGTAATGGAACAAGCATTTCCATTCTACTAATAATTTTTTGGAAGAAAAGCAACGCGTAACTCTACACTGAATTACACCTGCTGCGAACTCATTTAAGTATTTTTGAAATTTCCTTGTGAGTTTCTGTTCATTCAAGTGAATAAGAAATTAACGGGGAGGGGTAAGGTGTAACGTTACACAAAAACGAAAAAAAATATATGTATAGAAAACTGAAAGAACATTAAAATTTTACAATGGGAAACAAGTTACCGAGTCGAGAAAATAGCTTCCACTTTTCAAACAGCCCAACCCATCAACAGCCATTCAATACAGCTTTCGGAGATTTACTGAAAGTCTTTCTTCCCTTCATCATTATTTTCCCTCCGCGATTTTTTTATGTTTTTTCCGAAAAAGTAAGAGTTTCTCTGCAAAGAAAGAAACGGGGTCAGTGCCTTGTTTTTCTTGTTTTCTTAAGACTGGGTATTTACCAAATTATGATGATAGTTCTATGTTTTTTTCCACATCCAATGCACTGTTTTTCTTTAATAACATGAGTATAAAATTAAAATAGTGTAACAGTTATTCGAAACATGATAGTTAAGGGAAGGAGTTTCGTATGATCGGCTGAACTTTATTGTTAGTTGATCTGAGATTTTCGATCACAAATATACATAGATACAGAACTTAAGGTAACGCAGACAGAAGTCTTCCAAATTATTCGTAAAAAAATAAATAAATGAAAATAAGATTGCGTATACACATAAAAATAGGAAATATATTTCTTGATAATAATTCGAGATATTGATTAACTTAGAATAAAAAAATTAAGAATATTATATACTAATAGCACTAATTTTAGAAAAAAGTATGAACGCAACTGAGTATTATTTTATGTATTTGAAGAAAGTTTTCTTTTAAGAAAATGATATAATAAATAATTTAACAAAAAACATAATCGTATTATAAATAATTTAACACATCGTATAATAAGTAATTTAACAAAACATTAAAAATCGTAATTATTTTAGTAATAAAAGAATAATCATTTTTATATATATTTTTTCCAGTATAAAGTTTATACTGGAAAATATTTTCAGAAATATATTTTCTTTTTTAAAAACTAATCAAAATTTCGAAAAAATTTCAAATTTGCATCAGGTTACCTTTATTTAAATAAATAATTGTTGTTACATTTTTTTAATCTTTAAAGACGTTTTTTTTTCTATTAAATTTTAAATTTTTATTGTTAACTTATTTAAGTGCTATTAATTTAAATACATTATTATTAAAATAAAAAAATTATGACTTTTAATTGAATCACTATATATCATAGGGATAAATTTTTAGTTTAATGCTAGACGGAAACAACCATAAATTGGATGACTTTTTTTAAATATAAAATACAATTTCTTTTGTAAATATCTTGATACAAATAACACTCTCTTAGTTTACTTATATGTTTACTTATGTATTGATTTCTCTTAGTTTACTTATGTATTGATTTCTAAAAAGCTATTACATTTTATGTAATTATTTATCATTTTCATCAATCTTTTCCAACAATTATAAAAAGAATTCGGGGGAAAAATTATCAAAACTATCAAAAATAATTTCCTGAATATTTTGACTAATGCGAAAAGTATTTCCTTATTATTTAACTGAAAATGGAACTAAAAACTTATCAAATAGCGAAGTAAAGAGTGACGAAATATTTACACTCCATTCATTCATGTAACTTTCATAATGATTTCGCTGTTTCAAACATGAAATGCTTGTTTTGTCCCTCATCATTAACAACTTCCTCCGGTTTTCAGAGAGAAAGAAAATGAATAACCGGTCGTCTTTTCACTCAATTTTGAAGTCTTGTCAACTCATTTTTGATACATTCAAAATGAGTCTATCAAAGAGAAACCGTCGAAGATGGCTGCCGCAAGAGGAAAGGGATTTTCAGCGAAATGGAAAGGGATTTTCATAAAAACGAGGGAGGAAGGTTAATGAATGGACTCGTCAAACTCGTCCCTTTTTTGTCCATCCAAGTTCTTGGCGGTGTGAGAAAAAAAATTCTCTCTGGTGATTTACAACGTAAGGTTTTCTTTTTTCTGTTCCCCTACAGATGGCGCTGCCATCAAGCTTGGCATTGAGGCAGAAAATATTCTATCATTCCGGAGAGTTTTTTTGAAACAAATGATGTTATGAGGTCAGTAAATAAGTAACGTTTCTGGGCCAGTTTGTTGTCAGAAGCTATTTTCACCTTTGCTTCATCTGAAAGAAAGCGAAATTAGAGGAAATTTTTTAGATTTCGATTTTTTCTAATGCTTATAACTAGAGGAATGCTTGTGAGAAAAATAAAAATATTTATAGCCATCAATATTTATTATCATTAATTTACAATCATACTCAAGTCTACTAATTCATTTCTGATAACTTGTCAACATTAAGGATAAGGAACAATATTTTAAAACTCAGATGCATCTCAAGATTTTTCATCAATAATCAATTGATATTTTAATTAACTATATTTAAATAAGGAAGCAGCCGGAAAGAGAGATGTAATGCAAATAATCATATACATATTTTAAGAAAAATCAATTAGTTAAAAACGTTAATCGCATTTGATTATTAACATTGTGTAGGGCAAAAGGAAATTATATCATACTTTACAATTTAATTATTATTAAAGAGTGCAGCAAATTGTTGTTTCACTTGTCCATTCAATTGCTAGCAATGTATCAACTAGGTTATCACTCATTAAGCTATAAAGCAAAATGTTTACATTTAAAGTGAAAAATAGAGAAATGCATTGTATAATACTATTTCCCATGTAAATGCTTATAGCAGAGTATTTGCAATAATTAAAGTTTGTATCTGCAATGTTTTAAATAAGTTTATTTTGAATACGAGTGATGGTTTTCAAGTTTATTCTGTTCTTTAATACAGTTAATTTGTTTTAATCAACTTCAGCTTATTAATTTATTTTTAGTTATAAGTTAATGTTGTTATAATTGTCGTTACATATATTACCAGCAGCTTTCAGCATCCATTAGCTTGATGAACAAGGAATTTTCGTGTTGAGGTTTTACAGAATGAAAATCATGAAAGACCGAACTTACAAATTGCTCATCACTTATTTCAAGAAAACTGCTAATTCGGCAATTAATCGACACATAAGTCAACATGTAATAATTTCACTGCATGAATTACATTCGATTTTAAACGACCAGCGAATTGAAGACATCTTGTCATTGTTTAAATGTCTTATACTTACAAGTTCATTTGAATAATATTTTATCAGCAAAACACTGATTTATAAAAATATGAATTATATCTATTTTTTGAAAGCTAATAATAATATTTAATTTGAAAATTTAAATTTTTAATTCAAATGCGGGAAATAGAAAAAAAAAAAAAAAAACATTCAACTAATTTAGAGTTAATTCGGGAGGCAAGACATTATATTTGATTCAATTACAGTAATTATATAATATAGAACTTATATAGACTATAATGAGTTTTAATTATATAATCTCATATATACATAAAGCGAGAGAAGGAGGACTTACATAATTTGAATTATATAATACAAAACTTTCTTTGAAATTAAGTTTCTAATAAAAAGGGTAAAGTTTCTAATAAAAAGGGCTATTTTCAAATTTTGTTTGCATAGCAAAAAATGAAATTTTTGAGTTTAAAGTTAAAAGAAGAACCATTTTATACGATATTATCACACGGATTCTTTTGGAGATCTACAATTCAAGAATAATGAATGCAGATTGGGAAAATTGCTTAGAAAAGAAAATATTTTTGCACACAAAATTTAAATCATGATATTTAAAAAATGTTTCATTGTAAAGTACAAATATTTAAAGATAAATAAAAATAATTTGAATAAAATATTTCCAAAATACACTGGAAATTATAGAAAAATTCTAGAAATGTTTTAATTTAGCATAAAAACAAATATTCAGTGGCTTATAATAATATGTACTTAAAATTCAAAAAAAAAAAAATCCTTACTTAGATGGATGAGGTTGAACAATTAATGATTGTTAAGCCCCCATATATTTGCACTCCATAACAATCAATAATTAATAGTAGTTTTTTAGCAATTAATAATTGTCATTTACACGGCATTTATTTTAGAAAAATAAAGTTTTGAGAATGAAAATAAAAAAAAGTATAATTTATAAAATCAGTCATAGAAAAATTTAATAACAATGAAGAATGTGGAATTGATAAATTCTGATAAGACAATGTGTAAAATTTGAATGTAAATGTGCAAACGGGAAAAAATACAATTGAATTAGTCCTAAATTTATAAAATTTGCATCTCAGTATTTTTTAACTCATGTCAAAATCTCCTAATATATATATATATAATAAATCAAATTATTTTAAAAATTATATGAAAATTCCTATGTGTGCTCAGATTTAAATATTCTAAATTAAATTTACCTCAAATAAGAAAGCCATCATACGGCCAAACTTTCACTCCTGAAGCTACAATTTTTTTTAAACCAAAAATTTATGGGGCATTTTGGTAGAAAAAGCAGCAAGCGATTACTTTTAACAACTCCTCCTACTCGTCGCGTACTAATTCTTTACAAAATGCATTATTAAACTGGTTTTCAAATCTACAAAATTCTTCGAAAAAATTATTCAAATATTTTGTAATCAGATACAAATTTACCAAATGTAAATGATATTCAACAACATTAATAACCCAGCAGGTGTTCCGTCTCTGCATAAGGCAGTAGGTACGATTACTATGCCGAAGCATCCGTATGCCATGAGATAAGGCCAGTTGAGCACTAATATTGCTCATTTTTAATAAATTTCCCAACATTACCAAACACCACTTTCGATTCAAGTCGTCTCGAAGAAATGAAATCGTGCTCCAAAAATAACAAAAAAAATAGTTCATGCCCGGAAAAGAAGTACAAACCGGTATCCGGGAGTAAATTTCCTAATTTAACCAGTTACATATTAAATCCGAAAAAAAAAAAAATTGCATACAGAGAAAATTACCCCACCCTATTATGTAGGAAAAAAAAATAATAATAACACAAATGTGGCCGATGCATTGGGGAAAACAAAATTCAAATCTCCCGAATGTAATGATCATAAATTATTAAGGAAACATTGTATGCATTTTACGGCTAATAGTCCGATGCAGCATCTTGAAGCACACGCCGAGAAAAATTATGCAGTGAATGCCCCCCCTTCCCACCAACGCTTATCCAGACATCTAGAAACAAAATCCTGATTCACGGCTCATTCCATTATACTATGGAAAACTTATTTTCGATTCAGCATTTCTATTCCTGAGTCGTATACATCAGGAAAAAAAAATCTCACGACGTTCTGTCATGTGACTCTTCATCGCCCCTCCCCCTTTATGCAAAAGGACCGGAAGGAAAGCAAGTTTCCATGCCTCCCAAAGGTCGACCACTTTCCACTCTACCCTTGCCTTACCGATTAAGGTCCATTTCGCGAGATTATTTCTTTCATTACTATTATGATTATAACTTTCCACTTGCCAATTAAGTTTGGCTGCCAAGGCTATGAAGATGGTGATTAAAAGAAAATAAACAAAAGGCTTTCGGTTTCAGTTTGGGAATCACCTTCTTGTATGGTAATTAATTTATTGCACATGAAGGCATCTTGATCTCGACGTAACAATGCATCGATGCATCCTTGGCGGTCTCAGAAATTTTACCTTTTTTCTTTAATTACATAACTTTCTTTTAATTTAATTTTTTCTAAATATATGGTGCTCTAGAACTTGAAATGCAAGTGTTTATTATCAGTTCATGAAATAAGATTAAATGTATAGAACAATTGGCATAAAAACCACATGAAATAGAATTTTTAGTATTAAGTATCGAATCTTTTTTACACTGTTTATCATTTTTATCAAATCTACTTCCGCTTTTTTTCCAATAAATGCAAAATTTCTTTTCCAATGAAAATGTAAAATTTCTAGATGAATTACTAAAAGAAATTTATTCAAAATGACATGCATGTTTATCTAAAGAAACAGCAAAGACTAAAATTTCATAATCTAGTTTTTGTTGAGTTTGAAAGAGAATTTCTTTCATATACACAATATTAACTTTTTCATGATACACTTTAAAAAATAAAATTTCATACTCAAAAAATGCTGTTCTTATGAAATTTATAAATTTTATTCTGGTTATTATTTTCTGGCATTTATTTTGCATGATAAGTTCCATTAATAGCTTGATTCAATCATATTATGCTATCAAAATAGATAATTGCAAAAGAAAGCTATTTCCATTGAAATTAACAGTTTAAAATAGTTTACAAACCATTGCTATTATTCACATTAAATGAAACATGAAACTTTCAATTTTCTGAAATGAAAACCAGAACTCGAGCCATTTATCCCTATCGTCAACAAATCGCTCGGCATCTGACCCTAAACAAATTTTTTGGATACAATAGCAATAATACGAAAATTGGTCGGTTCTTCTAACCGTGTAGGAAAATATTTTCGAATAAAACAGTTTGGATCTTGGTATTGACCTAGATTAGATTTAGAGTAGGGTAATTACAAAAGAACCTAGTACTGCGAACATAGGTCTATTATATTATACCCTTCAAGGGAAGAACCTTTGAAGAGACCAGTGGCTGAAGCAAAATTCAGGAGACAATGAACAGTAATATTCTGCAGCATCCAAGGTTCAATCAAGTGCAGACCTAAGATCTATGTGCGGAAATAATTTTCATTCACGAAGGATGTGTAATGAAGTTTCTTCCATATAACGACAACCCCTACAAGTAGGATAATCTAATACTTCTATTTTGATGAAATATCTTTCAAAAGGTGGCAGTGTCTTGTGAGAAGTACCACTGCTCTCCTTAGACAGCTACTATTAAGCTTTAATTGTCCTTTTTGCCTTTTACTAGGGTATGTAAAGCTATTAATAACTTTGCTTGTCGTCGATAACTGACATTATGCCAGTTTATAAACTTGTTTTCTGAAGACATCAAAAACACCATTTTTGATCAGTTCTTTTGAATTACCTAACACTTGTTCAGTACTAGTGTAGCACTTTTATTTTGGAAAAGCTATCTATTCTGATAATTTAACTAAGCAGGTTTATGCTTTACTTCTTTAGACAATATGTCAAATCATTAATTTTAGAAAAAATTCAATTTAAAAATTGTATTGAATCGAACAAAAAAGTAATAGCAAAGTTTTAAAAATGATGCCTAGATTAATACATTTAATTTTTTATTATTGTTCCCTTTTACATTTTATTTTTTGAAAAAACACAAATTTCAACATTTGAAAATTATACTTCAATCTATCAATTTGGTAGCACCTTTTTTAACTTTCAAAAACATGTTGAAAAAAGCTTTGGTCTCTCCAATAATAAAATAAATGAGAGCTTCCTTAGTAAGCGAATGAACTTTTGTTCATATCGTATTAAATGTCAATAAATATTGTCAACAAAAAAATTTTATGAATTTAAAATTTCAAAAAACATTTGTATTAGAACTAGTTAGTAAGTTAACAAAATATTTTTCATCATTAAATAAATTTTTTGAAATATTATGATTCACTTATAAGTAAATATTTTTATGTCTTGCAAAAACTAAATTTTTGTTATAACTACACTATTATGAAATAAGTGTTTGCATATGTATATAATATTTTATAAATACATCATATATATATATATATATATATATATATATATATATATATATATATATATATATATGATGTATTTATATTATTATAAACTTATGTTTCTAAAAAATTGGGATTCATAATTTTAAATTTATTTATTATTAATGAATTGACCATAAAGTGCTTTAAAACATAAAAAAATATTATCTTATATTAAAATTGTTTTATATTTTTGAGCATAATCATTGATAAATAAAATAATTTTTTATTCTATTTGAAATATATCATAACACAAACTAATATCTTTACATTGTTTTAGAACTAAAAAAAAAAAAAAAAACATAAAGCATTCAAAATGATCTTTTTAGCTAAATTAAGTTGATAAGCTTCAAAAAGAGCTGATAATTCGTTAAGTTACTAGAAATAGGAGTATTTCTGAAACAAATTCTTTCATTTTATATAATTATTGCATTAGCACAAAAAGCTAGTTAGATATTAAATATAAACTTCAATTACTTACGTAAATGTAATACTAAAATAACATTATTCCGTTGTTTAAAATAATCCTTCAAAATCATTTTGATATCTAAATAGGTTTCATATTCAAATAGACTTTCAAATGTGTTACTTAAAAATAATCATATTATGAATTAACTATTTTAAATTTAAGTTTGGAAACATACAAAAACATTAAAGTAAACAAGACAAACTTACTGAAGTGTAAATCTGCCCATTTTCGAATATATAATTGCCAAAGACATATTAAACCGGATTAACAAAAACATCATTTTAATACACAATACGGAGGAATTATTAACACTTAGCAAATCTCGAATACCTTTACATTTGTTTTAAGAGGATAAAAACATTTAATGAAATCAATTCTATACGATTCTAATCCGATTATAATGACAGACAAAAGAGAAGCTCTGAGTAAGTAACATTTTTTTAAGCGCTTAATGACGATGAGAAAATAATTTATGAAAAAAAAATCACCTCATATTTCACACGTCAAGAAACTTTTAAAAATTTTAATTAATTAAAAGTGTTCTTATTTGTAATCCAGAACCGAAGTAATTGTCGCCAAATTTTGATGTAGTGGTAAGTTGTTTTTAGGAGATAAATTAAAATACATTTTTCTTTTTTTGCAGAATGTTCGGAAGGCAACCAACAGAATGAAAATGAGCCGTGGATTATTACTGTTTCCAAAAATTAACTTTTTTAATTTATGAAATGGGGGTTAATAAACTGTGCTTAGTGAATAACAAGCTTTGATTGAATTAAATAATATGCTGAGTTTCAAAGTCAAATAGTTCATGTCGATATCAAATGTATAAAGTAGTTGAATATGCATTAAACTTATCCATTTATTATTTATAATATATCAATATATTAAAATATACACACACAGAAATTATACGGAAAATACTAATTTAGCATTAAACATTCCCTAAGAAGTGTTAAGCAATAAAAACGAAATATACATTTTAGAAATGCATATAAATGAGGTTCAATAACACTCTATTAACTCACAAATAATAGTTAAACTAAATTAGGAGCTTCGATTTGTAACAATTTCATGACTAATTTTATATAAAAGAAAAGGTAATTATGATTTGTCTAAAAAAGCATATTAAAGAACAATCTGTGATAAATTTAAATGTCGTTTGACTTTAATTTAAAAAAAAAACTATTTTGATTATTTTAAAATAACATGACAGAAACCCAAAAGTTAAACTCGAATTAAATAAAAAAATAAACAGTCAGCATTTATTGTAATGTAAATTTATATTAATTTTCAGTACGAATGAAAATAATTTAATACTATAAAATCTGAATTCATACTAATGGAAGAAAATGTTCGATATGTAATGAAAATAAAAATTCCTTTTAAATAGATAACTCCTGTTGCTTTTTAATATTGTTCTATGATGTAAAGAAGTTAATTTTATGACAAATAATAAAATTAATAAAACAGCATGAGGGATTACATTTTTATATTTTACACTTCAATTTTTAACAAAAGCTTCAATAGGAAGAAAATTATAAAAAAGCCTAATTTTCTTTCATATATAAAAGAATTATTATAAAATAATTAATTTGCAATTATACATAGTAGCGAATAAAAAACTAATTATTACGTTGAAAAATCAAAGAATCAAATAAAGATAATTGATTTTAATTTTTCTTCGCATCTATTATATACAAATAATACATCTATATAAATTCCAGCCTTTTAATTTATTATTATTATTTTTTGCTTTAAAGTTGCCATAAATATGGCGTCAATATTCTCCAACAAAAGCTTTACAGTAATAATTCATAAAAAAAGAAAATATATTATAAATTTATACACACACACACACACAAGCAACTACTAACGAAAAATTTCATGTGAAAAATTATTTCAAATAAAGATTTTAAAAGCTGATTTATTCGAAAATATATTGTGACTTATTTAATTTAATAAATATTGTCTGCAATTTTAAGAAGTTGTTGTAAATATTAATATAGGAAGAATATAAAAGCCTCGAAAATATTTAAACAATTTGAAAAGGATGCCACCGCATAGGGATAAATATTAACAGTTGAATGTTAAAATAGATGGTTAATATGCTGACGGATTTCATAACAAATCGTTTTCCAATTAAAATAAGAGGAGAAAGAGCTTTTTTTTTTTTTTTTTTTTTTTTTATGTGAAAAGGTATAAGACTGATTAAAAATCTAAGGCCGTAAAACAGTTGGAAAATTTGGTTAAATTTTTCCAGTTATTATTTTGAAAATGAAACATTAATGAAGTCAGTTCAGTAGCACATTACTTAGTTAAACTTAATGTAAAAAAATAACTATTATTTATTATCAATTTATTTGCTTCATTGTTTCAAATTTAACAAATTTAAAATGAAATATCCAAAAGCAAACACATCGACAAATTTTAAATTTCTCGTGAATGTGGCTTTATGATTTGTTCTTATAAAAAAATAAAATGTAAGTAAATTTATCGCATTATTGTGTGTTTAAGTAATAAAAAATAAAATGTGTGTAAGAGAGAGAGAAAAGTAGTAAAAAATATTTCCCCACATATTTTTAAACTAACATTTTAGAAATTATCATTGTAATAATTAAACCGCGAAACTTGGAGTGTCTACAATAGAAGACATCTGTTGAAGATAAAAATCACACAAAACTGTTTTCAGTTGATGGAAAATTTTTGAATAGTAAACTATTTTTCTCTATTATTGCGACGGTAATTTATAAATGATAATATAAAAGTCGTATCACTTCAGAAAAACTTCATTTCTACTCAGATTGTTATGGGATTTTATTTCAGAAATTTTTGTTTTATACTATAAAATTTAATATGTATATCCTGTTTTATTTTTTGAAATAATTTTTCTCAATACTTTTTCAAAAATAAATGATAATAATTAAATTGAAACTCACACTATTTTGCTTAGAAACAACAACGTGTCTAAAAGTGAACCAACTCACTACCGAAGTAATTATGTATTTTGTTCAACTCTGTTATTTGCATAAATTCAATTAAATAATTACAATTCAAATTAAATAACATAAAAATTAAATACAAGACCAAAGGACAGTATAAATATTAACAATTCAATTTTCTGCATATTTTTTTTTAAATTTTTATTTTTAAGATAATGTACTACAGCTTTTTAAAAATTATTGTAACGGAAGAGAGAGAGAGAGAGAGAGTAAATCTCAATTATATTACCACTTACAACATATTCAGTTACAAGTGATGGAAATAATGGCCATGGGTCCTAAACAATGCAGAATACCGTAAATCTATATCGAAAGCAAATGTCATTCAGTTTACCTTTGAAAATTTTTACTGTATGAAAAGTAGTTATGAATATTCTTATAAAAAATTAAATAATAAATAATAAAAACCAAAAAAAATTTTATTCTATTTTTTCCTTTTTTAATATTCTGAAAAAACAACATTTATTTTTTAAAAAAAGATGGGGTTTTCTTTGTTATGGTATCTATTTATAATAGATTATTTATCTCACAATAAGATATAAAAATTTCAATTTTTTAGTAATTATCTCTATTGTAATAATTATTTGGAATGAAATTTATTATTTCAGTATGTTTCATGAGTATTTTTAATTATTATATGCTTAAGACTTTAAATAGAGTAACTTTAAAAAATAACCCTACCGAAACTTAATTATTTTTTGTAGTAAGTATGCGAATTGTCATACGAATTTTCTCACAACTTATTAGTAACGTAATAAATATTTAATAACCTATTATTTTTCCTCTTACTCAGTATTCGAAATTATTAATAAAATTTAAAAACGATGTTTGATTTCTACAAGATATAAATATTTTTGATCGCCAAATCGATCACAGTCTCGCCAAGTTTCTGTCAACTTCATCTTAAAATCACCAGACTTCTAGAACTCCAGCTGACCCTCGTCTGTTCTAAAGAGTAATAAATCTGTTTTGACATATCTCACACTGACGATAAGAAATAAAGCAGCCACCCCTGCAAAAAGTAAATACCTTTCAGATGTAGGTTTTCGGAAATATACTTCAGAAGCTCGTAAATTCATGTCATAGCTGAACCCGCTCAGTTTCAAATGCCATTCCGAAAATGATAACTAAACATCCTCAAAAAACTTCCTTTCTTTCAAGAGGCTTAGCAATTTTTTTTCTCGGTGTTCTCCTCTTTAACATTGTATCGGGATGACGTGTCACTTCCCACGCAAGATTGGCGAAGTATCATTTTAAGATTGATTCAAATACAGTTAAATCAAGAAACTGCATTTTGCAAGAAATATCCATGTCTTGGATTAAAATGGCCGTTGAATGTGTGTGTGTGACTCATAGGTGTAATTTTTCAATTACCACGTTAGGAGCAGCTATTTTTAAAGCATTTCATATTTTTATAAGTTAGGAAGAGTAAAATACCACTTACTTTGACGTAATTTATTGCGCGCATTCCCAAATTAAGTGGAATTGTTGTCAGAAAGCATGTAATCTTTTAACATATAGGGGGGCTCTTCCCAGTTTCATAAAATATTTCTTTTTCTTCGAAAAGGAACTGGTGTATGAAATATAAACTCTTAGACTGTTGAATTATGACAAATAATTTAGAATAAAACAGGATGAAGAAAATAGCACGCTTTCTACCATTTTTTGTCTTGATAAAAATTAATGACTGAAATTATGTAGGAATAATCTTGAAGGAAGGAGTGAACGATAATGAAACAAAATGACATATGTTAGAAAATAAAATTATTATAGCTAATTCATTGGAGTTTACTATTAAGCAATGTGTAACATGGAATAATCTATGAGATAGATTTATGATCTAGTACCGATCCTTTATAAAATTAATCATAAAGTATAGAACTGCCAAATTTCTGAAGAGGTTGATCGGGACACCACCATCCCCAGAGTCGTCGTGGGTATTCAGGGATACAGATATTTGGTTGGTATTTAGAGTGTTCTAGAGTGCTATGTAGTATGTACTATGAAAAAATGGTAACTGATTAGGAACCCAAACCAGGGGTAATAATAAAAAAATAAGCATATAAGCTTAAACATTCTATTTCTTACAAATCAATGATTATTAAGTTACCTAAGTAAAGAAAAACATTTTGAATGAAGAAAAAAATTTAACAATATTTACATGCACTTTTCATTGTTAAGGGATTTTTGGAAAGTCTTTTATGCCTTTCATCATATAAAAATCTTCACGACCTGTGAAGATTTTTACAAGAGTAAAACTGAATTAGCTGATATTAATAAGGATAACAAGTTAATCTGATATTATTTTTGCACCACATCAAGCCTTTAATTGTTCGCATAATGCATGGTAATGATCGACGAGACAATATTATTTATTAGCAGATTATCACTCTTCTATAGTTTTCACTTTCCATACAGTACGGGAATATGAATGATAAAGTAATTATTCTGAATAATCTTTAAAAGTTATTCATTTTTTAGATATTTTTGTCATCTATAAAATCAATTTTAATTTTCTCCGGGACTTGAAGTAAACTGGCTAGGACATCGTGATTTTGTTTAAATGCCGGACTGTCACGGTCTAACTAAGTGGTCTTGCAAGTGAAATCAAGTGGAACTATTCAATTCAACTGATGCAGAGGATCCATGACTACATATATGCAGGGTGTCAAGCAAAGGTTCAGTTCAACCACTTTAAATTGGAAATTGACACTTAAGGTAATATTAGAAAATAGTATGGATGCATAGTAAAATGTGACTTCATACAACTAGAAATAACTTGGAACTTTCTTAGAGTTAAAATTCGTAAATTTGATTACATCTCCAAAAATAAACAACAAACGGAAAAATGCTAGTTACAATTCTAGAGCGTCAGCAATTTTTCACCAAAAAAGGAAAGAATATATTGATTTGTGCACAAATTTGAACACCACAACAGTTCATAAAGGAGATTGTTTCATTTTCATTAAAGCAAACCAGCAGCAATGCGGTAATGTGCATCGTAAATAGTGTATTAAATCAAATTTTAGAGACAATTAGAGGCCTTAGAATAATTAAGGACAGTTAACAATTGACCATACCGACTTTTAAAAGAAAAAATGTCGGTAAGAAAAATTGTCGGTATTATAGAATGTGCAATGTTACGCTGATATGCACCGTAAATAGTGTAGTAAATCAAATTTCAGAGACAATTAGACAATTAATGGCCTCAGTATAATTAATGCCAATTAACAATTGACGGTGCCGACTTTTAAGAAAATATATCAATAAGAAAAATTGTCGGTATTACGTGTATATTTTTTGTCTTTTTTTATTATCAGAAGCACATTTTCGTCGACGTACAAAACATGATTAGAAAATTAGATAGGTAATATTACATGTTCATACCACTCAGTTTTTTTCTTCCATTCTATTTTAAGGTTTAAGTTAAAAATCGTTTTGCTTTGTACCATTAGTTTAATCACTTTATTATAGTTGAAGATTTGAACAGATTTTAACAATCGCATTGTTGAATCAAGACACGTAGAACATCTCTTTTCCATTCACACTCCACGGCCTGGCACAGCAATTGAAGCCGTTTCCTGTCAGCAGCAACTGTTGCGGTTGACAGAATGGGAGACTACAAAAGATGCATATTTTCTGTCAGACAAAAAAGGCATTAAATGAGATTCTGCTACAGTGTTGCGATTATCGAATGCTGTGGAGTTATTTCAGGCGAGATGGTCATACCTGATTGGGTGGCTAGACCTCCACAACGCTTGCCGCAGAAGAAAACGCAAACTTATTAAATGTCTCGCGTTGTACCTCAACCAAATTTAATCTTAACCAAAGCGAGAAGTTGAAAAATTCACATGATTGTAGTTATCAGCCTAAAAGGAATTTAAATTCAACGGATTATATTAGCGCAAACTAAAATTAAAATATTAAATAATATCGGAACAAATTAAAGCAAAAAGAACGTTTCTTCAAACAAGGTTTAAAAATTAGATTTAAAAATATCTTATTATAACACTACATTTTATCATTATAATCAAAACAAAGTGTCAAATTTTACAAATCAGATTATCTGAAAGTCAAAATGGAAGAAAAAGCTATATAACACGCATTTCTATTGATGAATCTATATGAAAACGGTTACCTATAGTTCAAATTTTATTACTAGAGGTCGTCATTATTTCCTGGAATGTGTGCGAATTTTAATGTAACTGATTTGCTTAGTTCTACAGATTATTTTAAATCATACTACGAGAAAGCAAAATAATCAGTGTAAATTTACTGTTTGACTCAAGAGAGATTTTAATATGAAAATAAAATATTTTAATATTATCTACAATAGTATAAAAAAACATTGTAAAATAATTTACCTTTACAATGCGGTTCAAAAAATTTTATGCTTATTAAGATTCTATTTCACGAATTTGACTGGTTCTGTATATATTTATTTTTTTCTGGAACACAAATGAGAAAGATTGCGGAAAGTGTAAATTAATTTTGATCAGATCGTTAATTTTTATGTATGTAACCTTTTCAAGAGTTCAGAAAAATAAATACATGCAGACACATTATTAGTTTATTTATGTTCAGATAGCAGATTAGTAAGGAAAGCGGAAGTTGTGCATATATCTTCTGCCAGCACGTGTAATCGCGGCAGACACGAGTTGAACTTGTTGCTACTTAAAGAAATAGTTCTTGGCAAAGACTGTTCTTTTTTTTACCCAACAGGAAAATTCGCTGTTCTATTTACAACAATTTAACAATAAAGGAAAGCGTGATAAAAAAAAATATTTTTCATTCGCCACTGAATTATTTTACGCAAATTCAACAATCACTAAAGAAAAAAAATTTTTCCAACTGAAATGCTAAAATAGAAATAAAAATGAATAGCGTTATTATTCACATAACTTAGAAGCTGCGTAATTTAGTAAATGGACATGGGTTGACGCAAAGGGGTAGCCTGTTGCCATTCTGTGTTATTTCACATGCTAATGACTTCTGAGCTTTCAACTTCCACCATTGGCTGTCGCATGGAACTTATAAATATTTAGAATGTTCTATTAAGATTTTGTGGGGTACAAAGGCGCAGAATATTCAAAAACTAACCAAATGAGAAAGGCATGCGACACAGGAAATTATTCTGTTAACCGAGCATGACAGGTGCGTGCGAGTCCGTCATCACCCCGGCCTATTGTGATTTGATACTATAGTCACAGGAGCCAGAAAGAACGCCCCGCATCGCACATTATTCGTTGCTGAAATATGTAACGCAGTTAACCAACATCCAATCATAACATGACACGTACCAAATAACCATTAAGATCCGAACAATTACAAAACATGCTGTTACCAGAAATGTTTACATAATGTTCTAAGTTTTACACCTATGGATTTATTTCCTTTTTTTATGGCAGATATTTTGCGTGAAATTATACTTATCTTTTACCATTTCTATATTTGCAGTTTTCCGAATGGGAAAAATGTTATTCCGTGATATTATCATCGATTGCATTTTGAACAAGAGAAAGCGATTTTATTTCCATAAAAATATCATCAAATTTTTCGATATAGCAATAAACTACTCTACGATGTATAGTATAAAGCTACATGTTAGCTGATATTTTTGGTTTTGGTAGAGAACTATTGACACCGAAGTATTTTCCCATATTGCTCGCGAAATTTTTTTCTCATATTTTATTAAGATAATTTTTGTGAAAATACAACCTTTTAAAAATAATAGAAATATGAAAGAATTTTTTTACACTCCTAAACAATAAAAAATAAAAATTTTTTTTACCCTCGATGCAAGTAAACTTGACACAATGAGCCGAGGATATTCCAAGAACTTCAGAGGGAATTAAGATATATTTTCAAACTTCAGATTCTATCAATAAATATTTTATTATATATACTAATTAATTCAGGGGTTTAAATTGTGAAAGAAAAGTAAATATTGGGACATGATTTATAAACATAGAATATATAAAATTTCACATACGCATCAAAAAGTTACAAATTCAATAAAACAATTCTTGTAGGCATACCAAAAGATGGAACTAGGAAATTAAAGTATTTTTTCAACGAAAAATGAATACTATGCATAAATTAATATGTAAAAGAACACATCACCACCGTAATTGCATGTCAAATCGATTTTAAGCAATTTATGAAAATTTTTGCAGATTATATAAAACAGGATAGTATGTCACTTCAGGAAAAGTTCTGCTTTTCCTTCTTTTTTGAGTTTTTACGTCATTTGACAAAGTATTATTTATTTGATAGTTGTAATTTGATGTGGTCGCACACTGAGCTGATCTTATTTTCAGTTTAACAGCTCGTGGGTTCAAATCCTACCTTGAGCTTGGATGTTTGCAGCGAATGGGAATCCATTTCAAGCCGGTCTAATTATCTTCGTGTGTAAGAAATGAACGTTGTGATGAAATGTCCAACCCTATGCTGTCATCACTGGAAATTGTTTGAAATAAAACATTCTAATATTTTGGAAGGAGAAATACGAATCATGAACAATTTTCGACATGACATGGTTCTTCAGTTCCGTCATGATAATAAATAAATAAAAATAAAAAAAAAAATTCACATGAGTCTATTGATTGTTGTCCACTGACATTGGGCATTTCCTTATACAAATTTACTATATTATCAAATATATTTTGGGATGTATACATAAGATTTGATTAAAGTAATGAAGCTAAAGTTACAGGACGAACTATAAAATAATCACTTCCCTTTCTTGCGTGGTATTCGTGCTTCAAGACAGCAGCAACTCTCTAACTGCACAAACATTTCCGATCTTCTCGTTTCTTGTCACTCTATCCATTTTCAGTGCAGAACATTGTCAGCCATATAATTGCAATATTCCGTACATTTTTGCACTTGAAGTAATCAGCTATTTTAATCTAAATTTATTTCACATTAAATCTATGTTTTATTACTGTATTTATGTTTGATTACAAAACTTGTATGTAATTTTAATCTATAAAAATAAATCATTTCCGAATTGCAATTATGTACTTATTTTTTAATTAAGGTAATTTTTAATAAATTGATTTTTTTTATTTTATTTTAATACTTTTTGATAAATATACTAATAATATATATCATAAAAAGTAGCCAACACACTGCAATATTTTTTGTTACAGAACACGTGGGATCTTAAGCGAGATATACAAATAAACTTCAAAACATTCTCCGTTGCAAATGTTTTTCCACATTTTTTTCAATTCAGAATATGTTTGAATTTATTTCATTCCAATTTTTGACTATTAGTTAAAATTTTGCCAATTGTAATAAATGAACGCGTTATGAAACAACCCTAGTTCACCACGCTGCTTTTTATTTTAGCGTGTTAAGAACAAAGACCATACGGGAAGCAAAGGAATTTTAATTTGAATGCATTCCTACTTTATCCGAAACGCAAATTATCAATATCCAATCACAAAACAAGAATGCTCTGCTGTTGTAACCTCTTACCACGTTTGACAATTAAATATTGTGCCAACTTCTGTTAAGCAACAGGACCAGTGCTTTTTTGATATTTTGTTCCAGTCTGTGATAACCACTTTTTCCATTTATTGCAGCATCCGCAAAAGGCAATTTCAGTGGGGGACGAAAACTCTAAATACTTGGTTTCTGACTCCACTTTCAAAACCTTCACGACTTGCATCGTTTGGTGTGGTCTTAGAATGATGACCACTTGTGGAGTAACATCACATAAAAAATGTTGAAATGAGGAGCGTTTCCCTTAATCTTGCCATGATTTCTCTGATTCGATGGCAAGATTGGCATTGATAATACTAAATTCAGACGGGGGAGGGGCGTTGCAAACAACAAATCCTTCCGCATTTCTTATAACATTTGAGAGATGTTGCGTAATAAACTGAGAATAATCTGCATGATACTATTCTCAAAGATCTGAGCTGAAGAATGACGACAAATAATAAACTACCGCTTAGTAAATTATTGCATCCATAAATGTTGTTGGACCAAAACAAGATGTTAATTTAGTAGCGCTCAGAGTAAGTAACAAAGTGTTCATCAATTCCAGTTTCATTGATACGAAACCAAACATCAAAGTAAAAGTATTCGAACATGAAGAGTACCTTCACACTATGATAAGAATCAAGTTGCTGTGTTTTACGAAAAGTTTGTTGATCAAACTGTTTGCCCACAAAGACTAATTTGACAGAAACAAGAAGCTTAAAATCTGAGATGGCAATCGAAACCATAAGCTGTTAGATAAAGCTACACATATTTAGTTGACAGATCGGCTTTAATTTAATCATTTTAAAAACAGTTATTTACAAGGAGCCTTTTTAGTGTGCAGGTTTCAGAAACCATGAAATCAACTTCTTTAAACTGATGACGTGTTAAACTAGATTTGAACTAATTTTGCAGAAATGAAGATGAAGTTTGCAAGAAGTGAAATCCATAAAATATCTCAATTAATAATCAACAAATTTTATCATACGTATTCGTCCAATGACTTTCAAACTCAGTTTGCAGGGAAATGTTATAGTTTACAAAATGTTGTAAATAGTAATATTCACAATTAGTAATATTATTATTGTAAATATATCTAAATATTAACATCAACAAAAGCTTTAGAACTCTACCTGAGAGGTGAACATTTTGGTACAAATGAATAACAAGAATGTATTGCATAAATGATTTATTTAGAAAACATTTGTAACAAATTATTTTGAAATTATCAGTAAGACAAAGTTTTATATTCCATTTCGATTAAAGGTTTGATCTGCTTTGTGTTCTAATTCCCATTAAAATGTATCTTTAAGCACATATGAGTTAATTTACTAGATTAAAAACGATATGAGAGGATTTCTGATATTATATGGGAAAAACAATCAAATTTTTCTCCTACCACAGAGCAGATTTTTCTAAGTATAATGAAATGTTTATACTACATAAATATCTTCTTGTTGAGCAAACGTTTTTACGTTTTGGGGAGAAGAAGCTACGCAAGGCATTATGAAATTAAGTTAAAAATATTTGATGCTTCATACAACCAATTCTGCTGGCGCAACATAGCATGATCACTTCTGTTCCAGGTTATACTATAACATAACACTGTTAACAGAGAACATTGAATATTTATCTACACATAAAGATTCTTTCAATTTTTTCAACGAGTTTATTCTTACTATTTAAACCGTTTCTGTGATATATATCATCATTGAAAATGAAAATACCACAAAATCATGATTATATACAGTGCTGATCGTTTAATTTACAAGATAGATTTGCTTTATTTACTTGTTGTAATAATATTAAAATGTAAGAAACTGTCAGTAATGTTTTTTCTAACATTATAACAGTTTTTTACTTTTGTGTAAAAAGAAATTTTAATTGCTGTTATTTTAGAAAAGACTTAATGTTGAATAATTTGTAATTTCACTAGAAACATAACCGAGCAATCCCCTAAAGGACGAGACATTTCTTTAAAAATTAAAATCTCTATGATAATTATTAGTTTATAAATGACATTAGCCAAAAATATATGCATTAGTTTATGACTATGAAATTTATACTCAGTGGTATTACAACAGAAACATTAACAGATCTGTAGATGATGTAAAATTAACCTTTTTAAAAGTTATTAATTTTAAATTGAGTTAGTATATATTGTTACATTTTTATTAATTAGCATTTACTACCCTTTACAATAATTGCATTGTTCACAAAAATCCTTACTATCAAATTGAAAATATGAGCTCTATTATTCTGTAATTACCTTTAATAAAATAAACTGTTACCAATAGCCCTAATTGTAAACAAGGCAGCGTTATTTTAATAAATAACGAGAATTAACATTTTGTCTGCCGAAAACATTAACCTTTTATAGAAATGAAATTTTAAAGTATTTATTCATTCTGTTTTGAACAGTCGAAAAAAGGAGTACTTTTGATTGACGCACTGATAAATACTTGTATTTTTATTCAAGAAATCACATATATTTTTGGAGAAGGAACAAATCATTAAGATTGCAATACTGAAAGAATTAAACAAGAGTGCATAAAAAGGTTTTATATAATGCACTTCAGAATAGAAAATATCTGTGGAATACAAAAAATAAAGAACAAGTTTAAATGTGTCACTAGAAATAAAAAATAAACTTTTAACTGCTTAATGAGTAACGAACGTGAGAGAGATTGACTACCATACCCAGTGATTGGATTTATTCAATGAATGCGTAGAGAGAAACAGTTCCAAACGATATTTTTCAGTGAGCACATGAGGGAAATTTTGTAAGATGTATTTCCGAACAAAGAAGTATTATGCAAAATTCTATTTTATAAGGAGATTCTATTATAAAACTGGTGCAAATTGAACAAAAAGTTCGGACATGCATAGAAAATATAGGTTTAAAACGTTTGTTAAAGTTCTTTTTGATAATCTTAAGAACAATTTTAGATGAACTTACAAGCAGAGATATACCGTTTAAAGCCAGCAGTTCTTACTTTTTATTGCTATAAAGAGGCAAAAAAAACTTATAATTCATTTTAAAATATTTTTCTTCATTTCATTTAAAACAATTTAAATGCAATCGATAGAAAGATTTCCAAATAACATTTTGATATGTCGGCATTTTATTGAGCAGATGATATATAGATATGTGAACAAGACAATAAAACCACTAAAAATGTCCACTAAAAATTAATACTGTTTTAAATTTCCTTATTAAATCCCCCATTACTGCTTATAAAAAAAGTATTAATAAATATTGTTAGTAAATATATTATATAATATTTATTAATACATTTTTATAGTACCTCATTATGAAATATTAAAATTCATGTAACATATAGATGCATTTTACTTAATTTACTATATTAAATATAATATATATTACATAAAATAATAAATATTATGTTATATAATATATATTATATTTAATATAGTATATTAAGTAAAATGCATCTGTATGTTGCATTTTAAAATAAAAATGCATCTTAATGTTTCATAATGAGGTAACTATAAATTTATAAAAAATGTGAATATTAAATATTGTTATGGTTTTTAAATTCTCAAAATATGACTAATTGTTTCGAATGGTTTAACAATTTCAATAGTTTTAAATGAAAAAGTATGGCAGATGTTTTAATAAGCACATTCATAAAAGCAGCATGCAAAATAAAAAAAAAGGTGTCAGTTTTGCTCCTCGAATTCAATATGCCAATTTAAGAGCCATTAAAATGAATTTATTGAAATATTCTGGGACGAGTTCTCTGCTGCAGTTGAAAGAAATCCTAATTCTCTTCGCGGCATTTAAGGTCGGCAATCTGGCGCCACCAAATCAATCGATCAAAAAATATCAAATAGAAAAATACTAAGTAACTTATCAGCAGAACACCGAGAATAAATGTGAGCTTCGAAGAAACAGAAAATACTTTCAGAGACAAAAACTAAATTTAATCTGGGTGATATTAATGTAATTTATTTAATATACATGTACAGCAAGTCATTTCTCTTGGAGTATTAAATAATTTGAGATTATTTAAGGAACATAAACAGGCACTGAATATATTGAGAAAAAAACACTGAATTAAATTTACAATGACATTATATATTGACACAAAAATATTCTTAAAAATTTATTTTTGAAGTTTTAACAATTTTCTGATTTACAGAATTATAGTTATATGTTTCTTCTGATAGTTATTTTATCCTTAAATAAAATTGATGGAAGGCATGTTAAAGAAAACTAAATTAAAATGAATCAGTTATTTTCCTTCCTTACTTATTGGCTATTAGACGTTTGTTTCGTTACTCAACGGTGACTTTCTGCACACGAGTGCTAATCAGACCTAGACCTACGGCTTAAAGTGAATTTCGAACCACAACAAATATCCAAGCCCAGGGTATGATTCGAACCCACATACTACTGAACCGAAGTCCGCTAACCATTCGGCTACTAGCTCGTCTTCATTTTATTGATGAAAAATTACACAAAATAATTTCTTATCATTTTCTATTCTAGTAACTGATCAATAATAGATAGTTATCAATAATAATAGTTTACCGATCAATAATCGATATCTTAAGATCAGCCCCGTTCTAAGACGAAGCATCAAATTATTTACGACTCTCGCTTTGTATATAATACATACATGTTGGTGAAGGAGAGATTGCAACAGTTTGCAACTTATTACTAATTTACAAGTTACAGCACTACATTGATTACGATATTAAGAATATGTGGGTTCCATAACTAACAACAAAGCATTTTTTTCGCAATGACACAATTCAATATTAGATAATAAATTTTATAATTTCGTAACCATTGACATAGCGTTCTAGAATAAAAACGTTAGTAAGCATAAAATGTACAAAAAAAAATGAAAATAGATTTACATAAAAAATTTCATAATTAAAATGCCACTTTTACGAAAGAGAAATATGAATGCCAAAATAAAGTGAGGCTTTGGACTAGCTTAATTGATTGGATCTTGATATAAATTCAACTATAAGTTAATGCCAAGTGTTAAAGTATTAAAATTATCAAAAGTGAGTTTTAGGTCCAGAACTCCGGGTATGGAAGACCAACCTTGTTCTACGAAAAACAAACGATTCATTTAGCAGTATTTATCTAGCGTTGAATATATTACATTTGTTTGTTATTAATGAATTAAAGAAGAGTATTTTTATGTATAGAGACAAACGAAATAAATATATGGAAACAAAACTATAACTATGAGTAACTCTTCTAATAGTGCTTTCTAAATGCCTAGATTTAGAATAAAAGTTATTGAAAGTTAGTTTTTGGCCCAGAATTATGTTAGAATTATGAAATCAATTAGCTATAATCACCTAGCAATGAAGGCGCACAGCAGTGAAAACTACGCAACAGGTCGGCGTATTGAATGATTTGGATCTCTAAAAAGAAGCAACTCGTATTGAATGCAATAAAGTAGCAAACGTTTTCTTCTCTAGAAATATAAATAATAAACGAAATTTTGGACGACTAAAAAATTAAACACAATTCATCCGTTGCTATCTATTGGAAATTATTAAAAAAAGTAATGCCTACATAAAAAAGGTTACCTAGAATATACCTTAATCTTAAAAATCTCCTCCTCTACAATATTTGAAAATAAACAAATTCGGGAAATACAGGAGAAGTCACGTTCCCTCTGGGCCATTTGAATTCAGATGGTCTGCATTGTTTCATTTGCCCAGACGTCAATTTCTATCATTTTAAGAGTGCGAATGAGATAATTTTCCTACCAAAATTAACTGGAAAAGAATTTCAGTGTTACAAGAAGATTGCTATGTTCTCAGTTAAAGTTAAATGACAACGAACGAGTTCACTGTAACGATAAATTATAGTTAATTTTTTTTATAAGTCAAAATATTTAAGTATAATTTTTCCCTATGCATTAACCTGTTGACATCCTTAGATTTTTACTGATTTCATAAAAATAATAACTTCTAAAAAAAAAAGGGCAACAAAACTAAACAAAAAATGTAAATTTACTGTTCAAATTTTTATTTATGAGCAGAAAATACTATAAGACACGGTTATTTTATTTTAAATGGTTTGCTCAATAACAACACTTAATTTTTTTATTCAGATCGCAACGCTTTCTCAATTAAGAAATTAGGACTTGAAAGCTAAACAGAAACAGTTCGGATTTTGTAAATCTAACGAGCTTTAATTTCCATAAAATGCTACGCATAATAGGATTCGTCGTTATAACTAACATGATATCTAAAGTTTTTATTTAATGACTTAGTCACAGTAATTAACTAGGCCCGAGATAACACAAACCAAAAAAAAATAATAAATAAAATAATTGCAATTAAAATATCCTTAATTATAAAACAAAACACAAAAAGGGAAAATGATAACAATGATTATTTATGCACCTTATTAATAACAATCACATGAGAATTATCAACGAACAATAACTACAATCTTCAGAAATCATGCAACGGTCTCCAGAGACAGCAACAGCAGTTATTTGGGGTTACAGAGTGCGGAAAATAATCTTAGCGGCGCCGAGTGCTGCTGTTCCGGCAGAATACTAATGCTGCGCTCTTTTTAGGCTTAGCGCAATCAATTAAAAAGGGAAATTCGGTTGGCGGCGAGCGTTCGAAAAAGCAAGCGGCTCGCACTGAACGCTTTTACCGGACGCTGATGGAGAAGCAGCAGCGTCGGTTTAAAATGCCTAATTTAAATGCTTCATTCTCCCATCAAAGGGAACCGGTAGTGGGGAAATTAAAAGAACTGAAGTTATCTTCCTTCGTCAAATCATTTAAAATAATAATAATCTATAATTATACATAAAACTTAACAGTTCAAAATATGGAATTGTTTTATAATCATAGCTGAATAATTTTTATAAAAACATTTAATATTTCTTAATAAAAAGTACATTTTCAATAAGAATTAGTATTTAATGTTGTTCAGAGAAGAAAGTGTATTCTATTAAGAAAATATTTTAAAATTATTCATCGTTCATGAGATTTATCTTGCTCAATATTTTAAAAGCAAAAAGTTCGTCTAAAATCGCAAAAAGTTGCCACTTAAAAGAAATATGTCGGAAAAAAATTATTAAGAAAATATCCTTTGGTTTTAAGATTAATTGCATTATTTAAATCTTTATTCTTTTGTGGTTATGATTTTCTAAATCTTTCAATGCCAGATTCTTACTTAAATTTAAATATTTCTGAAATTTAATTTTTTAAAAATGCTTTAAAAATCAATTTATCGCATATGCAGATACAGTTAAAAAATAATTGCTCTTATAGAAGTTTAAGGAAAGCTAAATCGAAAAAATATAATAAAATAAATATAAATATCTGAAATATAAGAAATACAGAATGGTTTTCTAATGGGTGTGATAGAAATAAATTAAGGATACTTTTGTGTAGAAGGGTTTAAAAATTCTTATTGAGATGACAGTTTAAGCGAGGGAAAAAAACTGATTTTGAAGTATGTTATTTCAGAAAGCTATCATATTTAAAAAACAATGAATAATTATTTTTAAATAAATATATCTAGATATAGATTCAGTATCAAACATTTAGATATTCTAGTATTAAATGAATAAATACATATAAGATATTAAGATAAATTACCATGAAACTTTAGTCAAGATTTGCTATGTTATTAAGATGTATTAAATTAGAAATATATACATATTGCGATAAATCAATGTGTCATTAATAACTGATTGTTAAAAACATGCTTATTTTTTAAATATAAAGAGAAGACTCATTCAAATAATGTTTATTCTCCTAAAATATCATAAATGCTAATAAAAAGATAGTAAAATGTTATCAGCAATATGATTTATCTATATATATATATATATAACTTCGATTTCTTTTATTGAAATAAATGAGATTGTTCAAGAAATTTTTGTAAAATTTTATGTGGTAATTGCAGAATATAAGAGTTATATTTTATTTATCATATTAATGGAAAATATAAAAAGACATATTAAATATTATTAAAATGTATATACATATTAAATATTAAGATAACCATATGAATTCAAAACTTATTTGAAATGTAAGCCTTACTTAAAATTTCATCATAATACAACAAAGAACAATGAAAATAAATAACATTTCATTCTGAGGAAATTTGTAAATAAGGATAGAGTGACCCCAATATAAATTTTAGTGATTCGTATGTACGCGAGAGTATAAAGAATGTGATAAGCTGTTTGGCTTAAGAGATGTTTCTATTAAATGGTACTGAAGACAGCTTGATACACACAAGATTAAATACAATTTTTCGGTATGATTTTAACAGCCTTTGAAGCTAATATATTTTCTCCAATTGAGTTGACAATACTTCCAACAGATTTGAGAATTTTCTTCCGCAATCTGTTTCAGGTATTGGAAGAAAGATCTAAAAATTTGCAAAATGCTCGCAAATATAGAATATCTTTCTATAACAAGGAGAAAAAATGTAAATTTTAATCCATCACAAATTTAAAAATATATCAAAAATACAATTCTCGGTATGTAGAAAAATAGGAAAAGTTAGCTTTTCTTGAATATTGATAAACTATTCAGAAATTTCTTTAAAATATAAATGTGTACAGAGAAAAGAAATGGAAATAAATGAACAAGATTTCGATACATTAAAAGTGATTCAGTATTAATCAACTTAAAGATATTTATTTCAATAACGCTAATATATATAATAATATTTATATAATATATATCTTCCCAATGATATGACATATTAAGCAATCTTCTAATATTATTCATCCACAAAAAAAGGAATATCAAAAATTGTTAAAAGCATTCATTAAATAATATTTTAGAAGATACGATATCGAACATCGATTAAACTTTCATTGTTTTAAGATATATTTTCTAAAAGAATGGGAATTTGAGTGCTCCTGTGTTTATCATTGTTATTTTCAGTTTCCCATTGGGAGAAAAAATTGTTTAATGTGTGTCAGTTTAACCTAATTCACTCTCAAATACACTCTTTAATTTTTACTTTAAAAATTACATTTAATGTCTTGCTAAAATTAGAGTTGCTGAAGATGAAATATCAAATACATTGACAAATATATTTTTTTAAAGTTTAATGAATGATAGAATTTTAAATAATCTTAAATTATCATGACAAGAACAATAATTGTAGGAAGAAGAAATGAAAAATTATTTTCTACAAGAAGGATATTCTTTTGCCTTATAGTCAAACAAAATTTTCACGTAAGATTCATAATTAGAAATTGTATAACAGTGAAATACTTTCAAGTTTCTTATAGAGTTCGCTTAAGTAGGACTGTATCTATCGAAGAGATGAATCCTAAACTCAGTACTGAATAGGAGATAAATGGTATTTTGTAACTAAAAGATACTGTTTCTAGCAATCGATCATGTATAAACTGAAAATTTCCCAAACATTCGTCTTCATATTTACGTACTACAGATGCTTGCACAGATATTGTCAGCAAGAAATAATTGTTTTATATGACAAACTAGGTCCGTGGTTCGGGTATCGGCCTTAAATTCCCGATGTCGCTAAAGAGCCACTAAGTACATGCGATATACGCGCTCGTTAAATCTGTCCTGTGGTCGCTCGTTCAGCAGTTACTATGGATTCAATGGTCTAGAGAAATTTGCTCCGCCTTCAGATCAATGCCAAAATTGAGGGAGTAGATCCTCTGATGCTGTCATCTATCGGAGGATTTGAAAAGCAAAAGTCGTACTTGTACCTTTATGGTGCTCTCATTAAACGAAAGGCGCTCCCAATGGACTTAAATTCGCATGGCCAAGGTATAGCGAGCTTGGCTTGTCCAAGTGTCATTAGTAACAACAACATATGACAAAGTAAAAAAACATAATGCAGCAAAAGTGTTATGATGTACTGAATGCAAGCATCTTTTATGTTCAGAAGCGCAGTCAGTGGAGTACACATTTCAACGAACCTTTCTCCATATAAGGGATGGTTGGTTGGCTGGGTTTTATGGCGCAAAGTCCAAATATCTCCATATAAGGGAAGATTCATTTTCCTTCAGTTGAATATTTGTAATAAATGATATTGAAACAAGATTTTCATTCAAAGAATAAATTTTAAGGGAGCGCAGACTATTTAATTTGAAGGAATCAAACAGTTTTGCTACCAGAATAATTTTAAGTTAACTTTAAGAAATCAGATTCTGCTTGTCTTAAGTAATTAAAAGCTTATAACATAGGCAATGAGAATAATCTTAAGTTAAACAGTGAAATCAGCTTTGACGAGGATTATACTGCATTTAATTAAAGTTAACAATCAAACTAATCATAAGCACTCAAAATAATTCTTAAGAAATGAGAATAATTTTAAGTTAAACAGGGTAACTTGCTCTTATAAGGATTCCACTATATTTAATTTGAGATATAAAAAATCAAAATAATTTTAAGCAGTTAAATTAATCCTTAAAAACCAGAATAATCTTAAGTCAAACAGTGGGATTTGCTGTGAAAAGAATTCCTCTGTTATTAATTAAAGATTATATACACCAAAGAAAGTAAGAAATAACAACCATTACCCGATTCAGAAACCCATTAACTGAAATTTTAAAACTGCGACTGATTAGCTTTTCATTTAAAACAATCTATCAAATAAGATATAAAAATATTTTTTTTGATAGATGTTGAATTCATTATACCTTACAGAATATAAAAATCCATAAATTCTTTAAAAAGAAAATCAAACGCGAAATGAGTATAACTGACTTCACAGAAAACAAGCGATGAGTTAAAAATAGTGTAGCGATTATCAAACGGAATGAAAATTTAACGTAAATTTAAAATAATAAACATATTCTCTTAAAGAACAAAACTGAAATAAATAACTCTCCCAAAATACAAGATTGTAATAAATAACACTCTACTGAATTTCATTAGCAAGCGAATTTAATAGGAGAGAGAAAATCATCTTTCTCTCACTGTAAGATTTTCAATCTATTTACGAAGGTCATCAAATTTTGGATAGTTATTTCGTTTGCTGCACGAATTTTCATTGATTCTTATCAATATCATTTATGAATTTTTATTGCATCAAATAAATGCTCGAAGTCATTGATAAATAAAACGATAAATTTTTCGCAATGGAAACTTCCTTTCATGTTTTCCACTCCATTTTTAAGCATTCTAATAATGAAAGAAAGAATTGTGCTTTCGGTTAGCCTTCGTTGTTGTTGTTCCATCAGCCTCTGCTATCGAGATTAAGAAAGATACATATGAACCGAATACGTTAGAACACGCTGCGTTGCATAAATATTTGAGTCCTCAGCGATCTAAGCAAATTTTATTTTATAAACATGTATTTCAATATATAGCTGTCTTGCCAGATAGAATCAGAGATCGCATATCACTGAAAATCACGTTCTTTTTATGCGTTATTTTTACATGACCTTATAGAAAATATTGGTAAGGCCACTCCAAAATGCTGCACAAGTGAACGTTTCCTCCACATGTACTTACTTGCATTGATAAGCTTGTTTTAATATATTCTCCTATTGATGTTTTGTTCGCATATTTTCTAGTGAAATTAGAGTTTTTTTGAAAAAAAAAAAAAAAAAAAAACTCAAGAAATGTCGGGTGTAGTCTATGCAATTGAATTTCCAGGCTGCGCGTGATTTTAATCAGAAGACTGGATGATTAGTTTCAACTGGGCACAGATGTAAAATTCTGGGGACCACGAAGAAAAATGCCACCAATTACCCAAGTTTCCGCCAACAATGTAAAACTGTAATGTGTACCAAATACATAGTTGTTTGTCCCTTTGGTAAGCCGTTTCTTTCTTTAAACAGACATTCAGTTATGATTCTTATTTCTCTCATTTACAGCAGAAGAGATGAAAAAATTAAGATTTTTCATATAAATAGCTTCTTTACTTATTGTTGGAATAATGAATTTAAAGTACACATACATTTACTTATTTTTACTAACAACTATGGCACACAAACTTTCTTAATCCTATGAACTAAAACATGAAAAATGTTTCTGCTTGTTTCAATTATCTTCCTATGTTCACGGAGGAACTGTGAAAAGATATGAAATAAATTTGAAGAAATTTTCGCCAACTTTCCATATTGATTGTAATTTACGTATGTAACTTCTGCTGATATTTATTCCTTTCCTGACGTTATATAATTAAGATACTGCAATTAGAGATAATGTTTATGTTTAAATTCAGACCATAATACACATACTTTATTCATAAAAATAAGTTTCGTTATTCTTTCAAATTAATGTTTGAATTTAAAATAACGCGATCACAATTAAAAATTTCGCTTTGTTTTCTTTTTTTACATTTAAGCATTTTTGTTTCTAAAAATAGCTTAAAATAATTTTTAAAAAAATACTTTTTTTAAAAAGAGATACTTTTTTTAAATTTTTAAAAAAATACTTTTTTTTCGAGTTCTTATAGTTGTAAGTATTTTTTTAAAAAAAATAATTACAACTATAAGAAAAAAAATTAGCGTGAAATAAATTTCATTTCTAAAAGTGATTTATTACAGAATAAAGCAAATTTGTATTTCAACATATTATTTATTTTAATTTCTAAAGATAAATAAGTCATCAAGTAATAAAATTATTGTGAAATCAAATTGTATTCCTTAGACTTATGAGTATACAGACACAATTAAATTATTCAGGCAGGAATGTCTCCTAAATAGAGAAAAATAAATTAAAAAACTCGTTTAACACGTATTTTTCTTCATGAAAGGAAACATGCAAACAGTGATGAAACTCTTGAAACATGATCCCTCGTGTTTACCTGATCGCCCTTTATCCTTTTTGTTAAGATTGGCCATCAATGGGTGGCCTTAAAGAACTTGTTGTTTATTTTGTTCCTGATCCCATCTGATGCAGCATTGATATACCAGATCCGCAAGTACCTCAATCCTTACAAAATCAAGAAACAGTCAGTGATACGCAAGGGAAACCTCCTTAGTAAATCGCAGACACAAATGAAAGTGTTGAGAGTCACCCTAGTCGTCACCAAATACAGCAGATGGGACAGAGCTTACGTTTGCCATCCAATTTAAGGCCATGAAGATGGCCACTAATAAACTTCGAGTATACAACCTGGTCAGCTCCCTTGAAAGAAATGGAACTATCATGACAATCCCAGAGTATCAGTCATGAGCAGGTGGAATGTCCAGATAGGCTGGACACCTATTTTTCGAACAGAATGCGTAGATGAGGGTAGCACCAGTTAGAGAAGGACTAGAAGAGCCCTTAAAGAATTTAATAAATTTTAATAAATACCACGGGCATTCGATTTCACATGGTTAGCAAAATAGGATCACTGAAACCATTCGCTTGTCGTAAAGAACGGACAAATATTCAAACGAATTACATTAACCAGAAAGGGCAAATTACAAGAGTAATTAGAGTTGAAAAACGAAATTCCTTTCTGACGTTATAAATTGCTCTATTGTCCACTTGGCGTTTACACAGAAAAATAAGTGCGGCTCATTTCCTAATATTATCGATTACATATCCATGAAATGATGCTTTTTTTAACAATTGGACTTCTTTCAGTGCTTTTAATTTAATATTCATGTTATAATATTTAGAAAATAAAATATTATAACATAACTTTTAGAAAAATAATATAAATAAAATGGTACCATTTATATTGTCAAGTGTCAGCGCATGTAAAATTCAAATTTTTCAAGATAAAGATAACTGCAATCGCTCATGGAAGATACACAGGCTCTCTAGAGTACGAGTGGTGGAGAGCATAACGAGCAAAATCTGTAGGGAAACTGTTTTGATATTTGCCGAGTAAATTGTTTTCCGAGAGATCTCTTCGTAGATATTGTGCAGCATGTACGAGTAACGGGGGAGAAATCCCAGAAAGTTCCCCTGCGCCCACTCCCGCAAGATGCAAAAAAGAAAAATGCAACAGTCCACTCCCATTGTTCAATAGTGGCTGCAATCGAACCCGGGATCATTCGATATAAGGAATGCTATTTTTTTGCTATATGCAATAACTAATAAAATACATTATGCACTTTTAATCTCGGAAAACTTTTCTCGATTTCATATTTGATGTGCCGAGATGAAGTGTAGGGAATTTTTTGGTTTCCTACTTTTGAATTACAGACTCCTGTTTGTGAAAAGTTTTCTCGAAAAGCAATTAAACACGTAGTGGGTTTTAAAATGACTAACGACTGCCTCAGGCCGTAAGGCAGGTCAGAAAGGGATGCCAATAGCTTAAACATTTAATAATAGAACTCACGATGAAGTTGAACATTTTCTCTCAATGAAGTTCCCACAGAGGCTAACGATGTCTCTTCTCGCTACAAAAGGTCGTCAGCATGACTCATTTGAATGATAAAGTTGGGGGACAGTCCCACTAAAGAAGTGCATAAAATAGTACCAAAAAAGTAATGGGAACGTCAGCTCTTAGAAAAACAGGAAGCACATGTATTTAAAATATGAATTCCATATTGGTGGTAAAAACATGTACATAAAAGTAACAAATTCTGAATAACATTTTAGCTTACAGCATCTTATCCGAATGATAATGATACAAAAAAAAATGTTCATTATATTTCGTTTCTGTAGCAAGAGAAATAACCTTCAGACAGGTCATTCAGCACTCAATCGCTGACGTCATCAGAGAAAAAAAAATACATGCTGATTTACTGCATTTTGAGCCCTTTATCAATTATTCAACGAATATAAATGCAGCTTCCCACTATGATACTGTGCGAAGACGGACTATTTTTTTAAACATAACCGATGCAGATACTTGGCAGACTGATTATGTTTTAACCGCCATGTCTCTGTAGTCACAAAATAATATGCAGCAAATTTCCCTACAACGAAGTCGAATGACGTTTCCCTACCATCAGATTGGCAGTCAGATATAAAATTCAGAACTTTTAACAAATTGGCAAATATTGTTGACTTTATGAAAGAAATGTTTTTTGCATTACGCATTTTTCCGCGAGATTATTTTTTTGGTTTTTGTCATTCTTGGTATAAAGTTCTAATTTCTGCGCAATGCTCTTTATTTGGTCAGGAATGGTGAATGCGCAATGCACAACAAATGCATGCTTCTGAGAAACGACCTTGAGAGTGTGGACGTCTTTTAGGAGAACCCAAATTTAAGCAAGCGCCCATGTCACTCAGGTGATTTTGAAACAATAATTTCATTACAAAATGAAAAGTGAGGACATTCATTTATTTCGTTCGTCTTTGTTCTTTCACTTTTAAATATGGAATATTTTGATGGATGCTGAGTATTATTAAACATAAGGCATTATCCAATAACAGAACTTTCCCATATAAAATGACTAAACATTGGTATCACTCATGTTTTAAATAGAGAAACTGTTTCTACACTTACCAATTTTAATAGATATAAACTGAATGAAATCGTATATTTCCTGCTTCATTTATAATTAAAAACCAGTGAAAAGATTCTAATATTTACTTAAAATTCATTGACACTATGTAAAGAAATTTTTTATGTTTAAATTTTTAATTAAATTAAATTATTTCTATAATATGAAAAGAAAAAATATAGAATATATTTTTACATCCTTTTCTCTTAATGTGATACGGGGAAAAGTACATTCTCCATACAATGGAAATTACTTTAATTTTAATAATTTTTGTTGTATGCAGAACATGTTTTTCCCCACAGCACATGAAGGGAATAAGAGATAGAAATATATATCCTATCTTTATGTATTATCAATTACAATATTATTATATAGATTTTTGTACATCTTTCCATTGCATTTTATCTATTAGAAATATTCCATTTTTATTTTAATAAAAAAGAAAAATAATGATTTTATTATATATATTATTATAAAAAAATGTATAGTAGAATCCACTGTAGAGAATAGTATAATGGAGCTTTTCAAACATTTTAACTGATCCAAGTGATTTTTTTAAAGTAGCAAAAAAATTTTCTTTTATTTGCATCCTTCTGAAGGCAAAGGTTTTGATACCCGGGAGTTGACTTGAGCTGCAACTTTAGCGTATTTAACATAGATTTACCTCATTGTTAGAGAGAAAATGAAAATATTCAATGAATATTGAAACAGCATCGTGTTGTACTGATGATCAAAGATATATTCTCAATTGCCAATGGAAAGAAGCTATTGATTTTGAGTGTCCTTAACGATACATAGGACTTGGGCACATTAAATAGATATTTATAGACGAAATCCATATTTTACACGTTTGTTCGTTAATCAGCGCTGATATTTTATACAAAAAGATTATATATACAATTACACAAGGAGCAATAACATAAAGTTTACCACAAATATCTGTTCTGAGTTTGGTATCGAACTTACTAACTGTTGAACCGAAGGTTAAAATGTCAATCATTCGGCTTCCAGCTAGGTTACGTGGTTTAATGAAATGACTAACATATATATATAGTTCATATATAGTTCAATGTAATGGGTTTTATGTGTATTATATATGTGTGTATAATATATATATATACGGTGGTGGCTAAAATTGTGGAAATTTTTATGTTTTTGAACTTTGTATGCTTATAGAAAGCGTTACGTTTCACAAAATGCAAACTTGTATACATCATTTTAAAGAGAATTTATAACTGAATTCAATACAAAACACAAAATTCAATTATTTGCAATACAAAAAAGTTAAAAGATAATAGTTATCGATATACGTTAGATAGTGATGATTGCAGTGAGTTATCAGTGCTTAGTGGAGTATTCTTTATTTTTAATTACAGCTTCACATCGACGTTTCATTGAGCTGACATGAGTTTTAAGCTCTTCTTTCGTTATTACATGATGCCAGGAAACAATTATAGACTAATTTCATTGCTAATAATTCATTATTTTTATTTGTTCTGCAGAAGGAGGTCCTGTTTCTTATACACAGCAATTACAAGTAGGAATTTTCGTAAAAATTTTTAATATTTATTCAAGAAGCAATGACATCAAATAAAAGAGTAGATTGGACACCTAGAAAGAAATGTAATATTATTGGGTTTTGAGAAAGTGGTCTTTCCTATGTTGAAATTGCAAGACAGGTGGGTGGTTCAGTGTCTATATCTGGAGACCGAAAGTTTTGTTTACGATATCAGGAGACAAATTCAATAAAAAACAAAGAGGGAAAAGGCCGAAAAAGGTGCACCACATCTATTGATGACAGAAGAATAAAAAGACTATGTCTCCAAGATAGAAAAATGTCATCAGCGGCCATCAGAAGTGATCTGAATGATCCTGGTGTTTCTGTCAGTTCAAGAACAATCAGCAGAAGATTAGCAAATGTTGGACTGAGAGGGAGAATTCCACGAAAAAAGCCTTATCTTAGTTTTCAGCAACGAAAAAAAGACTACAGTGGGCAAAGGAACACATTAATTGAACAGATGATCAGTGGTCACAAGTTATATGGAATGATGAAAATAAGCCATCGTTATTCGGTAGTGATAGTCGAAAATATGTAAGATGTAGAATAGAAGAGCTACATCCTCACTGCATTCAAGCAACTGTGAAGAACCAATTAGTGTTATGATTTGGTCATGCATATCACCAGATGGTATTGGTCGCCTTCATGTCATCGATGGGACACTGAATGCCAGAAAATACATTGACACTATTCTAGAACTAAAACTTCTACTTTCCATCAGAGATCTCTTTCCCAACAATGCTTCGTTTATTTTTCAGATGGATTCTGCTCCTTGCCACGCGGCCAAAACATCGAAGGAGTGGTTTCGTACAAAGAGCATTAAATTGTTGCCATGGCCAGGAAAGAGTCCTGACCTCAATTCTATCGAAAATTTGTGGCACCGTTTGAAAACTCTTGTCCGAATGAGGCGCCCATCAAATAAAAGGGAACTGATTGCGGCTATAATTGTTTCCTGGCATCATGTAATAACGAAAGAAGAGCTTAAAACTCTTGTCAGCTCAATGAAATGTCGATGTGAAGCTGTAATAATAATAAAAAAAAGGGTACTCTACTAAGTACTGATAACTCACTGCAATCATCACAATCTAATGTATATGGATAACTATTATCGTTTAACATTTTTGTACTGCAAATAATTGAATTTTGTATTCTCTTTAAAATGATATATACAAGTTTACATTTTGTGAAACGTAACGCTTTCTATAAACATACAAAGTTCAAAAACATAAAAATTTTCAAAAGTGTCCGCAATTTTGGCCACCACTGTATATAATGCAGGGAAAAATATCCATTTTACAATACAACCAATAGATGGCGCTAATCAATGGGTCCAGTTTTTTATGTGATACAAGTAGTTTATATCTAAAAAATATACATTCATAGGAAAATGTTTAATAGTACGAGGTAAACAGCTTCCTGTTATAAAATCTTTATTAAAAGCACGTAAAATACTTTTAGAAATGAAATTATACTTGCTATGACGCTTTTTAAATTATCATAATTGCTTTTAAAAAATAGCAAGCTTTGCTGATCTAGAATATTTTACAATGCGATATCGATTAAATTAGGATATCCCGATGAAATACTTTCCATGCCATATTTTTGCAATTTTATTGAATTTATAAATAAAGGAATTATTGGGAAACTAGCAGTTAAACCTGTTATAGCTTCAGTGTGTTTGGTTATAATTTGAATTTACCCATTATGTTGAGTTCTACTCAATTATAAACTTTGAAAACTTGTGAATCTTATTTTCAAACACTTTTAAAAATGAACTATTATGCTTCAGTTTTAAATTGCATTATTCACACACATATTACGTGACTTTAAAGGAAACAAATATAGTACTGCCTTAACCATATAAAAATATTTTTTAGAGTTGACTATTTTTAAACTAGTTGTGTTGCGTTTCTGCTACATGAATTCATGTAAAATCATTACTTGAATTTATGTAACAGAAATCATTATAATGCCTGAGCTTTTTTTTATAAAAAGTATTACTTCTTGAGTAATTATTAATCTTTACTGTTGGAAATCGAATCCTTATTTATTTTTTTCCAATTAGACGCAAATTATTAAAATGCAAAAATTAAATAAAATTGAGAAGCTTGCATTTTAGGTTCAAAATTGATATTTTTTATCATCAATAATTTTATATCTCGTTTTATAAAGTTATTTACTTTTATAAAATTCGGTACATTTCTTCATTATTTAATGGGCAAGTAAATCTTAAAACTAGAAATACATTTCCAGTTTTTGTAATAAAATTAATAAACCACATAAAATTGTAAGGGAAAGCAATGTACGTGTCAAACCCTCTGTGGAATGGAAGCTACTCAGTTCGATCCTAGCAACAGTTGTTCAATAGGATATCGATTTTGCTTTTCTGCTCTACATATGAAGGCTTAAATGAATGGTAGCTGGGAATTTTTTCCGGTTTTAGTTATTTGAAACATGTAAATAGGGTGAACTGTAAAAAGTTTGCTGACAATTCAAAAACTGATACGTGGAAAAATTTGCTATAATTTTAATTGTTAAATAATTAATATAATTAAAAAGTTTATTTATGGCATTTATCTATAAATTATTTAAACTGTATACTCATAGAAATTTTTATTAATTTATAGTCAATCGAAGCTATTATTCAACCGCCGTTGTTTTGTGGCCACTCTTTTGAAAGAGCTATTATCCGATTCTAAAAGCGCCTTTCAATCCCTTTTGAATTATCAAAATATTTCCTTCAGAATTTTAGGACCTTGCTTAAGACACTGAATCATAGAGTTTCATTCTCGTGGATTCCTGCCCACTGTGCAACGCAAACGCTGATGCGCTGGCTAAGAAGGGAGCTCAGATAGAACGACGCATGAAACGTTTTCTTTTCACACGACTAAATGGTTTATTAATCAGACCCTTGGTAAAACTCTTTAAACAGGGTACAACGTGCTACGGATAAAAAGTGGAAGATTGTGGGGGAGGAGAGAACTGTTCCCAGTTTCCCAAGAAAGTCTGCGGTGGCTCTATTTAGAGGATTGACTAGACACGATCGCTTGGCGGCCAACCTCTATAGAACTAGAGTGGTTTATTCACCAAATTGGGTTTTGTGTAACTGTAATCAGTCCATGATATTTGAACACAGATACACTGCAATTTCTCAGTATGAGGACTTTGTCTAGAAGTACTGGAGGACCCGTGAATTGTTGGCTTAAGCCCTCGAGTTCGGCATTTGTAAAATGAATAGTTTCAATTCGTAACAAAACCTTTATGAAACAAGAAAAATTTGACAATGAGGGCTAGTTTTTATACTGGGATTAAAATGTAAACAACTTGAAATAAACCCATACCTTGGAGGAAAAAAATCAGGAGACGCTGCGACATATTTGCTTGAAACAGAATGCTTCAAACAATAGTACTGCAAAAAGGACAATGCTCCCCTTTAGGTTATATATACTGAGAATATGATTTTATGAAGCATATTTTGTGTTAACATTTTAATAAAATATTCATTAAGAAACTAACAAAAAAAAGTAAACATCAACGTTTATGTCCTGTATTTATTTCACACATCGGGCACCTTTTTTTTTTTTTTTTTTTTTTTTTTTTATGGGCAATTTATAAATATTATACTTTTAAAATTACATTACTAAATAAGTTTATGCCAGTGATAAATAATTCTAAGAACATGGTTGGTTTGTAGCTCAACGGTCATTTTTTGCACACGAGGGCTAATTAGACCGGGACCTACGTCTTAGAGAGGATTCCGATCCACTACAAACTTCCATGCCCAAGGTGGGATTCGAACCCACGAACTGTTGAACCGAAGGCAAGAGCGCTAACCATTCGGCTGCCAGCTCGACTCTAAGAATATGGAAATTACCAAATATTTTGTCCATAAATAAAAATAACCTTTCAAATTCGAATAACTCAGGCAATTTATTTTTTCATTGCGTTGCTGTGTGACTTAGCATTTTTAAAAATGAATTGGTGAACTGCTGTTCAAAACTTTTTTTCTCATTTTGAGAATATTTAGCTATAATTAAACTTCCCGAATTTTCAGCAGAAACTCAAGATTCGGCTGTTTTTAAGTGTTTCACTGAAATTGCCAAAAACCAATAGATTTTCTTACATTATCGAGAAAAATCGGGAGAAATGATGAAAAATCAGCAGTTTCCCTATAAAACCAATAGAGTTGGCAGATATGTAAACCATAAATATTCATTTAAATTTTATTTACAATCTTGAAAACGTGAAAATAATTTTAACTAAAGGAGAGAAAATTTTTCGTTTCCGTGAAGAGCCCAGTATATAATTTCGAAAGCACATTGAAACGCTATTTATAGTAGGAATGCCACTTTTACAAATTTTTGGAAAGCTCCAATTTCACAATTTAGAACTGGGATTAGTTTTTATTAATATATTTTTCATTCATTTATAAATTTAAATGAAAATGAATTCCATTTTGATTGATAAAAACAAAGGAAGAATTTTCGGTTCAAGTATCACCGATTTCCGTCAACAAGTACGAATTTTTCCGAACTCATACTAAATTACCATAAGAAATATTCCTAAATCATTCCAAAGATTTTTTCTTGCCATTGTTGCACTTGCATTTTGATGCGAGCGCGCGTGCAGTTGAGGAAGCAATTCACGTGGAAGAATTCAATTTTTAACATTTCCTCAGAACTTACAAAATTTTTCTGGGTTACTTAATTTGCAATCAATGTTAAGTTTTAACTCACTCTATTATTTTCATCTCTTTAGAAAGATATATGTATTCAGAAACTATTTTAATATATTTTAAATAATTTGAGATTTTTTATATCGCATTTATCTCACAAAACGTCAATATAAATTCAGTAAAGCTCATGTGATTCATTAACAATATAAATTATTAAAAATTAGTTTAAAGAAATTTTTTTTTTGAATAACGGTGGGCACTGGGTGTCTAACCCTTTGCCACAACAAGGCTGAAAACTGCTATGACGTTACACAGTGGGCACTTGTGAACCAAGTCACGGAGGCGAGTAGCATTACTCTCGCCATATCACCATAAACTCATTTATAGGGTGTGCCACATTCATACATTATCTCAGAAGAAAGGACAGAGAAACACAAAGAAATTAACATGCATGCCCGAACCGGGATTCGAACTCGGGACCCACAGCTCTTGAGTCAGAAACGCTAACCACTCATGCATCAGTCGATAAGAAGAATAATATGAGATATCTATTAAATTTATCTTCATCTTGGATATTTTATGTTAAGAGTTTGGAAATTTTGTGTAACTTTTTAATTATTTTTGACAACTCTAATAATTTGTGAAAAAAATTTTGTACTTTTTCTGTTCATTTAATTTTTTATTATTTCGTAAATTTTTCACCACTTCAAATAACTTTCTAGGATATAGATTCTTTTTAAATCTATCGAAATCCACAGAAACCCCATTGGAAAATCCTTGCCTTAATGTTAACTTTAATTAATGTTTAACACTAGTTTGTGAGCAGCATAACGCCATAAGTTACTTCAATATCTATGGATTAAATTGCATACCGAAATAACATTTTTTAAAAGTTGAATTGGCGTAATACAAGAAGAGAAATCCCCCCTTCTTCGGACGCAGACCCGGTGGACCAACAGTGGGTCGGATTTGAATATGAGATTTTTCACCCCTGATCATTAGATCAACGCAACTTCGCCTCTGGAAGTTTCCGAGAGCACACTTGTGCTATCAACAAAACTACAACTAAGTAACTGATGAATAATTTCTCGCGATAAAAAAGCATATTTATTTATAGTATCAACCCGATTGTCGGAAATATTTGCATAAAAATGGATACACAACTGACATTTTAACACTTCAGCGTTTCTTAAGCACATCAACAATAGCGAATGACCAGTTCCGAAAGCCATTTATTTCCTCTTCACATTAAAGCTTGAAGCAGTCGTTTAGCGTCGGTTCGCAAAAACTGGCTGCCCATTAATGAACACACTTCGCTACATATTAATTTGTCTCAGCCAACTTCTAGGTCATGTGCCAGCACACGTGATGATGCAGTAGCTCGCAGATATCATTCTAATGAGCGACGGGGGGGGGGGGAATCACACGCTAACGCTGAGATATTATGAAAATGGTGTTGCTTGATCACCATATCAAATACTTATTCTTATTTTTTGTGCCAAACAATCTTAAGAACAACCACGAATTCCTAAATAAATATTCCTGAATGGCATAAACAAAATCTAATTTAATTAGATGATGCATTCAATCAAATTATATTCGTAAAGTTAATTTTGGATTATAAAGGACTAAATCATGGTATCTGTTAAAAATATTGAAATATTTAGTATAATATTCTCTTTTCTAATTAATATGAAATTATAACTGTAGGCAGAGATAAATATGTGGCAGAATACAATTCAAATAATTTTGAAAATAAGTATTCAAAATATTTTTCATGAGCAGGAGACTGCTTTCAACTAAATACCGATGGACAAATATAGTTCTGATAGCTGTGGATCTACAATTATACGATGTGGTGTGACCACCTGTCTAAAAATCCTAATTGATAAAAGTCAATTAGTATGTCATTTATTAGTAATAGATCATTTATATCCCATACGTATAAATGCAACCTATATTATTTTCAAATAAAAGTAATGTGACACAGGTGTTATGAGAGGTTTTTAAATAATTAAGGAAAAATGACATTGTTGAATATCTGACGAAAAAATAGTACAGAATTTAAAATATTTTATATCTTTCTGAATCTTCAATTTTATATATTTAGTACATTATTAATGATTGCAAGCATATATAAAAAATAAGATTTATGATTAACTGATTTTAAGGAAAATATTGTGGTGATGAATAAAGTTGTTCTCCATTATTAAAAAAATAAAATCTTTCTAACAAGCGGGACAAACTATATATATATATATATATATATATATATATATATATATATATATATATATATATATATATATATATATATATATATATATATATATATATATATATATATATATATATATATATATATATATATATATATATATATATATATATATATATATATATATATATATATATATAGTGGTGTGTGGCGTAAATAAATGTTGCGTGAACCTAAAGTCTGTATCAATCGCGACAACCTGAAGTGTATTTAAATTCTAATCTACGCTCCATTTTAATCCTTAATGGTTTCGGTATTGGCAAAAAAGGAATAAAAATAAATTGCATAATTTAGAAATTACATAAAACTCACCATTACTTTGTCCACGTAAAGAACTGAAACAACGAAAAGAAACTGACATTATTATTATATTTCACCGGATTAAAATTCAGAGGAGTTCTCTTTCTGATCAATAAAAGATACCATTTTCACTTTTCTCACCATTCAGAAATTTTTTCACAAAATAAATAATGCTTTTTTTAACAATGCATTTACGGTGAAATTTAAGCAAATTCTTTTATTGTTTTTGTTCATTTTACTTAAATCAATCCTGCACTCAGTGAAAAGAAATTCATTTTGTTTCAATATTTTCATGGAAGGGAAAAAAGGTAATGTCTCTATTTTCTAAAGAAGAGAAAAATCAGATATAGTTTTGCAACACTTTTGTGAATGATAAAATATCCTAGCTGGAAAAACGCTAGTTTTAAATATATAACTGGCATCAATATATAAGAAAAAACATTTTAAATGAATCTTGATCAGCACTGGAAGAACTTTTAAATATTATCAACAAATAAGTGATGTAATTGAACGAAAATTATGTCATTTGCAGTGCAGATACTGATATTTATTACTGAAATTAATTACATCAGTAATTTTAAATAAAGTAACTTTTCTATTTTAAATATAAGCGAGTTACATTGCATTGAGTTTTGTCAGATAAATACATATAAAATTAATATTGCACAATGTTTTTTAACACACACAGATGTGTGTGTGTTCATATATATATAAACCTCGTAGCAACTGAAATGCTAAAGACCTCCACAGGAGAATAGCAAAAGTGAGTATTTTGAAGGAAATATAGTTTGAAAAACTCTTATAATATTTCGATTATTGTAAAATTAAGTCTGCGTTGATTCAAAAACAATCAAATAGTAATAAATCAAAAACATAGAAATGTAGGCTTATTGAAGTTTGTGATGATATTACGATTCACAGAAAAAGTTAAATAGTGATAAACAAAAATATAGAAATAATGTATTTATTTTTATTTGAGAGAAAAAAAAATTAGTGTCACCAAATTTGGCTTAAATGTGTCATTTTGAAATAGGTGATTTTATAAGAGATTCTATTAATTAAATAATAATACATTAATTATTTTTAGATACACAAAGCAGCACTTATATTACGTTACTTTAATTATAAACAGTAGTAAAATCAAAAAGTTAAGGCTTCATCAATTTGAGGGCAAAAAGAAGACTGCAATATGTGAACTTTAAAACCAAGTAAGTGGAATTGTTTACTTAATAAGAGGCTTATAGATTGTTAAAAGTGTCTGCATTAATTATTTTCTAAATTGAAACAAAATATATGGACGTTGGGGAATTTCTGGAGGAAAACTAGGAGAACCTAATTACGATAAAAAGCTTAGTCATAGTAACAATTCTTTTCGCACACCATTCCTGTCAAAACTGCGTTAAAAGCAAGCAGCATTCATTATGCAACAATTGCATTACGCTGCGTTCTTACAAAAAATAGTTATGGAATAATAAAATAAATGGGGAAAAAGATTCCATGAGATAAATTAAAGCAGCAATTTATAAAAAAACTGCGTTTAATAAGTATTTCGATTTGAATTTAATGTTCTATGGTTGGAAAAGCAATATATATATATATATATATATATATATATATATATATATATATATATTCTGAAAAGCAGAAGCAGAAAATATTTAAAGAGTATAAATGATGTAAAAAGATTAAAATGTGTCATCATATCCCAAATTTAAAATTAACAGTAGAAAAGATTATTTGAAGTAAATATAAAATTTTTTGAGAGTTATTTAAAGTACGCAAATATTTTTTAATTAATAAAACAATATGTTATACAATGATTTAATTTTACATTAGAAAAAATCAAGTTCAGTCCATAATTGAGGTTAATTTATAAAATATCTATACAATGAAATTTATAAATACTTTCATAAAATTAATAAAAAAATTAGAATTATATCTTATACATTTATGAAAATATATAGGATGTTTTTCTAATTTTTAAAACGTTAGTTATTTACTGGACTCAAGAAAATGTCCAATAAATAACGGAGCATACTTTTAGAAATATTTAAATTAGAAATGTGCTTAAAAAGTGCTTCTTTCTATAAATTAAGAAACTTTCAGCAAATGAGTATATGTAATGGCCAAGAAACTAAATGCTCTGTTAATAGTTTTAGTTACATAAATAAAAATACATATATTTTTCAGTAAACTTAGCATATATTTTTCAGTAAACTTAACATATATTTCAATAAAATCCTATTTGAAAGCAATAAAAAATAGCTAAAAATTAACAAGAAAAGTTTAGGGGAAAGAAACTATTTTTTGTTAAAAGTGCATTGAGACAAGAGAAAGTTTGATAACTTTGCGAGAAATATTTCAATATTAATTTTCTTAGTTTCATACATGTCTCTTATGATTGCCATGATAAGAACGCGTGGAATTTTAGCGCAACTAAAAATAAATTTCATAATTTAGTAAGGTGAATGACACTTCATTAGGAAATACCATAATGAATTTTACTGTTTTGCACAAAACTTTAAACATTGTCAAACTACGGAATGTATTGTGTTCTAGCGGGCCCTTAGCTTCGGGTTGGATCCAAGCCACTATTCACTTAACAGTGTGCTGTTGGGGCAGGCGGATTGTATTCTATTGATCTTTTGAAAAATAAGAGCAAACAATGTGAAAATGTGAAAGTGTTTACTTATTGACATAAATAGTGCACTTCATGGGAAGAATTAGAAAGCATTTACATAACACACTGGAGTTTTTGTATTATATAATAAAAGGACCACCTTTACATAGTTAATTTACAAGACCTTAACCAAATTCCCTGTCATCATGGGACATGTCCCATTTCCTGAGAAATAGTATGAGCACATTCCAATTGGCTCATGCTGCAGCGCAAAGCAACCCGTTCTTCAGCACATACAGCACCCGGACAAAGAGACTTCCCCACCGCTTTCATTAACAAGAAGCTCCATTTGGTACAGAGTTGTAATGAAGTAACACACCTTTTGCTCACCCATGGCCCTGTTCGCCCCAGCGCGCGGTCCTACGTGATCGCAATGCAGGGAGGATTCCGAAACCAGTTCCGCGTGATGAAGGCGATTTTCATATTCTAGTTTATAATTGCGAGATGAATGGTTCAACTGAAAACATTGCCCGAATGATCCCTTTCTCATTAGACATTCTCCCCCCCCCGTTTTTTTTAAAAAAATATGATATTATGAAATATGTTTACAATCCAGGTCTTATCGATACTGCAAACGATATTTAAGGTATTTAAAATCTATTACAGTGATAACAGTTTGAAAAATGATCTCAATTTAAATGAAACTGCCACAGACTTGTTATGTGTAACCGCCTCTATATTCTTGCGCATGATGAATGTAATAAAAAAAATTGAGTTTAAAACATAATAACTTAGCTTTTAGTAAATGGGGTGTTATTTTTCAACTGAGCAGCTGTTATATAGTGTATAATGTAATCAGTCTGTAAGTATTTAATTATAATCGATATATTATTGATAAATGGAGTGTTGTATCATCATGATTATTGATAAACAGGTTGCTTCAGAAGCAATTAAGATAAATAGTTAAAGTTTTCAAAGAGAGGTTCGATTTTTTAAATTGTGGATGGTAAAAAAATTGTAAAAAAATTTGTTAATAAAAACAAAATGTGATTAAGGAGATAATTTCTGGTGCTAAAATGTGATACATGAAATTATATAAAGAAGGCGTGCGATGCAAAAAAACAAATGATGAAAAAAAAATTGCTGCTTGAAAAATTACATATTGGAAAGAAAAAAAAAAAGCAATTACATACAAGCTTTTTTCTTTTTCATTGAAAAAATAGTGTTAACCCAACTGTTATTGTGGATGGTTCATGGCAGAAATTGCGAGGGATTTACAATACACTTGATTTTAGAATCACGAGAAAATACTTATACACTCAGAAACAAGTTCAAGTATAGTAAGAAAGAAAAAAACATGGAAAACAATTAAATAACCACCACACAGATATTTTTGTAGTAAAAAGAAAGGCAACAACCGTTTCCCTTTGCTCGATTGTAGCTGGAATCAAACTCAGAAACTTGACCCCCGAAGATTCTAGTCCTATCATCAGTTGGCTAGATAAGTTGAGGCAACGATAATTAACATATTTTTAGCTGAAATCAAACATCATTTATAATTATAAAATAGCGCTGTAATGTTTCTGGAAAAAAATATTTCAACGCATCTCGTTTCATAAAAGGAAATGCTACTTGTTCAACATAATCAGTATTTAATCGGATGCTGTGTGGATTTGTTATTACCATTACCACACTAATATTTACCATCAGCTTCATTTTTTTTCACATTCTCAATTTATATTAAGCAGATTACATTTTACTGATTTTGCACAGTTGTTTCGTATTAGTATCATCATTATAATATGCAAGAATATATTATATTTTTGGAATTATTTGTAGATAATTAATTTCTAATCAAAATTAAAATCGCAATGTAAAAAGATATGAAATATCTTTTTATTATTTTTGAAAAATATGATTTATTAAAACAAACTTACCTATAAAAATCAACAAGTTTACCTGACACAGTATGCAGTTTCAAAGTTCTAAATTTTAATTTACGCTTAACGTAAGAGGCAGCTTCTTTTGACTGCATAAACTAATTAATTGTACGTAAATTCCACGATCTATAAATTAGACGATATTATAAGAGCAATGAGTTGAGGTGTCACCTAAATAAATGCTACTAGTTATCGTTTGACATATTTCGAGGAATACTGGATTTAAAAAGATGAGATGTCAAAATTTAATACAATTCTTGTCATTCATACTGTTATATCACAACACTGATTAAGAAAAATAATATATTGTATTATTAATAAACTAATAAATGTAAAAGAGGTAATACATTTTATTTTACAAACGCATATGTGAATAGGAGGAGTATTGTTTACTCAGTTCTCTTCTAATGTATATCTTTTTGATTGAGGAGCAAATTTTTATCACATTATTTATACAAAAATGAGAAAATATTATCATAAGTAAAAAATAAACACAGATAAAACCTTCAAAATTGCATGTTTTGTGAACTGTGCACAAAAAGAAACACGAATGTTTTTTTCAGATTCTGAAGATAAGGTCAACTGATACTGTGTAATGCAAATTTTAAATTATATGATAAAGAGTCATAAGTTATATTGAATTCGACAAAATTGGTTTTGAAGCTTTAATATTTCAAAAACTTGACTGAAATAATGCTTTTTAAATGGCGTTAGTATTTTGAAATTTTTCCAATATACCGCCAATCATTTAAAATGGTTTGCATGAGAAATGCTTTTATTTGCTGATGTATAAAATCCACTCTAATAATAGGTAATTACAATCAAATAATGATGTCTCAGTTTTTAATGCACATGGGAAATGTGGAGTGATTTAATGATTCAATTGTAAAATTTCTTAAAATATTATTTGTTTTTTAAATCTTACTTTTTTTTTATTTTTATTTTCTAAACAATTCGTTTCTCATTTTACTAAAAGAGTAAATATTTAACTCTATTTTTTCCGTGCATTACATAATCAACCACAAGAACATGTCCCGAGCTGAAATTGCATGCCACCATTTCTCATCATCTTTTCAATTAAGAATTTATGGCCACAAGACGTCTTTCAGAATAAGCATTCTGTAAAAATTGCTCTAGATAAAACACAGAAATTGTAAATCACAAACCTGGACAAAAATTCAGAATCTTATTGAAAAGCTTTATATTATTCTAGATAAAGACCTAGATGTAGATACGCCCATCATGCAGCAGATAGCCTGAAGGTTGAAAGTTTCAACAAGCTCTTAAAAATCACAGGATTTTGTTATTCGTAAAGAGGGTACACAAAATTGCTGTTCTATTCACAAGTCAAAAGGAAGGGAAAACGCAGAAAAGTCCTAAGCACTTAAACCTAATTGTAAATAATGAAGCAAATGTAAAAGTATGAATTACATAATGTATATATATAGATAGATAAATATTGAAAAAGAAAATCTGTAGTAAATTTAAGAAAAATCGAGATAAATCTAATTATTTCAAATCGAAAGGTTCATTCAAAAGAAAGCTTGGGAGACTAAATGAAATCATATATTACAACAAAAATAATTTTAATAAGAACAAAAGATACACACAGTAAACAATTGACATAAATTTATGACTATCATGTTTTCGAGGAATCTAAAGGAAATTATTGTTTTATCGACAATGTTACGATCACTTTTCAGTGGGTTCCATGGGATGTGGATTTGTGCGGTAATGAAATTGCTGATGGTCTGGTCAGAGAGGTCAGCCGTAAGGATACTTCAAGGTGGTTGCCTTACTTTTCCAGAGGTCTCAACCCGGGTCAGGCAAGGTGCCTGCTCTTCTTAGAGGAGAGCCCCCGTGCATGAATGGTGAGCGGAAAATCACCCTGGTGCCGTTCTGATTGGAATTGGCAGCAGGCGCGATCAGACTACTCTCTCGAGATTTTGAAGTGGACACACTCGTGTAAAACGTCATATGATGGGCCATAAAGTTTATCTTCTGTGTCCAAAATGCAGTGTGACTCAAGCTGCTCTAGTCTACATTTTGGCCTGCATCTGTTTAAATAAATGCCAGCTATTCCCAAACCCTGAGGCAGTGCTCCATTGTTTGAAGCCATCCAGGCTCATGGACCTGGTTTGATGTTGGTTTCAACCAGGAGGGATATGTCACCACACATAGTTTCATCGAAAGGTGAGAAATACCGTCTTCAATTGAACCCTAATAAAAAACGAATGAAACCATGCAAAATAATTGGCGACAACGCCTTTTATTAAAATTTTTTTAATTCAATATAGCTGCTGTATTTTTAGTTCAATATAGCCACATTAAAGATAGATCCTAATTTACAGAATCCGGAAAAATCATTGTTAAACATCATATTAGAAATTTTAAGAGCCGATGAAGTGCATTCAACCGTTGCAGATAAAGAAATTGTTTCAGTTTCTAAGAGCCTTCTTTTACAGAAACAAGATGGAATGAGGGATTTTTCAATCGAAAAGTAACTTCTTTACATTTCATCCACAATTCTTAATGAATTTTTTTGTAACCTAACTAGCTTCCGTATTCCGAGCGAAAAAAAGCAAAAATCTGAAAGTCTTCTACCTCATCGAAGGCCCTGCGCAAAATAAGCATAAACCACTTCTTTCCACATTGTTTAATAAAAGCGGAAATTTGAATATACACTACAGTTGACTTTCGAAGCGGAATGGTCTTCGAATTTGTTATTTCATGAGAAATGAAAAAATAATTCTATTGCCTATTTGCATTGTCAATAATATTCTTACAAATGATTAAACGATGCAATGTTTATATCACAATAAGAATCTTCTGTATCAATTGCAGTCTTTATCAAAAAAATAAAAATTCGACGATAAATACATTAAACTGATTACATAAAAAATAAAAGTTTTTTCCCCCTAAACAAACTATTATAGGGTGCAATATTAGAATGCATAGCAATTTTGAATAATATCCATATAAACAGTTATATAGTAACAGATTAAATTTTATTGGAAACTGTTTTATTGAAACATCGAAGATGTGTTATTTTAAGCAATTGTTTTTTTTGAAGAATTCTTTATAATAGTGAAATGTTTCCTCAGAAAGTATTTTGTAAAATACTTTATATTATTTCCTCTATCCTAAGTCACGCAACCGTTGTTGATATTTGTATATTAGTTGTGCTCGTAATGGCTTTGAGTAAAATACGTAGATAGTCTGCGGTTATAATTTTTGAAAAATAATGATTGGGCTTAAAGAACAATAACCGAATTATTTCCATGCTTATTCCTTGATAGTTAAACATCGAATGTTAAATTAGCTTGGCAACAATTGATATGTTAACACTGGATAACGGGTGACAACCATTGTGTGAAATACTAAGAAAAAAATAACTAAGATAGGATATTATAATGAATGATTAGTTATATACAGATCAATATAAATGGGCAATACCAACGCAAATCGTTACTTTTTGTTCGATATTCTAGCTGTGGGCCCTCATATGCAAATCGATCTCGGCAGCAAATAAAAGGACATTACAGTAGGCGATGGATGATAATTTGGCATAAAATGCACAGAAAATATATGAATCGAATTTTTAAATACTGCTGATAGGATGAAATAGAATAGTGATGGGATGAAATAGAATAGTGATAGGATGAAATAGAATAGATAGAGGAATAGAAATTGTTCATTATCCGCAAAACAACTTCTTCATTGATAAATAAAAATTCATATAATTTGGAATTATTCTTATTTTTTTGATTATCAGTATAATTAATAAAAATAATTATAATATCCCATTCATTGGAACTTGAAAGACGAGAATAGAATAACGTATTAATGCCATTAGAACGTATCTAAATGAAGCTATAATTTTAAAATGATGAAGATTTGTATCAAAAGGTTTGTCATCCACCAAGACATTTCAAATTCTCAGGCAATTACACACCCCACACTTTATATTTTTAACATGAGGTCTTCTGTTATCAATGCAGTTTACACTTCGCATTTCGACAGAATGCTCAATTTGTTACTTGTAATGAATTTTAAAGCAACATAAAAGTAAAGCTGCAAAAACTCCAAATGCACCAATCCCACAACGCATTCTTATTAGCACTCTAAGAGTAAAAATGTAACAGCACAGTGACATATAAGGGAGTGTACCGCCTTGGTCCGACAAACAGTGACACTACAAATCGAGTGAATCACCCCGCAACGGTGCATTAACCACGTTAAGTAGAATCCAATGACACCGCGTCAATCCAGACAAAAAGAAAATTAATTAACCTTGAAGAAAGTGAGCACTCATCCTCAGCTCAAACACTTCGATACAAAATAAGCAACTGAGGCACCTTCCTCAGCGGCTTATTCTGGCGCACACGGAAAAGTAAGAGCGGCATCATGTCTGTCATGGGTTATCGATTTGTCTTGATAAAATGTGACTTTAAGGAACAATTCCTTTTCAGAGATAAAACTAAAAATGTTACAAAGGAATAGTTTCTTATATTTCTCGCGTGTTATATGAATATACACTCACGCTCATTCTCACAAAAGAAAAGAGCATGTGCATCAGCATACCAAAGTTCTGAACAAAATTTAGAAACATAACCATAATTTACTTTCCAAAGATATGATTAAAATGTAACAAGAATAATTTTTCAATTTTCTCGTGAGCTCTAAACTATGTTAATTTTAAAAAAGAAAAAAATTGGTACTGAACGGGTTCATTTTGATCGCAATCGATTACCCACACAAATCAATAACCCATGAAAGGGTTCATTTTGAGCCGACTCATCCCTCTGTGCCCATATATATTAAGATGATTAAAAACGTTTTTAAAATGATTCATATATATGAATAAAAAATAGCTTCAGCATTATAATTTTGTGCCTCCCCCATTATTCGAATTCCTTTGAAGCATTAATTACCGTATGAAAAATTAAATCATTAAAAAAATTACAGAGTTGCTAATGTTAATTTCATTAATCTTCATTCGATAATATTTATTGCATCAAATTTCGCCCAATATAATCTTCCAAATATTCCTAATTGTAGCAATTTCTTATGAAATTTACAATCTATCATTCGGCAAACTAAAAAGGGCCATGAAATTTCGACATAAAAATAATGAATTGCATCTTTTTTCTTCAAAATCCATTATCTGTTTCCACATCTTTGCTTATCTTGCTTTAAGGATTTCTTTCACTGAATATAATGGTAGGCTATTGTTTCCTGAGTAAAATAATTCATCTAAAATATAAATACTTTAAAATGAGTTTATGAATGCATAAATGTTTTTAATCTGAAGAATTAGGATGTACTTTTATAAAATAGTTAGTCAATGATATATTCAAAGCGCCACACACGCGTTAATTACTTTCTTTTTGCTTCTTAAATGAAAAATAATTAAATTCTTACGACAAAAGAACGAGAAAAATATTAATTCGGATAATGTAATTCAAATGAAAGGATGATCATTTTAGTTTTAACAATAATTTTGCATCGTTAACAATTATTCATCGTTAAAGATAATTCTGCATGAAGTGCAAAAGTGGTAACTATCACAAGAGCGTTATTAGAACCCGGTTTCATCAGAGTATTATTCAATAATGATAATTAAGTTAAAGTTTTGCTTAGTTAAAAAAGATAATTAAGTGTTCAGGAAATTTTTTTATGTTCATTAAAAAATGAAAAGAATGTAACACTTAAAAGGAAATCAGTTACTTTTCTGAAAGAGATAAATTTAATGATAATTAAATACCCAATTAAATCACACACAAAAAGAAATATGTCTAGCAAACTTTATATTTTTTTCTTGAATACGGAAACAGATTTCTCGATCTGATTTCAAATTATAACCCATTATCAGTTCCGAAATTCCATGAAATATCATTTCGAGTACGATTCATGGCTGCAAATGAAGGGATCACAAATGAAGGATTTGAGCCATAAATGAATCGTCTTAAGAGTAAGACAGGGAGAGCGATTGCTCAGTGGCCGCCTTCAAAGCTCTGCAGCGGTAGCAGTTGAAAACAATATTGCTAATTGTTCTATTAAGCAATTGGCAATTGAGACGCGAATGAACATGGCTGCAGAAGCGACGATAGATTCGGTAATGACTACCGGTGATAATGGAAGCGACGTTCAAAAAACGATGCAACGATGGGCTCGCCATTTTAAATACTAATGAAATCATCAAATACAGATACTTAGGACCAAGGAAAATATGAGAGAGAGAGCACTTCACATGTTCGAAATGTGCTACTTTCAAAGGAGCTCAAATAAATCTTACTATCACTGCAGACGACCGATTTCCCACTTCATGAAAGATAAGAAATATTGGTGTTTAAAAAAGTAAGAATATATAATACTACAATATAAAATATAACTCAATACATTTCCAACATTATAAATTAGGCCTGGTTGGTGAGGGTGTTCGTTCTCATTATCGAAAGGTAGTAAGTTCGAATCCCAACCCAATCAAGAAACCGTCGGGTGTGCAAATGGCAAATGGGTTAAACAGGTCGCAGTCGCAATGTGCTTTTTGTGAAATGATATCCCTGAGAGTGGCAGGCCAAGTCTGAGATCTACTGCTTGCTCTAAGCTACGAAGACCCTCCAGCTGGAGGATACTCTCTATTAAGTGTCCTCATTTCCACCTTTTGTTGCACTGAAAGATCATAACAGTAGGACGTGACATGACATTATACACTATTGGCATCATGGACAACCTGTATTTTGGTTAAACAGCAAATTATCTTATTCATTTTATAAATGTAAATGCAATAATGGGAAAGGATTTTATTCTTAAATTATTATAATTACAAAATAAGGGTCACACACAGTATTTATATCATTATACAAAGACAGTTGCAGAATTAAAATAATCGGAAATTGACGCTGTTAATTTACAAAATTTTTAAGTGACATAATTACTTCAAAAGGTTTGATTATCCTTTTTATTAATTAAACCTTTATTAACTACTATTACCTTTATTAATAGTTAAAGATTATATTGTTTTCAAGTGAGCGAAAAATGAAAGGGAGAGGGCAGGCAAATTTTCAGTTTTACTCAAATGTTTTCTTGATAATTTCTGTTATTTCCCGCTTATGAGTGGTTTTAAAATTGAAATGTGACATCAAAATAATTAAAAATTTACAAAATTATTTAAAAATGGTTAAAATTAAAAATATCAATGAATGAAAAAAATGTATGAGACGTAAATAATCCACGCATAAACTATCTATGCAGAGGACAACTATACATTTATAACAAGCAGATACGAAAGATAGTTTAAATTTTTTCGGGATTCAAAATGCAATTGTATGAAGTATTTTTTGAAAAAGTTTGTTTCATAAAAATTCCCTTTTTATGCTTGAGAATGTTTTCACTGTATTTTTAATTCGTAGAAACTAGTTTAATGAAATAGTTAAATAAGCGAAAGAAATAATTCTTTTTAAATTGCTTTCATTAAAAAAATTGTAGAAGTTGACTACTTCAAAAAAATTGATATTATACTTAATAAATAATTAAACTGAATAAAAAGGAATTACAAGGCAAATGCTGATGCAGAAAAGAAAAACAATTGTAATATCGTTCATGTTTAATAGGAAGAAACAAAAAGAAATAAAGGAAGGCATTTGAAATCTGTTTGCAAATATTATAAGAATGTCAACACTATGATTCAACGCAGTCTCAAAATTTTTTCAAAGTTTACATTCAGAAAGAACAAGTGGCACCAATTGTTCTGTGTTTAGCAATGCTAAATAAGGTCTATGTGGAATTTGTCACTCTAAGACAATCTAACGATTAAGCTGATCAAAATATCCATTCTGAAAAGCTTTAGACAATCCAGAATATATTCAGGAGTGGCCTGGTGGTCAGCACACTGCAAGCAGTTGGGAAAGCCTTTTTTCAGAACGCTCTCCCATGAAACTTAAAGCCTATGATAATATCCCTAAATACATTACAATCATAAAATCGTCTGTCTGCGTTACGACATCGTCCACTCTGAGCAGAGCGCAGCATTGCAATGTTCGACCCATTAAAAGAAAGTCTGTGGCATCACAAAACGAAAACTAGTCGATTTACTGAGCAAAATAAAAAAATAGCAGAAAAGAAAAAAATGGAAAGCGATGTCTGCCGCAACCTTGACACGGTAGAACGACGGACAGAGTAAAACAAAGAAGGGAAACCGTGAAAAATGTTCTATATATGTCGCACGAGTACGGAGATGCTTCGAAAAGGTCCTTCGAAATTCGTCACAAAACCCTCCTTCCGTTATGTTTCCCGCCTTTTATCTGAGCCCGATGAGACAGACATTTGCGAGTCGATTCTAAAATTTCTGGGCTATGCGATAACACCCCGATAAGAACATAGATACAAGTTACCTTGAAATTTCTAACAAGAGAGCTCTTATAACATACTTAACGCAAGAGGTTTTTATAGTTTGCCTGGTGCTCAGTGGAACAAATTTTGATAACATTTTGAAAGGGAGGGAAAAAAAAAAAGAACTTTCTTTTCGAGGTCAGCTCAGCGTATCAGTGGAGCGATTTATGATGCTTCTCGAACGCACTCTCCACTTTAGAGGCAAAATTCGTTCGTCGGATTATTTTCGTGGAAATAATTACGTATGCATTATTAGTGTTACGATGTGAACTGGATAAATATTACTTCCACAGGAAAAAGATAACCAGTTTTGAATATTTTTTTCCACTTTTGAACGACATATTTGAGAGAAATTTTAGAGAATATGCTAGCGTTCTATCTCATCTTAAATGATGTTAGAGAATATAGAACATATTAAAATAAAGCAAAAACACTAATCATTTAGAATTGATTTTGGATCATAACTATTGTCAGCTTCCAGTTAAATACTGTAAATTTAATTGAGGCAAGTTTTGTACTATAAAAGCATGCAAAACAAGTACAAGGACACTGAATAATAGTACTTCACACAGAATCAGTCTTTCCTTAAAGAAATGTAATAATTTTGCGAGTTTTTATGAATGTATGTAAGATACATATTTCAAATTACATGAGTTAAATTACGCGCATCACATGACAAACGTACTGATGATGTGTGAAGGATTGAACATACAATAAATTGAAATTTCATAAATTTAACGTATAAAAGATGCTTACTAGCGATGATGAAAGCGCGTGAGATAAATCGGAGGTGTTATATAATTCATATCTGCATCCAAACTTAGAAATTATATTATTTTTTATTAATATTAAAAGGCATGTCTGAGAAAAGTGAATGATTTTTCCTCTGCATTAGCTTAGATGGGAAGCTTTGTGGAAGGTCCATCTTTGCACAAAAATTATCCATCTGGTTCAGCAGTTAAGCACACGAGGGCGATTTAAGTAGAATGGAGGAAACTTTTTATCATTGAGTGAGATATATGAGAATCAGCATTCTCATTTGCAGCGTCTTCATCGTGCGTCACAATTTGCATTTTGAATTTCAAAAGCTTCAAGTATGCTTTTCTAGTTCAGCAAAAGGCAGGGAGCTTTGAAGATAACATTTTAGGAAGTGAACCGTAAATTCGATTTAAAAAAAAAAAAAAAAAAAAAAAAAAAGGACGATCCACGGAGAGAGAGAGTGTGTGTGTGCTGATCGCAGAGTGCGAAATCCACCAAGGACGGAAGGCGAGCATTCTCTCATAGAAACCAGTTTTCTCACATAACACGCACTTGTGTCACGTGATGACAATGCATTTACACAGTTGCAAGAAGATACTTTTTTCCACTGTTTAGAAGGAACAAAGTAAACATCGGCGGATTGCAGATAAACGCTGGCGTTGCTGACGAAACCAAGCTCCAACATTCGTAGAATACGGTCGCGATTGACATTCGAATATGTTTATGTAAGTATACACATAGAAAGAAATTGGTTTGGCAATGTTAAAATGTATATCACTGAATGTGGAGATTCCTTTCCATTCATTTAAATTTTTATATATTAAGTTACCAATCAAGCAAAAATAATATTTAAATATTAGTAACAAAATCTGGAATTACAAAACAAATGAAAATAGGTATGTCTATTGAATATTTAAAAACTGTTGAAATAGTAATAAATGTTCGTATTATCGAACATATTTTACACAAAGAAAACTGAAATCCATTATTAATCACTCTAACTTTATTCTTCAATCGAAATAAAATGGCATAAAGTAAGAAATGAATAGAAACAAGAAGATGGGAATAAAGCTAACATACTCACTAAATAAAAAAGCAGCTATATGAAAACAATCCAAGTGTTATTCACATTTAGGAATGAACAAAATACGATTACGCTCACTTTTTCCTAGGAAAAATGCAAGCATAACCACTTCTATTTATGTGTCACGTAAAACTCAGGATGAATGAAAAAAAAAAAAAAAAAAAGAGAGCGGAGCAACTCGTACAGCTGCTGGAGCACACAGAGAAAGCGAGAGAAAAACACGTGATGCCAAAAGTTATTAAAATGTTACAAATCGTTTGGGCACTTACCTTTAGTGCCGGCGGGCATCGTTTGGTGAAAGTTATGCGGCCAGATCTGAAGTAAATAATCCACAAACTACAGCGCTGTTTCTTACGGACAGTTCATATTGACCATGAAAGTTTGTAGCCTTTTCGGCATTCACCGACCAGTATCGGCGATTAGCGCTTCTCTTTTTTTCTTAAATCTGTTTTTGTTTTCTTTCCTACGCTCTTAGTGGGAAATTGGACTTCGTCCGGCGCATCGGGATGCCGAACGAGCGGTCGACAACGCTCTGAGTTTATCGAGTTTCAGCTGTTCTCTGTCGCTGGTAAAAGCTAAACAACTCTTTCGCCCAAGTCGAAGAAGGGGAAGCAACACAAGCGGGAAAGCTGTAACTAGTGCTGCCATCTATAAGAAACTCCTAGAACAATTGTTATGAATAAACGCGCATTTCTTCAAAAGAAAAAAAAAAAAAAAAAAAAAAAAAAAAGGTAAAGTTTAAAATAGAAGAGGAGAAGGATGAAGAATGTAGCAAAAGTCTTGAGTGAGAATATGGGCTCGGTATTTTTTTAATGATTTATATCTTATACTTAATGTTCATGGAATAGAATTAATTTTTCTGTAGAAAGCATTTTACTTTTGTATTTCATTTAAAGATGTAGAGTTACGCATTTCTAGCCATTAAAAATTATTGACAAATTTTTTATAAATTGGAAAATTTTAATTTGTTCATACTCTAAATCTAAATATTTTATGTAATTATATTTCGAAAATAAAATAAATAAAGAAGAATAAGTTTTTAAATTAGATCTAATAACATATTTAACAAAAAAGTAAAATGCTTTATATTTTTAGTGTTTCAGTGATTTTCATCAATTGTCAATTTTGTCATTGTCAATTTAATAGGGTATTTTAATTTGTTTTTATCAATTTTTTTATATTTAATGGAAATTGCATGTAAAAAATTAATATGAAAACAGCAAATTTTGATAAATTGTTTTCCGCTACTGGAATATGAAATAAATGCATGTTTAATAGATTATTTCCAATATAAAATGTGGAGCTTTATGAATTTACGTTATTTTATTAAAAATACCCGAGTTTCGATACCACTCTTAATATGTCTTCCAGCACACTTAACGGATAAGAGAAGGGTACTGGAGCGTCCCTCAAACTAAGAATAAAATATGTGAGCACTCTGGGCTATAGTTTAACAGTATGTGGGCTAGATCTTTTCCTTGGATGTGGTTTGGGATCCATTTTAAATAGTACGTCTGTGTAAAAATGACCGTTGAGTAACAAACCAACCAAGACACCATTTTGCATAAGTATAGCGACATTGTCATGAGTGGTTGCTGCATTTCTAAAAAAATGACACTTCCTAAAAAAGAGAAAAATATTAATTCTGGTATTTGGAATGGGTTCTAAAACAAAAATGTTATTGTTGTTAAACATAACGCTAGAACCGCGATGTCCAGAGTAACTACTGAGATTCTATATATATTTTCAATAAATATATAGATTATATATTTATTGGTAAAAGAGATGTCTAATTATGCTGTCCTATTTATAATTTAAGCACCACAATTATAGAGCTACACATTTCTTTTTGGCAACGTGTGCAAAACAGGAGTCGTCGTGACCAAATAATAGAACCACGGTATTTGGTTTCACTTATTTGACGCTCAATGATAATTTTTTGCGCCTTAGTCCAAACCATACAGCTTAAAGTGCATTTCGAGAACCCCCAATAATCAAAACTCCAAATAAGAATCGAACTGATGAACTATGGAATAGAAGGTAAGAGACTTGTTTTTGCTTGCCAACTTCACAAGTGATCTTTGGTGTCAAACTTGATAACAGCCATTGCACAACAGTAAAAAAAAAAATGCTTTGACAGCGAATAGCGGATAGACTTTCAAAAATCTAGCCTCTAGACTATCATTTGGGCGTTATCCATCATAAAAATTGTAGATTGTCATGCAATCAAAAAATTCTGTTTTTCAGTAATAAAACATGTTACATATGATTGCATAGAATACTGACTTGTATTTCTAACGACATTTCTAACCTATAGTGTGCTGCGTCATTTGATGAAGAAAAGAAACAATCACTTAAGTTATACAGATCAATAGTTTATATATTTGATTTAAAACTTTTTAATCTTGTTTTTAAACGAATAAAAGTTATTAATTAGATTCAGAGAATAATTAGTTTTCCTCGTGTATAAAATTTACACAAATTAATAGAGTCATTTCATTGAATGCATTATTATTTTTACAGAATATTTATTTATTCAGTTGTATTTTATAGTTGTGTCTAGAAATCTTTCTGTTAGAATTAATAATACAATACAATATGATGCTAGTAAAAAATTTCCTTAGAAAGAATAATTCTTAGTAACAAGATTGATTATTTGTACAATATGCAATAACTGCAATTTATATGATATAACAAAGAATTCGCATTAGGGGAGAAATTTCTAATTATTAAAATTTAATTCTATGAATTCGCAGATTTCCATTTAGGAAGGTCCGTAATTTTTTAACACAATTCATAAAATGCACCAGAAACTCAAGAAACACCCCAAGAAGTTATGCTCTCGAATATTCCTGACTGAAAATATTAAATTCAGCCAGAGAACCGTCACAGCTGATAGCAGAAAGAAGCTTCTTTTCACTCCCATTAGTGAAACATTCGAAACTTTCAACAAATAATTTTATTTAAAAAAATTACTTTTTGAAATAAACTATTTGATATATATATATACTATTTTAATTATATATATATATATATATATATATATATATATATATATATATATATATATATATATATATATATATATATATATATATATATATATAATTAAAATAGTGTATCAAATATATACCATGTCGTATATATATATATATATATATATATATATATATATATATATATATATACGACATGGTATATATATATACATATATACCATGTCGACATTCACCATGCAATAATGGTGAATGTTGAACATGTCCGAGACTTATATTTTTTTATCCGTAATTCAGTTGCGATAAATTTTTCGCCTCTCTTTCCAAGAGGAATAACTAAGAACTTAAAACGCACAGTACTTTCAAAATGAGAAAGGAAAATTATAGAAGTTAAAAACTTACTTAATTATACAATACATTCAAGATAAGATTTTTTTTTAAGGTGCTAAAGTTAGGGAGAATCTTCATAGAGACCTTCGTGTTTGAACTGTGGTTCAATCCCACTCTAGAACTGTGAGATTCAAAATGAGAAACGAAAATAATAGAAGTAAAAAACATACTTAATTACACAGTACGTTCTAAATGAAAATAAAATAATAGCAATAAAAAACTTACTAAATTATGTGAATCAAATCTTATTTATTGCAACAACTTAAGCTATCATGACACTTTGAATTGCACAAGAGGTCCTTGCTTTTACAACAGCATTTATTTGTGGAATTCTTTGTTCCTTTTGCAATGACAGCCTTGCGCAACCGCTTCTCGAATTAGCTGCAGCTGCTTTTCTCAGCGAAATTTCTTGAAAAGAAATCTTATCTATGGAAAGGAGCTTTTCTTTATAAATTTCAAACTGATTACGTGAGTAAAGCTGCTGAAGGGTATCATTTACATTCGCAAGTTGATGGAAATCGGAGTCTTCTATTATAACAACAACCGCTAACACATTTCGATTATCTGCACGACCATGGTCGACATCAGGGACTTGTATTCGTACAGTATCACTAATTTGAGCAAGAGAAAATTTATTTTGTGAGGTTCGCAACATTTTGTTGCTTGCAGTAGAAGATTATCTTTCGTGGTCGCTCTATTTATGGAAATTATTTCGTGTTTTTCATTCAGAACTTGATGTGCAGACGTGATAGATTGCAAGTCCTCTTCAATATTTTTCTTTGGAATTTGGTTTTCGGTTTGACAACCTCTCAAATTTTTTTTAGAAGTATTGCTAGTTTCTTCAAGCTTTTTTTGCGATTTCAAAAGTATTGGTGCTTTCTTCAAGTAGTTCCTTAGTTCCGATACTTGCAATTTGTTAACTAGGCAAAAAAGAGGATGCCATGCCTCTTTTCGCTTTAATGCCAAACATGGTTTTATAAGGACTTTCACTTATTCCTTCGTAGTATGTCGTGTTCTTGGCAAACTGAACAAAGGGTAAACCTTTTGACCATTTATTTGCAATATTATCGTTCATCCATGCAGTTAGCGTATTCTGTATATCGTTATTGGCCGTTCCAATTGAGCCTTGTATTTCACTGGGACGAGGCTTTCCATGAACTATCTTAACATATTTCTGCATAGCGCATATTTCGAATATGACTTGATTACTGAATTCTCTACCATTATCTGATTGTAATATTGCTGGAGCACGAAATGTTAAAAATATTGGAAGAACGTGATACGCTACTTCTTCAGCCCTCTAAATTTTCAAAGGTGGCAGCTGGACAAACTTAGTTAAATGTGCGTGTGTGATCTTGATACACCATTATGAACTTATATTCATCATCTGAGTTTGACTGCAGATCTATCAGATCAATTTGACAACTTGAGTTTAACTCAGAACTGATCATTCACAACAATACCTTCCTTAGGTGCACTGTGTTTCATTTGACACTGTCTGCATAGATTTAAATACAACATTTCAACTTCATATGTAATAGTTTTTGTAGTTATTTTGCAACTATTTAAGCATACTTCCTCCATGGCCTATCCTGGTGTGAGTTTCATATAGTCTACTGAACAATTCCTTATTGGTAGCATAAAACTGTATATTCGTTTCCCCTGGTTTTAATGGTACAATTAACTTCTCTTCATCATTAGTTTTCAAAAACGTTTTAATCGTCTGTAATCCACAGGTGTGGTGCACTTAGTTTTAGCAGAAACCACTTCAGAAAGTATTTTAGAGTACTTTTCTCGAGAAAAATAAAAGCAATTGTCTTCTCGTTCACCCGAAATTAATACATTTAACTTTTCAAGACAATAATCACGATTCACTCAGTATCCATTCTGCATAAATCAGGAAATAAAAAAAACATATTAAGATAACTTTACTTTCACCATCGAACCTTGCATATGCATAAGACTGACAAAGCTTACTGACTCCACCAGAACAAAGGATTTGGCAAGGAACAGCCAGTCGCCTCTTTGTAGGCTCCTCTCCATTCGACCTCCACCGGAACATATCTGTGATTGTCAACATACTCCAGTGAGGGCCCGAATGTACAAGAATGTGTGATGAAACATTCGATCTTTCACCGATGTATTAGGTGTTTGATGACATTCACCGGTGAATGTCTACATTCTCTGGATTTCGGTCTTTCACAGTATATATATATATGTATATATAAATAAATAAAAGGAAGCTTCATTTTCTAAGTTTAGTTTAAAAATAATGGGATATAGGGGTGACCTTTCCTTCAAAAGTATCAAAAAGATCCACACGTGAAAAAAATTTCTATTGTATATACCAACTAGAGAGTGAACATACTCTGTAAAGGAGAGGTTGTCTGTAAAGGAAAAGACCTTTCTGGAGTGCGGAGGACTGGTTCGGAAAAGAGTCGTCTCTTTACTGAAAGATGGAGGGTTTTATACCCCACCTGATCAAAAACCCGCAGTATTCACTGAAGGCAGCTGAAGCACGTAAAATAGGACTTGGTTGAATTGCACTTCAAGAAAATAATAATCCACTAGGGGTGGGCTAAACCTGGGGTTCTACTGCTTCTAAATGAAGAGGATTCACTCACTTTCGGGGGTACGATAACACGCCCATTGGGTGCCCAGTTGCATGAGCTGCCACACATTCCGTAACGCAACCGGCCAATGGCTATGTGAGTAGCGTTCCTGACTCTTCAAACTATTGGCTCCGGGTTCAAATCCTATTTGGGCATGGATGTTTCTTTTCTATGTGTTTCGCTGTCCTTTCTTCTAAGCGGATGAATGAATATGCCCCACGCTATTAAAGTAGTTAGTGGTAGTAAGTTGAGGGTAGTGCTAATCGGTTCTCAGGTGCCTACCGGGTAACGATACTCGAGTAACAGTTCCGGCTTTGTTGTGGCGAAGGGTTCGTCATCCAATGCCTCCTTCCCTCCATTCATGAAAAGAAATTCAGTAAAGCTGAAATGTGATCCTAATGCTCTGCAGGATAAAATGATTGCTTTGAATGATGTTGTTTCTTCTCTTGTACAAAATGAAATCGTCTAGCATTTCATACGAATTCATATTATCTCTTTTTCCACAAAGTGGAAGGATCCAATGCCTCCTTCCCTTTATAATTTCAATAAAATAAATTAATAATTTCCATTTTATTAGCCAGATTGAATATTTAGGAACTAAATTCTAATTACGGGACACTTTTAATAAAAAAAAACCCTTTTATAATCACTGATGTAATGTATGTTTTGTGATGTCATAAAAACAAATAAATAATTCCTTACTTATCAGTTACACGAAGATATATTCTATTAGATTTTTTTTCTTTTTTCATGGCAATTAAAAAGAAATATTTTTTATGGAAGCTTTTTTTTCTATTTTATTGTAATAAATTCCTTTGGGTCATTTTCACCTCTACCTACCGAGGATTGCACAAAATAAAAAAAGAAAAGATAGAAAAGTACATTAAAGCAAACAAAAACGTGCTTTTATAAAATATGACAATTAAGAATCTAGTCTGAATAATTAGGAAAACAAAGGGTTAATTGTTCAGAAAATACAAATTTTATTTCTTTTATATAATAAAAGACAACATCCCTATAAAAAAATATTTATACGAAAGAATTGTTTTTGCATTTATTTAGACGAATAAAGAGGACGATCATTTTTTAATAAATATTTGATACTTTTTGACTGCTAATTGGTTTTTATAGAGAAATAAATATTTTTCTATGTTTGTTTTCTAATCATTATCTTTTATTTCTATCTAAGTTGTGTGTGTGTGTGAAAAAGTATTTTACAGATTTTGAGGGTTTTATTTGCAAAGTCAATTTTAGTTGTAAAATCTGTAAAGTGTTTCTCGTTATTATTTTAATGAAATCTGTAGCAAACGAAATTACTTTTGCTCTCTTTTTAACGGCAGCAAACGATTTACTGCAACGTATGCAAAGAAGCATCATTTCAGCTTATTTGATGACAATGTCTTTGAAGCAATTTTATGATTCATTAGCAATAGAAAGACTTACCTACTATAGAAACATTTGCATTATTATTTATTTCAGCTAAATCAAATAAAGCAGTCAAAAATGAATAAAAATTAAAAGTGTAAAAATATTAAAAAAAAAAATACATGCATTTCGCGATTAGAATTTATTCATTTATTTCCAATGAAAGAAAAGAGAGAATTTGTGTATGCTTTTTTATATTTTATTTATTTATTTGTAAAAGAATACAGATATAGCATTTTTTCATATTAAATTATTTTTTATTTTTGAGCTCCGTCTGAAATTTAGAAAAAAAGTTTTACTTAAGGTGAAAAAAATTTAGCGAAGTTTTAGTGGAAAAAAATAAGGCTGTGTACTTTGAATTTTTAAATATTCTCGAAGAGCGTTTCAAACAGATCAAAATTTTAAAATAATTCGACAAAAAACATTGCATTAGAATTCAAAAGTTTAAAAATTGTTACTATTTAAATAAATGGTATATACACATTTCGCTCTCACAAAAACAACAATTTCATTCATTTATTTAAATCTATAATTTGATATTCAAATACTTAACTGACTAAATACCATACCATACAATGACCAACTGGAATTCCAATCAGTGCGAATTAAAGATTCTGATGATACATCTTCATTTACAAGGAATGCAACGAATTTATACCAAATGAGTATATAAATGTAATTTTTAGTTTTAGCTACGTTTATTACAATTACTGAATTATTTTTGTAGGCGAAATTAAGGACATATTTCTATTGACGTTTTATTGCAATGTTTGACTGGGTGATGAAATTTTTGAATTTTACTGAAAAAATGTTACGATAAATGTATGCAAAGGAAAACTTGTAGCACCATATTTAACAATAAACTAGTGAAACATTGACTAGACTTCAGACCCTTTCTGTTTTCATCCCTCAAGGAATTCACCTTCTTCAAGTAAACACGGATGTCACAATCCCGAGGTACCCTAGTGATCTGTCCTCTTCTTCTTTTCCTCCCTCCTTAACTCTTCTGCTTTTTCTTCTATTTCTCCCTCGTTGTGGTAAACTCACAAGAGGTTGAGGGCTTCCCTTGAGTAGCTTTCGCCGCTCTATTGCTATTAACTCCTATTGGGGACTAAATCACTCGCGTGTTTGCCGTACATGAAGACCCATATCGCTGGAAAGGAGGGTCCAGGTAATTGAGGCCCCTAGAGACCAACAGATTACTTTGGCCTCTGCTTCAGGTAAACGGGAGGTGTGTTGTAGTCCTCAGCACATCAATCGGCTTTATGGATCAAGCGATCGGTGCACCTACTGGATGACTCATTAAGGGTGGAGGCCACCTCAGGGATGAACTGTGAGCGTATAGGATCTGGCTAGCACTGATGCAGCTGGTCTGCATCCCCTTGTTGGACTCGGTGGTGGGTGGTGCGGTCAGGTCCCGAAATTTTAAAATAATATATGGAAAATAAAAAACTTCTTTCCTCCCACGGGAGCAACGTGTTAAATAATGATACTAAATTCTGTTTAATAAAAAGAAAGGAGGGAACGTTTGAAAATGTATCCTCCTTTTTAATTCAAAAGGGGATATCGGGAATCGCAGGGGAAGTGAGAAATATTAAAAAAATTCGATCTGATGACTTGCTGGTGGAAATTGCAAATACCACCCAATCTACAACCATTATCAATATGCGGAAACTTGCTAACCTAGAGGTAACTGTCTTGTCTCATGGTAGTCTCAATTTTTCACGTGGTGTTATTACCGCAAGGGATTTGGAAAATTCTCCGACAAAGGAAATTCTAGAAAAGCAGCCGGATCACAAGGTCTGTAGGGACGAACGTATAAGAGTCAGAAGAGATGGAAAGTAAATCTATACTAAACATCTCATTCTGACATTTTCGTCCCCAGACTTTCCGCAGAATATAAAATCTGTTTACCTAATCTACCCGTCAGGCCATATATACCTAATCCTTTGCGATGTTTCTGGCAACGTTTTGAACATTCGCAGAAAGCTTGCAAGAGTAAACTGACTTGCGCACTCAGCGCAGCAGTTGGAAACGACAACTCGAACTGTACAGCGAAGGAGAGATGTGTCAACTGCCAAGGTGACCATCCTTCCTGTTCTCGAAATTGTCAACAATGGGTGGTTGAAAAAGAAATCACCACGGTTAAAATTACGAAAAGTTGCTCATACCCTGAGGCGAGAAGACAAGTGGTTTCAAGTCGCCCTAAATCTGGAGTGAACTATGCAGCTGCAACAAAAAAAAAAATCACCAGATCAACGAGTATTCAAACCGAATCGGTTTCACTTCCCATTGTTAAATTACCACCAACAACATCGAAGCCAAAATCCATTTCAACAACAGTTATTAAAACAAACGCTCTTTTAGCTAAGTCAAAAGCAAGAAAGGCATATAAACTTAAATCATCAAGGGAGGGTTCTTCTAGACCAATCCACTCGTAAAGCCTTGTCCTTGGAGGCTGACGCTGTTTATTTAAATCGCTAGAGGAGAGTCAGGTGACATGTCTTCCAGCTCCGGGAAAGGAGCTTTTAAAACTGAACAATAATTTACTTTGTTTCTTGAAACTGCCACGTTTTGCGTTCCCATCATGGTGACATCAAGTCTTTAATCTCAGCCCATAACCCCGCTTGTGCTGCACTTCAGGAAACTTTCCTGAAGTCTAGCAATAACTTCTCAATTAAGCTGTGGGTTTAAAAGCTTTAGAAAAGACTGTAGTGACAATGGTGCAGTGTCTGGAGGTGTTTGTATATTAACATCTAATACTTCTCCAACACTGCCCATCCATTAAATCTACCCTACAGGCTGTAGCTGTAAGAATACATACTTCATGTTTATTTACACTCTGTAGTTTATATTTACTACTACATGATGTCATCCGCCAAGAGGAACTCGATGCATTAATAGATCAGCTGCCAGTAACATTTCTGCTGTTAGGTGACTTTAACGGCCATAATTCTTTGTGGGGAAGTGATAATACTAATTCTCACGGTCGGCAGATAGAGCTTTTTATTTCAGACAACAGTCTCTGTCTGCTTAATACCGACCAGAAAACATATTTCCATGTACTCACACGAACTTTTCACTCTCTCGATCTGGCCATTTGTTCACCATCTCTTCTACCATTGTTAAATTTAACTGTAGGAAATGACCCGCACAAAAGCGATCATTTTACTCTCGTAATCTCCTAAACTGGAGGTAGTAGTGTAGGACAATGTCTACCTTCTTATGTGTACAGTAGGGCAGATTGCATGTTATTTACACAATTGGCAGTTATTGATAACGAAATAGTTAAGATCGATTATATTCATGATGCCGTATGTAAAGTCACAGAAACATTTATGAATGCAGCTGATGCATTAATACCTAAGAGTTCTCATATACCACACAGGTGTTGCAAACCTTGGTGGAATGAAGAATGCCAAAAAACCTATAAGAAACAGAGGAAGTTATGGGGGTTGTTTAGAATATACCCTACAATGGAGAATCTTATCGCCTTTAAGACAGCAAAAGCATTAGCTCGCAGAACTCGTCGTTGAAGTCAAAAGGAATCCTGGTCTAGCTATGTATCCTCAATTACTTCTTTCACACCCAGTAAACAGTTGTGGAGAAGGGTGAAAGCAGCCAATGGAATATATAGAGAATTTTCCATTCCTATTTTGAAGTTAGAAGCTGCTGTACACTCTTCTCCTAAGGACATCGCCAACGTCTTCGGTGCAACCTTTGCTATCTTCTGAAGCAACGACTCTTATAGTCCTTCATTCTTAAGGACAAAGAGTCGTGCTGAGCTAACACCAATTTGCTTAAGCCATGGACAAGCTTTGCCTTACAACTGTAAATTTCGGATGTGGAATTGAAATGAGCATTACATCAGGCCAATAATACCACTCCAGGATCTAATGGAATCAGCTATGAAATGCTTCGTCATTTAAGTCAAGATTCCCTTTTTAACTTGCTCATTTTGTTCAATAGGATCTGGACTGAAAACAAATTTTCATCACTTTGGAACGAAGGAATAGTGATTCTGATAATTAAGGCTGGTAAAGATTCTGCTGTTCCTTCAAGCTATCGACCAGTAGCTCTGACTTGTTGCTTATGTAAGACTCTCTAACGTATGGTCAACGCCCGCCTGGTATATGTCATAGAAAAAAATAAATGTATGCATATTAATCAGAGTGACTTCCGTAAAGGGAGATCCACTCTTGATAATGTCACATATTTGCAAACCCAAATCCGCAATGCCAGGAAGCTGAGCAAAGTGAAGCATCGCTTGCAGTGAATAGCGATTGGGAGGATGACCAAATTCACTCTCATTATGTAGCTAAAGCTCCCCACGAATCTACGTTAATCTATGATTTCCAAAATCCTTCCGTTGGTTTGGAGGAAGGTGAAGAGGAGTGTGCCCAAATCGAAAAACCTCGTTACCAGACTGTGGTTCAAATTTCCTAGGGGCTTGGTGATAGGCAAGTACTCCAAACTCGTTAACCTTAAAGTGCAGTAAGCGGCTCGTCTGCACCACCATGCATAAACGTGTCGTTAAAATCCAGTTCTTAAATCAAAGGTATCTGCATTTTAAGAAGCCACGTCTACAGAAAAAGAAAATTATGCATAGATTGACAAGATTTCAATTACAGCATTCTTTAACTGAATATAAAATTCATTACAAATAGAACATTTTTATTTAATTTAAAATTTTGCAAAGTTATAGGAAAAGATACGTAGATTAAACTTTTAATAGTTAACAATTTGATGACTTATGTGATTTTTTAATAATCATAAAAATTTTCCTTTTATGATTTGGAAACAAATTTCTACGAGTTGTATTGTTAAATGTATTCTTGGCTGTCGATAATAAAGTTGTCAGGACAATAAATTTTTTGTCTGTCTCCAGCAGTCATTCTCAATCAATTAATTTTTTGAACACTCAATAAGAAATGAAATTTCGTCATTTCAAGAATTCTTGAGTGCTCTTAATTTAAATCGAAAACAAGTCTTTCTCCAACGGGTGCTTGACTCTGTGGTTTTAATTTCCTCTCAAAAAGGAGTACTAACTGATTGCAACATTCTAATACATCCATTTTTTACCAGCCTATTGAATATTTTAAAATATTGAAGGTTTAAAATATTTATCCTCATCTAATTTTTCTTCTTAAGCGTTCGAATTCATGATATTTAAAAAATTGGGAGAAGTTGAATCCCCTGGTTCCTGATATTCCAAAATGTCATACAATTGCGACTTTCTACCTATCTGTAGGGCAATGTTACCTTGCTCCTTACTGGTATCGCCTAAGCATTTCAACCGATGTCCATTTGGGATCTGGAAAAGAAATGGCTTTCGATGTGGGGGTTCTTCACAGTTTTAGGAATGAGTCGAAATATTGGGAAGCAAGAACATTCTGGCCGGTTTTGCTTTTGCTGCTTTTTAAACTTTTGTTTATAAGGTCTTTGATGTCTTTCTTTGCTTGGCCAAAGGAAATAGAAAGAAAACGTTGCCAGAAATTTATCACGCCACTATGACAAAATATTTCAATTTTTTAGGAAAAAACGTGTTGAGAACTTTTCGATTAAGACATTTTTCCTATTTTAAAGTTAGTATCTAACTTTTTTCCGTATTTTTATGGTTTGAACTTTGAATGACTCAGTATTAATATACTGCAGTGCACCAAATCAAGAATCCCCTTTTACATTGCATATAATTAGTTTATAACAAGAATAATTTTAACGCAAAATATTATAACATCTTGTACTCGTAATGGTTAGCAAATTGCTAGTTAAAAGGCAGTCGAGTTACCTGCTTGCAAGGGAAGTATGTGAACGCAACTGCAATTGTGGTTCTGAAAGTAAATTTTCGTAATATAAAAACTAAGGCCAAGCGCACGAAACTCAGATTTGGCCAGTCAACCCAGAGGTATCATTTCACAAGTATGATTTCGTGATCACGACCCATTTAACGTGCTACAGATTCCATGAGTGAGCAACAAAAGTCTTCAGTTCGGTTGGGACCCGTGCTCAGTACCTTCCAATAATGAGAATGAACGAAGTAACCAACCAGCTCCCTGTACGGCCTCTTTTGTACACTACTCAAAACAATTAAAGGATAGTGTAAGTTTTACATAAAATAAAGATATAAACGAAATTTTTTTTGCTGAAAATGGAAGAAGAGGATGACAAATGAAAAATTTTCTGATTTTCAAACTGTGAAGTATGTTAATTTTAAGTTCGACGTCAAAAACGTCACTTCAGCGGCAGAGAGTGAAATTTGACTTTCAACTGAATAAAAGACAATGAATACAAGAATGATCGGTATTCAGTGAGTACTTTGTTTCGATGAGTACGATGTCTCAGCGAAGTTATTTAACCGATTCAGAAGCTTGGAGAGTTGTTGGTAAGTTAGAAGGGGGCCAAACTCAAGCCGGAGTAGCGCAAGCCATTGGAGTGTCACAAAGTGTGATTTCCAGGATCTGGAACCATTGTTTGGAGACTGGAAGTGCAAGCTGAAGACCAGGGCAAAGTCGTAGATGGGCAACAATGCCCAATAATTTAGAGTTAACGGCTCGGAGACACCGAAATATGAATTCTACTCTTCTCCAACAACACTTTCGCTCGGCTACTGACACCACGGTTTCAACTCAGACTATCCAAAACCGGCTCCATGTTGTAGGCCTGTATGCTCGCCGACCGATGGTATGTGTTAATCTAATATTAAGGCATCGTCTTGACCGCACGGAGTGGACAACAGAGCATATGAACTGGAAGAGAAATGAATGGCGCAATATTCTTCTTTCTGACGAGCATTTTTTTCTGTTAATCCTGATAATAGGCGTATTTTCCTCTGGAGGTATCGTGGCAGTAGAAATAATCCAGCGTTCGTGCATGAAAGTGTCAGATTTGGCGGTGGGGGAGTGTTGGTGTATGGTGGAATTTCTATTGATGGGCACACAGACCTCTATATCATTCGAATGGACCTCCGACTTGTCGCCGATATAGGAATGAGTTCCTCAGACCTATTGTAGTCCCTTACGCTGCAGCAATCGGAGATGACTTCATTCTAATGGACAATAGCTGCAGGCCACATCCTGCTAATCTGGTGGAGGATTTCCTTTTCAAAGTAGGAATCGTACGAATGGAATGGCCAGCGTGTTCTCCAGACATGAATCCAATAGAGCATGTTTGGGACGCTTTAGGAAGATGAGTTTCTGGCCACCAACCACCCCCACAAACTCTTCAAGAACTGGAAAGAGATCTTCTGGGAGAGTGGGACAGAATACACCAAATCGTGATTAATAGCCTCATTAGGTCCATGTCTCGAAGGCTTCAACGTTGCTGGACGTCCGTGGAAACCATACCCTCTACTGAAAATGACTTCCTTTGAAGACAACGCCTTTTCTTATTCTTTTTTTCTCATATGCACAAATTGTGTTTTTTTCCTTTTGTACACAAATGCGCAATAAAGAGCATTTTTTTCTGTTAAACATGTGTAATTTATTCTCATATAACCTACTACGTCTGTCGACCACGTATCAATCAGCTAAAAAGTTTCCCAGTCCCAAGATCCACATGAAACCGCATTATCCTTTAATTGTTTTGAGCAGTGTATAACATGCGATTCTTGTGAATTGAAAAATACGTCACAAAATGAGTAGTTAGAGCAATATATTGTAGGGATTATCCTTCAATATTTTTTTTCAACTTACTTCATTAACGTAAGGCATAACATCAGCAAGCAATAATCATTGGTCAGTTTAAAATGTTTTAAAGTGATATCAAAAAGATTATGATGTTGGATGCTATACAAATTTTAGTGCGCGACATTATCGATGATATAATTGGAGATTGCAAAACATCTTTGTTTAGCAAGCAATTTTAAGAATTTAGTTAAGAGTGTAGAAATAAGTAAAAAAATTACGCATATTATTTAATAGAAAAGTCACATTATTTTCAAATATTTTGTATAGATGTTCCATATATTCCGCTAACTATCTGAACTGAACTAAATAGCTACAATTAACATAGCCTTATGAAATGGGAAAAGTTTTATCATATTTTTTTAAAATAAAGCACTGTACTAGTATGATAAAGCAATTTAATTAAGATCTTTTATCAATTTCTCTTGGCTTTTGTGGTGAAGTACTCAATTGGGAATCACTGAATTATTTTAGCCCCATGTAATCTTCTAATTTGCCTATAATTTACTAGTTTGATTTAGTTTGGTTTGTTTGTCGCTGAACGGTCATTTTTTGCACACGAGGGCTAATTAGACCGGGGCCTACGCTTTAAAGTAGATTCCGAACCACTACAAACATCCATGCCCAAGGTGGGAATCGAACGCACGAACTGTTGAACAGTAGGCAAGAGCACCAACCATTCGGCTACCAGCTCGGCCTATGATTTGCTATAACACAAATTCAATAATGACTACTTGAATAAAAATATAAAGATGGAATAAGAAAAAAGTTCTATTTTTTGATAATAAACTTATCTGATAACTTTCACATTCTGAGTTGCATATATTATGAGTGATCTTGCTTTCTCCAGAAAGAATAATATTTTTCTTCTGTTTGTCTACATAAATTCTTTTTGACACAAGGAGTTGCCTTCCAGCTGAGGTGAATGCATACCGTCACGAATGGCTTAGACATGCGAAACATAGTTGTGGTTATCTTTATCACGTGTCAACAGTTTCAAATAACGCCCGCTTTTCTTTCAGTTTAAAAAATTCAGTTAAAGCAACAGAGTGTGTCTATTAAAAAATGAGTAAAAACAGCTTTCAATCGGAAGGTTACGACCTGGTGAATCTTTCTGGGGAAATGCCGATACTCTCTTTCAACGGTTCATTTAATAGTGAATCGTCTCTGAAGGCCATGCATAATTCTTTAAGTCTCTATGTCGAAAGATATTCTTAATCGTTTTATGTTCAAACAGAAAAACTGAACCTGGGGCACGACAGCCCATTTAATCGGTCCCTATCTGTTTTTCTGACTAAAGGCTGAAGGGGTGCGAAACTGGTTGAGTGGTCAGCTTAACGCGAAATACTCCAGTGTTTAGTTCACAAACATGCTTAGTACTGAGTTTATCGACCCACTGAAGAGAAGAAAGGCTGAGTCGACCTTGTCCAACCCGAGGATTGAAGCTCGGATCTGTGCCTTGGGAGAGAGAATGAAGAGCTACCACTGAGCCACTGGGTTTCTTGATACTCATACATACACTTTAATGCTGGCCGATAGTTGAATGGTCATCATTAACTCTTTGGCTGTTGGTCCCAGGTTAGAGTCCCGATTCAGTCTGGGATGTTTTTTTCTTTCTGTATTTCTTCGTCCTTACTTCTGAGATGATAAAGGAATGAATAAATGTGACCTACTCTATAAACGGGTTTGTGGTGGTATAAAGTGGGTAATGCTACTGCCTTGGATTCACAAGTGCCTACCGGTTAACGATAAATTAGTAAACTTTCCAGCGTTGTTGTAGCGAAGGGTTAGTCACCCGTTGAACACAATTATTTAAAAGATCTTTAATAACGTTACAGTCGAATTCAATTGATGAACGTAACATAAATCTTCTTTTTGTATTCAAAAGCTGAAATAATTCTGTTAAAGGATCTCTTGAGTAAACCAGTTGAATAAACAATCTAAAAGCATCCAAAGCGGTAAGGTTATTAATTGGAAACAAACGCGAGTATAAAACGTTTTCAGAAATTCACCTAATCGAAAAGTGCAACAACAATTTCTCGGATTCCTTGGTTTGCTAAAAAAAAAAAAAAAAAAAAAAAAAAAAAGTCCTTAAAATGCAATAAAATGGCATTTTAATGGGTTCTTCGCTCTCTAAAGGAAAGGAAGGAATGACAGTTTCTATCTTCACGAAGAGTTATTGCTACAAAGGAAGAGCTTTCTATCGCCTTATATAGCAGAGCTGGGTGAGGCCTCCACCAGATCATACCACCCTCAATTGGCATGTCGCTTTCAAGAGCAGGTGTGGCAGATTCATCAACATGCAAAGCAGCCCGGCAGGGTGTTACGCAAGATTCAAGCTCAGATCCACTTCCCATTCTACTCTAACATTGTATACGTTGGCTGAAGGTTTTTAAAAAATCTCATGCATGGTGCAGTCAAACTTTTTACGAAAAGTTAAATGACTCTTTAATCGAAGTGATTTCCGAGATAAGCAAGACACAATAACGTGAAAACAGATTAATTACATTAAAAAAGAAAGCTTATTTTAGGAGTTCCACAAGCTTAACTCTTCATAAATGGATTTATTTTGCTCAATATTTTGTGACATGGAAACAAACTGTTCATATCGAAATTTCCTTACAGGGAATTTGTTCCTATAACAAAACTGTAAATTGAAACGAAATATTATGGATTCAGAAACACTTAAAACAATTCTCATAAGACAAATGTGGCAGTCCGTCTTTAAGCATTTTCAGTAGTTTTTTTATGTATATATTTAAGTTATTCAAATTTTAAATAAAATCTATTTTCACGCAGGTTTTATGAAATTTTGCAATGTTTACACGATCAAGTTGCTTACGACTGTATTATTTTGCTCGATTTTTTATGATCACTTCACTCCAGACATTTTAAAATGGTCTTATGAAGGGTGATACAGACCCCGCAATTGACCATATTCTCTAAAATGTAAATTAATTGGTTTTACTTCTTCCTTTACGTCACTGATTCTTTTTTTAACTACGACAGATTTCAATGTATTACAATTTATAAAATTTAGCTCTAAAAGTTTGCTGAACAAATGGGGGTTAATCAGATAAGAAATTTTTCTTAAAATGAAATATGAAGTCATATTAAATTAAAGAAATACTTAATATGGCTGACAGTAAGGATATTTCATTTATATTTAATTTTTCTAAAACCATGATACTCTTTTTTGTTGTGAGAATCAACATATATACGCAATCAACTTCAGCATAATTCTGTTTTGAATGTGTATTTGTGAGAACATAAGGCCAGTTTGTATTTTACCGCGTCTAGTTCGCCTCCCATCGATGAAATTTCAGTGATAAAGCAGAAACTGAAATTTTGTTGCACGTCTTAAATTTTATGTTTCCATTTGGTATAAAATTCGCATCTCTGCAGGCAGTTGAAGTCTTATAGCAAAAAACTCTCACATTAAATTTCACATTCTTTAAAATTGCGAACAATTTATCTTAGGGTTGCAAAATTATGTGTCAAAGTCTGATTTCTCGTTGAAAATATTATTGCTAAACACCGTATAAATATATTTTTAGGTATCATAATTGTGTTGAGAATAGTGTGAGAAGGTCAATGAAGAAAACAGTTTTCAAAAAAAGATTTGTAATCATAAAATAAACTCAAATCAACACCATCAACAAAAAAGTATTGAATGATATTAACTACTTCAAATTAAATTTTGTATGTATAATGCCCCATTTTTAAGGAGCAAACAAAGATATTTTTATATTCCTTGAAAATCCTAAGAAGTTTTCATATCTTTTTCCTTGATGACTTTAACCAATATGGTTTGCGGTGGTTGGTTAGGGCGTTCTTTTTCTTTATTAGAAGGTAGTGATTTCGAATCCCGATGCAACTGATGATCCGCCGAGTTCGTCAGTGATGGCTGCGTACGTTAAATAAGTCTTGGAGGCATTGTCTTCCATGTAAAGGGCTATATTTAGAGTGGCAGGTATAGAGGATTCTCTGCTTGGATCCCCAATACTTAACCTGCCACTCTGCTCCTAAATTATGAAAATGTTATATGTGGATTTCTTCAAGAGTATGAGACTGATGAAAGTCATCAAGCTAGAAGAGCAGAAGATGGTCATTGACCACTGATACGTTAATAAATGTCTTCAAGTGAGTATTGAAGAACTCATGCCTCACCGTCGCAAGCAAAATCAATAGTTAAATTTCTTGAGCGAAAACACATGAAACTGACAGAAGCAGCTAGAATATTTGATTTATCTATGTGAGATGTTTGCTTGTACAAAAAGTCGAAACTTTTAATCTTATAGCATTTACGTAATCTTGGTTTTTATTTCGAAAATGATTGGTTACGAAGACATAATGAATGATTTGAAACATTTTATGTTCAGAAAATTTGCCTTTTAACGTTTTATTAATACACAGAGAGATATTTTTTTTAAAATATTTACTGTTAGTAACTATATCATTAAAATTTTTTTTCCGAACTTTAGAATATGATATATATTATTTTAATTTCTATTTATTTTACCAAATAAAAGTGAAGCATTGTTTTTTTGAAATTCTTTTAGCTGAAACTTCATAGTTAGGAAATTAACTGTTTAGTGTTATGAAAAAAAATAATGAATAGAAAGTCTCTCCAGATGTATCTACTAAACTGCCAAAAAAAGGGAAAGATTAATTTGAATCAAACATATATATTGCAGGTGAGCACCGGACTGTACCTCAAGAACGGATTTAGAATACTCGCCTATCACCAAGCACCACGTCATTTTGATCCAGGGTGAGGTGACCAGGTCACACCTGAGCTGGTACCCTATTCTCCACACCCATGCCACACCAATGAAAGGACTTTGGATGTCACTGATGAACGTGGATACGTAATTAACCCACGGAGGAGAAGCAACCCGGTGAAGTTTAAGTGCTCCCAATCACTGCTTGTGGCAGATCCACTTTGCTGATCGGCGGCGTTTGAATCACAGAGAAAACCAAATCTTTGATCATAGTTAAAATATAAGAATCACATAATTACATACTACAGAATCAACGTGATTCCACTATAATTGCAAAATAAGTTCTTTATCGCAATTCAGTAACATTACATTTTATCAAATGACTCCAAATTAAAAACTTTTAGACATTTCCAACTTCATAACTTACAAATTCAGAAATTTCTGTGAATACTAGAAATTAAGAGGATAATTTTGTTTAAAAGATGATAATTGCGCAAGAAATGTATAGATAAAATGCAAAGAGAGAATTTCCACATATTTTTAATGCGAAACTGATTTACCATGAAAGAAAAATCAATATTTAAATTTAGAATGTTTCTGGATATTCATTTGCAATTCCACACACACAATCCTAAAATACGACACCTTGTGGTGTTAGAAAAATAATGTTTCTAAGCAAAATGAACGGTTTCTAAGCAAAGACTGCTTTTTAAATTAACAAAGTCTGCCGTAATCATATCCACATTTAAAAATTTAAAAGAGGAATTATTATTATGTGCCTAAATACATTTGAAATCTCAATTTGCAATCTAGACAGCACTTTTTCATACACATTTTTTTCCGACAGTGACACCAGAAAGGACAAACTCATTAAAAGTCCTGATTATAGAAATGATTGCTATTTAAAGTATGGCAATTCTCTGTCTTCTTGTGCAGTCAGACGTGAGTAGGAGTTATTAAAATAGCAAATGACTTGATGAAAGTAAATTATTTAATAAAACTTCAATTATAAGAATAATGTATTTTGTACAGTATTTCAAACACCAATGAAACAGAGTGGGGGCAGACTAGATATGTATACACATTGCATTTATATGTTTTGCTTACTCATTCAATTGTCTTGAATATTTTCATGCTAATATAGGATGTTGCTTATCAAAAGAATGATGCAACAAAGTATAGACACTTTAAATTAATTTAATTCTAATCAATGAAATACATTTATTAGAAAAAATCTTGCGAACATTAAAAGGAGTGTATGATAAGAAATTAAATTAATTAGTAGTATTTTCACAAAATATACTTTTAAATGAAATAAAATTTCACAGATATTCTCATATTTTCCCAAAATAAATGCTTTATATCATATAAATATAATTAGTTGCTTGTTTTTTCAATTTTCTCAATTTTAATTTATAACAGTCTCAGAGTAAAAATTCTGGAATTTAGTGGAACTGTAAAAAAATTTGCTTGATATAGTTCTCTATATAAAATAATAGCAGAGGACGAATTTGAGTAAGATTTCCATAAAATATTTAAACACAATAATCAATTAGTTAAAATTCAGTTGTTTTATTTTGATAAGTATTAAAAATAATCTTTTGTTAGAAATTCAATTTAACGCATTTAATATTAATCTAAAAGGAATGTGTCCATATTCAATTTTATATAATACTAAGAAAAGGGATTTTTTTTATTTTGTATATCAAAACTATAGCTTTATAGGGATGCAAATTATGTATTATACAATAAGTAAGGGTGAAACTCACAAAGCTATGCACTTGTTGCTTTCAGTTTCTATGATGGGGTTAACATGCAATTCTTGAAATTGCAACTTCATAATTTAATAAATAATTTTATTATGATCCATTTATTAAACATCACATTTAATCAGATTTCTTAAAATGGGAATACCTTAAAATATAATGTTGTTTATTTTATTTATTTTAATCTCACAGATTTGGAAATTAATCTTTCCTTCAAATCATTATTTTGTTTGTCAATGATTTGTTGAATACGTCTTGATTGATAAGTGCAAAAATTAATTAAAGAAACCACAATATGTATTAGAAGAAATATATTCAATAAGAATTTTTTAAATTCCCAGAGTAACATTTAACACAACGTTCTGACTATATATATATATATATATATATATATATATATATATATATATATATATATATATATATATATATATATATATATATATATATATATATATATATATATATATATATATATATATATATATATATATATATATATAATTCATGCATCTTTGAAAAGAAGTGCTTTTTTATAATGGATTGTTTAACATTAATTTTGTATATGTAATATATTTTTTTTATTTAAATAGAAAATTATGTGTGATTTTAATTAGAATATAGATTGAATTAGATTGAATCAAAGGTTGAATTATTACAATACAAAATTTTAATAAAGGAAAGATTACTATTGAAAGGGAGGATTATAAATGAAGAAATCCCTGGTAATAAATATGTTTTTATGGATTTAATTCCATGAAATATGGGAAATTGAAAAGATTATATAATCTTTTAACTACTTAGAAAAGTTAACTTGAGAAGTAATTGGAAAAATATTAATCATGAAACGAATTTTATAACTCTCCTGTATTTTTGAATGTTTATATTTAAAATAATATTTTTATTTCCCTTTTAGTTTAGGATTTCCACTCACTCACTTTCACAATAATAATCAACATCATTGTAATTATGCACATAGCATAATGTCATAGCAGAGGAAAAAAGATGCCGCTATGAGGTAAAGCCAATAGGGTCATTTATAGTGAGATCAGAATGGCTCGAATGAATCGCACTTTTGGAATGTGACGACTTCCCATTCAGAAAGAAATTACTCTTCAAAACAAAATTATTCAAAAAAAAAAAGTCTCAAAAATCTGATACTGAAGTAAGAAAAGAGGACTCATGAAATGTGATTAAATTTGAAATTTGTGATATTTTATTACATAAATAAGCATTCAATACTTGCCTCACTCTTTTGCTGAACAATGTATACTTGTCAAAATTTAAATTTTTTAAATGAGCAATATAAAAATGAACTAAATGTATTGAAGGACTTCATAACATAAAATCACAATATATAATTTTTAGAAACATTATGACATCAGTAATTACACTCTTAAAATGTGGAAAAGAATCGCAGTCAAATGAACTCAATTTCCATTCTTTTACTTCTTAATACACATTCTATTTGAAAACAATAAAATTAAGTCTAAGAATATCGCAGTGAATTCAATCTAATTAGAGAGAAGCATATCTTTTCATTCAATTAAATACAAAAGTAGATTTATTTAAGACCTTAAACGAATTGGACAAACCTGAAACTCATAAAGTACTGAAATGACACCATTATTTGAAATAGTGTGGGAGATATATTTTTTTAACTATCAACTAGTGTGTTCATTGATATTAAAAATATCAATTATTTTCCGTAGCCATCAAATTAAAATAAAACGATCTCTAAAGGATCGTGACATGTTTAAAGTAATTTGGAATATTACAAATTATATTTCAAGTAGCGTTAGCCATTGCTAAGCTATTTAACTCAGCCAAAATTTAAAGTTATTTCGCTACCTGAATAGTCATGTAAATCTTTTCATTTGCTAAGAAGTAATTTTAGTAGACTTCCATAATCAAGAAAGAGAATAAAATCAAAAATTCCAGTTACGAATGATTTAGGGATAAATGATGCGGGGGATTTCTCATCATTTCATACCAAAATAGAGACAAGATAAGAACTTTCCATTGCAAACTGTTCTTTCTCGAAAGGATATTAAACAACGGTTTCAAGCACCATATTTCAATTAAATGTAAGTCGCTCACACACATATAAGCGAAAGGAGTCTCGATGTTGCTATCGAGTCACTGATTCCGACATTTGTCATCGAATCCGTGTGACACAAAAGCAGTGGGCCACTGTCCAACCAATCAGTTAAAGAGCAGCTTCAGGCTCTTCAGTGACATGCAAAATTAAAGCTCTCCCAGAGGAAAAATTGGATTGATCTAAAATCGCTCGTTTTAAACCGCTAATACCAAATGGAAAATAATTTTTCTTTGGAAATGACTAATTCAGGCGCGATTGGGAAATCAAAGCCAGCCTAGATTTTATCTTCTCTGTTCCCTCCCCCTTCCCAGCCCTTTTACAGGTGGTCCCTGCAAAAGACTGATTGGACTTTGCTTCAACAATGCCAAAGGAAGAATCGGTTTAAAAGCATTAACAACCGAATGAATATTTAGCGAGGTGTCTGCGAGAATCCATCTTATTATCTCCGCTTCTTCTTCCACGGTCTGCTTATCCAGATTGAAATGGAGTCGCTTCAACACTAACTGCTCAAGTGATTGAAAGATAAAGCAAACATTCCAATTTCAAAAGTTTTGCTGCATTATAAATGGAATTAATTTTTGTAGCCCAAATCAGATATATCAGTCACTTAAATAAATTATTGCCGCAGTTTCCACTGTCATTTGCAGATGTACAAAACTAAATGCAATTAAACTAAAAAGCAAACATTCCAATTTCAAAAGCTTGCTTAAACATGATAAAACATTGATATGACAGTTCCATTTTTAAGCTTAAACGTATTTACAATTCTGATTTGTGCATTTTTTGTTGCAGAAATAGAGTGGCTACACAACCATATTTTAATAATATTATACCCCACATCAATCCCTGAATAAATAAAAAACTGTTTCTTTTAAAAGATAATCAAAAATCCTTCGATATTTAGAGTAAAATATTCAGTCATATACGAATTTTACTGATGGAGAATCCGAATATATATTGCTCAAATTATTCTATATAAAATTTTGTAGGAGTAAGAAATACATCAGTGGGTGACTGGAAAAAAATATGTTAAAAAGTCTCTCACGTTAAGTATGGTAAAATGGGACATAATATTATATTTTTTTATAACTTACAAGTTTTTAGAATAAAAAATTATATTTTTGCTAATTGAAAGTACTTACTAATTTTGCATTAGACACATTACTTACATAAATTAAATATTTTACATTGATATACTGTAATCAACATAATTTTTTATTAATTTATTGAATCAAATTCTTCACAATAGGTATTGTAATTAATGTCTTGGGGTAAAACATCCAGTGAGTTTGGATTTGAATGATAGTGAAAGAATATGAATATTGTTTGGCAAAGCGGTTTCTTATTATAGCGGAAAGATTTTTCATAAATTGACAAACGTTCAATTCGTATTTTGGCATTAAACGTAGCCTAAATGTATGAACTAACTAATAATTTATTTTGTCAATTATTTATGTTATAGTAAAAATATAAATAGGAAATATATAAAAATAATAAAAATTAGATATTTTATATTAAAATAAATGATTATTACTAATAAATATTATAATAAATGTTTCCTTAAAAATTAAAATTATATCAAGGAAACAGAACTGTGTGTGTGTAGAGTCAAATATTTTATAAAAATGAATATACTTATTCTTGCATTATTTTAGTATTAAATTACTTACAAATTTTTATATTTGTGATTAATTTTATTAAATTAGAAGTTTATCTCATCGTTAGAAATTAGCAAAGTCCTATTATTTAAAAATTAAACATTGAAACACTTTTACATTCGATTTAAAGCTGGGAATGAAAATTGTATTAAATATATAGAGTTCGAAATAAATTTTAAGCATCCAAAAACTTTATAAATATGAAGATTTGAATTTTTTAAAATAAAAATTTGCAATTAGCTTTCTCATTAGCACTGTGCTGTAATAACTGATTTATTGCTTAAGCTCATTCTTGGCGTAATAAATGAAATTGATTTTTAATGGCATATAACGAATAATCATCCACATTAAGCTAATTTAACTACGAAAATCAAATTGCCTTTAAAAGCATATTTGAAAATGAACAGAAAAAATGTTTTTATTCTTGCTTACAGTAATAATTAAGAGACTAAAATTTAATGAGTTTTCTTTAGCAAAATCTCTGTTTGGTTGTTTCTGCATATCTCCGGTGTTTGGAATGCTAAATCACATGTATGAAATTTGTCACTCTAAAAGCATCCAATACTAAAATTGGCCTTGTGAAAAGATCCATTCTGAAAAGTAATAGACAATCTAGAATATGGCACTTCGAACAGGCTGGATAAATCTTTTTTTCTCCATAGGAATAGGACATTGATTTGAAAAATTTGTATAATTATTTTGCTTGTCATTCTTGATATCGTGCTTTCAGCGCTATTTTGTTTATCAAACATGCACAAAAACACTCCTTTCAAAAATAAATAAATAAATAAAATAAATAAATCGCCAATTTTCGTCAAGGCACATTTTATAATATATTTTTCTCAAAGTATGCGAATTCTTGAAAGAATTTCGATTCTCTTCATGGAGAATTTCTGGAAGACATTTAATAATGTACCAGTTAACTGTAGCTATGATCGATCTTTATTTTTTAGTGATTAAATCTATCCCGTATTTCTGACGAAAACAATATACCCTACTTTTTCCATAATACATTATTTTTACAACATAGTGCATATATGACCATTATCAGAAACACGTTCTTTACTTTCTCGATGTGCTGAAAGTTAAAATATGATATGTCCTTTTAATATTAGATATGATTTTACTAAACGGTAGCCGTTTTCTTTTAGTAATTTTAGTTGTACTGACACTCTCCTGTTTTGAAGGCTCAGTTAAATTATGGGGAACCTAATTACTCTTTTATTTCCCAAATTTGTAAGAATAATGATGGACGCATCCACTTTTCGAATAGCTATACGTTGATTTTCACTAAGCACTTTCCATATTGATCGATTTTTCTCAGGTGGACAGAAATTAAGGGGCACCCTAAAGTATAATCCATCCGTCCTTTTTTTTATATTTCTACCGAGAATTACAGTTTCATGATAGTCTGTAAATCCTTTGAATGCTGTAGCTAGACATGTGTCTTCTTCCAAATTGAATTGTTGACACTGATAGCCTATTTCTAGGTATAACAATATTATGAAATAATTTAAAATCAAAACACGTTTTCATGTCAATCCCAGTTTTTCTTCTTACTAAGAGTTATTCTTCGTTTAACTATTTGCAATTTTACGAATGAGAAATCACTTTTCATGATAAAATCCAATATTATTCAAATCTTACTTTTTTTAATTTGCTTCCATTATTGCAAACATTTCAGAATGCCTTCGTACAAATACCATTTAAAAATTAGATAGCCAATGACAACACAGGATAAATGTCATATTCAAAATTAGATTCATTTATGGCTCTGGAAAGTTAGTTGTTAATTATTAACAGATTATATTTTTTGCAATTAAGTAGATAAATAATTAAAAAGACTATATCTTTTGTTTCATGTTTTATATTTTTCTATTAAGGAAGAAAAATAATATTCTTTCTACTTATGTATGTTGAAAAATGACTTTACAAGAAATTCATATGTGTGAAAAATTTCACGCAAATATTTTTGAAGGGAAAAATACAGAAAAGTGTAATATACATTTAAAATCAATAAATACATTCATCAACATTTGCTAATGTGCGAACGGTATTAAAATGATTAATAACTCAGAGCTTTTAAATAGCATTAAAATTTTTAAATAGATCATATTCCTACATATTTTTTGTAAAAATAGTGTTTCAAAGGAAGTAGCACATGCATCATGTTTCTTTTTGCGATATTTATTTATTGCACCCAACTGTCACGTGAACATATAAATTATGGTTAATCATACAGACATATAAATAATTTAAACACTGAATTATTTTTTAAAAAAAGCCTGATTTTATGCCCAACATGTGTCACCTTTTTGACACACATCGATTACTATAAAAATTGAATCCTTTGTCGATATCTGGCATACATAAACAGCTGGCAGGGTACAGGTACAGTTAACGTCCTTTTAGAGATATAAAATTAATCATCACAGCACTTATAAGGGGAGAAGAAAATATCATAGAAAGATGGATTCCGTCTTTTTGCCTGTTTCTATTCGAAGAAAGCCTGTCAGGTGTTAAAACCGAGCCAGATTTATTCTGAGTCATGAAAGGCACAGAACGAATATAAAAAGAATGTAGTATAAATACACAAAAATTTGATTCAGCACATATGGAAATCTAGGATAAGGATTTCAATGTAATTGATCAAATGGTTTTCACTAAACAGCTTCTAGAAATTTTGTCAAGTCACAGCCAAATATGACAATTTTTCAATCATTCAATAAAAATGTTCTGCTTTCTTAAAAAAAATAGCATAAATATGTAAATATATTTTTTTAATTTCTTGTTAAATATATTTCAACAAAAATATACAGAAAAAAATTAGAGGGAAATCTAAAAGCCAAAATAATATAAATAAAAAGCAGTTAAAATTTTTTTAAAGAAAATAAATAACATTATAATATATTATGTTATTTATTAAATAACATAATGTATTATAGTGTTATTTATTTTCTTTTAAAATAACGTTATAATATAATATATTATAATGTTATTTTAAAAGAGAGAGAGAGAGAGAGAAAATTAATGTTTAACTTCTTATTGAATGTTATTTATTTTCTTTAAAATTTATTAAGAATATTAAAGATTCTTAATTGGAGGATTAAGATATTAAAGGAGGAAAACTTTAATATTTTAGAAGGCACTAATAAGTCGTATATTAAGCAATGCCCATTAAGAAAACATAATAAATTATAATTTTTAATAAATATTTTTGGAGAAACTACAGCTAAATTTTAAAACTTCTTTGTTATGGTAATGTTAAAATAAACTGCATAAAATTGGAAAAATGTATAGGTATATTTTCAAAAACATTTAACGCTTTATTTTTTGATATGAGCAAAAATCGTTCTATTTGTGAATAATAAAAATATACACAATTTCCCACTCTAGATATTGTTTCAAAATTCATTTTTTTGATATTTTGAATATCATTTTCTGATTCTTTTATTTATTTATCACAGTAACTATTATTTTTAAGCAAATATTAGTATTTTTATGTATACAAAAATTTTTGCTTACCAATAAAATTTACAAAATAGATGATTATGTAAGTTGAAGTCTGCTAATTTGAATTATTTGACTTAAAAATTTGTTTAATAATATTGTTGTTTTAACGAGGCAATGTTAAATACAATTAGAAACAAAGACAACTAGTATCTATATACATTATTAAAAATTGAAATACACAGGAATTTTAGTCCAATCTGATAAAACTTATTATTTGAAAGAGAAATTAAATCAGTTCTGGGGAGGGGAGAGTTAAAATATTTGGATCACAAATTGTCTAAAACTTTTAATATCGCCTGAAATCTTTGAGTTTCTTAAACGGGGTAAAAATTTCCACCACTTGTATTTCTGACCTCTCTGGCGGTCCTGGGCAAGATCAGATTATTGGATATCTTACGTGCTTTGGACCTGATGTAGGCTTTCCTACTCCAGGAAGATGATAAGTAACAGCAACACATTTTGTATTTTTCAATTAAATAAAATCCTTTTACTGAAACATATTACAATGGAAGGTTTTGTAAGAAGCATTTAATTTGGATTAACATTAGAATATAAATTGAAATAACTTGGATTAACAGTTGAAAAAAATCGTAGAAGTGCATTGTACCACACAAAAAAAGAGTGAATTGGTCTTTAATTTTATAAAGCAGTTTGTCCATCAAAATATATAAAACTCTTTTTTTGCATATAAAAAGAGTCTTTGAAGAGGTTTGAATTTAGAATGGCTCCTGGAAATCAATGAAATCAGGACTGAGTTTGTGTGTAACTAGCTTTAAACTACATTTGACTTGTTTTCGTTTCAAAATGATCATAACAATTTAAAATATAATCAGTGCTGATTTGTTCTGCGTGTTAGGTTTCTCATTTTACGTTGAAATTAATTTAAGCATTTCTCTCCAAAACTTTTCTCGATTCAAGACAAAAATGAGTTTCTTCTTTTAAAACTGTCATGTGTGAGTAACCAATAGAAGTAAAGGAAAATATGATTTCGAATTCCTTTTCTTTCTATATTTCCTAAAAAATAAAGATAAAAGTTATTTTTGATATATATAATGATAAATTGTTTAAAAAAAGGAATTAAATATGATATTTTTTGCAATAGAACTTTTTTTTACTCATAACAGCGAGTGTATTTAAACTTTTTTCGATATGCTTCTGATAGCAAATGCATTTCAACGCCGATGAAGAATCGTGGCACCAATAATAAATGGCTTCTAATTCAAACAAATTTCTAAGTTTTCAATGTCTCATTTGATTTTTTTTCAGCTGATATATATATATATATATATATATATATATATATATATATATATATGGGGCCTCTTTTCATGTTCCCAAATGGCATTTGGGAAAAACTCCGTAAGTAGCATTCATTTTCTAATCGCAATTTTTCTCCGAAAGCTATGCACACTTTTTCCATAGAAAGTTACAATCGAGAAAAGTTAGAGAGCTTCGAAAGTTTTTATATATATGGGGCCTCTTTTCATGTTCCCAAATGGCATTTGGGAAAAATTCCGTAAGTAGCATTCATTTTCTAATCGCAATTTTTCTCCGAAAGCTATGCACACTTTTTCCATAGAAAGTTACAATCGAGAAAAGTTAGAGAGCTTCGAAAGTTTTTTTTTTTTTCACAAGAAAAAATACTGCAATTACATAAATTTATAATACTTATACTTAACTGCATTTCCTTTTAAAAGCTGTATCTCAATTCAGATGCTCTATTGAGCAGTAAAGTGTTATAGTTATGTCAGCATTGAAACTTATGCAGTTAAAACCAATCAAAAGTTGTAGCAGCTCAGAATGTTTTTAATAGGATACTTGTTAATATAGAAAGACGTAAGCATCAGGCCTTCAACCCTAGAGAGTCCTGATATCACTCTCCATCAAAGAACTAAAGTCAAATATTTAAAGCTCCATAAGACACTTGAGATGGTGATTATCTACATCCTTATTATATTATTCAGAAATAGCCAGTCTTTGATTTTTCTTAATCCAGTGCTGTTTAAACTTATTGAAAATGTACATCAAACATACAAAGCTCAACCATCAACAAATGGTAAAGAGATAAAGTTTGTAATTCAATTGAGGACCTTGTCACTTTGTCAACCTCATAAAATTTACTCATGGTTATTCTAGCTTATCACTTACGCTGTTTGGGAGCTTTGAAACGAGAATTTGCAGGAAAACCAAAAGCTCTTTCATATCACTGCATAAATATGCTTTTTTATAATAACTTAAAATTTTTTAAAATATCAGAAATTTCACAATAGAATAAGTTTGAACTTCATATTTAAGTCAACATTTGCTAGAAATAGGATAACGAACTTTATCTAAAACACCAGTGCACTCCATATTAACACGCATATGACAGCATGGCGATGTATGGTAGCTATATTAAAAAAAATTCCTAAGCTTATCAATTCATACAAAAGGGAAAATTAACTGCACAGTATTACAGACATGACAATGTTGGTAAATCTGCATAACTGCAGAACAAGTTTTTCAAAGTTTATTAATAATTACTTGAAATATCATTTTGAATTAGTATTTAAAATTTATTATTTTTATTTTGCTCTATAGCATCTATAGTAAATATATCATTTAAAAATCTTGAAATTGAAAGCACAAATATTATATATAATATTTAATTATTATACAAATTTAAATAGTTCATTCATGATGTAGTTGACTTTCATTATTCAATAAAAAGCAATTCCTTTATAAATTTATCTGAAATTTTTCATACGTAAAAAATCTCATGGGTTAAGAATTTCTGGAAATTCAATGAAATTTCGCGTAAAAAGACTTTTTAAGTTACATTTGTGTTCATTTTTAATAGGAAGGCATGTAATTTCATGCTTATCAGCATTTGATCTCATATAGTGAAAATGAACTTATTTATCTTTAAATTTATCAGGTAACTGAGTATAATATTCCTCGGGTACTTTTACCCGAAAAGAAATGTAAAGATTAGCAAAATTATCTGTAGATTCATGAGCCAGTAAACATAGTAATAGATGAAGAAAGAATTTCGGAGAACCCTTGCTAAAATAAGCTGATTATAGGAATTAAAATAGCTTTGATTTCCTTTGCAAAGACATAGAACTAACGTTATATTTTATATAATTGAAATGTAAATCTTATCCTATTTCATTGGTAGACTCCTATTTAAAACAAGACTTACCAAAAAATGCATTTTTTTTAACACTGTATAAAAGTTTTAGTTTTTCTTATATGTAATGAATTTTATTAAAGAAAGAACGGAACAAAATTAATTGAAGAATCATAAAGATGAATTGGAAAGAATTATATAATGTGATTTCTTTTTAACGTGTCTGTGGAAATATAGCCACCTAAAAATTTTCTTTAACAGGAAATGTATTTTTAAATTTCCTGTAAAGGCGGAAATAAGCGATCATGTACATCGGGCATTCAGTGTTCAAGTAGATTTGAAGGTGTGCAAGGAGTTTTGTAGTAATGATGACGCATCATCAGTCTTTAATAAACAGGTGATTAGTTTGTGAGTCGCTCAGTGGTTGTTTTTCATACATGAGAGTTAATTAGACCGGGACATGCAATTCAAAGTGGATTCTGAGCCATTCTAAACATCCATGCCTAAACATCGAACCCACGAAATGATGAACCAAAGGCAACAACTCCAACCATTCAGCTGCCAGTTCGGCCTTTAGGAATCAGAATGCATTTGGTAATATGTTGACCTGTGATTTAAAATGTACTCTAAGCCACTCCAAATATCCATGCTCGATATGATATTTGAAACCACGAACTGTTGAATCGAATACATTTGGTTAATTTGTTGACATAATCATTCATAAATAGATTTGTGCTCAAACAATGTATTTTGGAAATTTGTTCTGATAATCATGCAAAGTAGACGTGTGCATACACAATTATTTGAGAATTTTGTTCTGATGACGTTGACTTACACATGAGAAATATATTTGGATATATTTTTGAAGTCAACCTTTAAGAAAATTAACGCGTGCAAAATATATTTAAAATTTATAAGTACATAAAAAATAAATAAGTAAATTCAAGAAGATTTTATTTGGAAATTTTGTTTGGATTATTGCTTGTAAGTAAAACCCAGTGATTTAGCACTTCGCACTCCCAAAGCATAGGTTCGATCCTCGAGCTTGGGAAAGTCGACTTAGCCTCTCCTCCTTTCAAAGGGTCGTAAAATTGAGTACCAACCATGCTTGGGAACTCAATACTGGGGGTTTCATGTTAGGCTCACCACACCTAATTGAGACATATGTTCCGCACCCCAGGGTTCTCCGCGGGGAAGAAGTTTTGAGAGGAGGATTCCAGGTGTGAAGTGTGGAGCTCACTCACGATCGTAGTTGAATATAAAAAAGAATTGTCTATTTTAATGTAGAAAACAAACAGTAAAAATAAAAATAATACAGTATAATAAAATATCCAATACATTGCAAAAGAACTTTTTTTTTCATATAACAAAGGTTATGGGTTACTATTACATTCCATGCTAATGAAAGAATACAATTTTTCTTATTAATTAGTTTTTTAAACTGTAGGATTCCATTTAGGATTATTTCTTTTGCTAGCCCTCTAAGAAACGTAGAAATGTTTAAGACACCTTTTAAAAAAGGTTGTTATTTTACATTTTCGTATCAAACCACGTGTACTGAAATTGAAAAAAGTATTTGAGTTTTAATTTTTTTTTAACGAATAATGACATTACAATGGGTTTTTATTTCATAAAGTATTAATGAATGTCAACCAATCATTTTATACTTCTTTCTTTTATTGAGATTTTTAATTTTTAGAAAACTAATATTTTAATGGTCTGTAATAAAAAAAGATTTTAGTGGGGCACATACTGAAATTAAGATTTAGTGAACTCATGGAACTACTTTTAATAAAGTAAAATATTATATATATATATATATATATCAAAAGAAATCGTATCAAAAGTTGAACATTTTATTACATAAATTTTTAGACTTATTTTAGGTAAGAGTTTTTTCCAGTGTGATCACAAGATCACTTATTAAAATAAAAATTAAATTTGCCTGACAACTTTCCTTCTGCTTCCAAAACAACGTCTCTCTAAACTTCAACAGATCATGGGTTCAGAATTCAAATACGAATGCCCGGAATGATGCAGAATTCATTGTAAATCCTAAAACAAATATCTTCCACATACAAAAGGGGTGGTCTGTCATTCAACGATCATTTTATTCACACGAGGGCTGATTAGACCTTGACCTACGGCTTAAAGTGTTTTCTAAACCACTTCCAACCTCCAAGCTTAAGATTGGATTCGAATGCTCAAAGTATTGAACAGAAGGCAATATCGCCATTCTCTTCAAGAAAATTCTTTTAATGCGAATGGCAAACCAAGATTGAGTCTACTTTATAATTTATGTACTAAATATTTCTGCGAACAACTGAATGAACCCCTTTTTGCAACGCAAAAAGAGACGAAGTTGCCTCGCTGCTTCTGAGCTCCCCTGCTTCCTGGTGGCTGAAATAAAGGCCATTAGACTTGCAGTGGCGGAAAAGGAAACCCCCTAGTTTAATTCAATTCATTCAGACTGTGCAGGTGAGATTGCATTTATTAAGAGCTGGTAGTTATCAGCTTTACTTTTAAATTGCAGGAAGTAACAGAACAGCCACTTTCAATTTGTCAACCTAGAAATGAGGCATTCAATAAACTTAAGAGTCGGAACAAATTTACTACTTATTCCTTGTGATTACGTCGATTCCTAAAAATGAGAATGAGATGGTTCAGAAATTGTTAAATATCAATGTCCTGAAGACATCAGGATCAAGCAATCTATTCGAAATAATTAATCATAAATTTGTTATTTTTGTTATGTTAATGAAGTATACAAGAACGTACAAAGAAGGTCGACATAATTTAGAATGAAAGCAACTCTTATTTCATGGACTGACCCTTGAGAGTAATGTTAAGAATAAAAATAAAAGTTATATCCCGTTTGTGCTCTGGCACTCTTAAAGGGGAATTTAAAACTCAAAGAGAGCATTTTTGTAGTGAGAACTTGTGAAGTGAGTCACAATTGATTTATCTTAAATTAGTTTGGTGAACTGACTTAATGTTTCAACTGATTTAGCGCCATTTTATCTTCAGCTTTATTGTTATCAGTGTTTGTTGAAATCTCGGATGCCGATCAAAATAAATAAAAGGGGTGAAAAATTTAAAAAATAATTAAAAGAAACTATTTATAAAATTATTAACTAAACATTAAAAAAGTATGCTAAGTTTGATAAGAAATGGATGCGGCTAGGATATTTTTTGGTTTCGTTTTCATCATTTGAAATATTATAATTTTAGTTAACCTCATTTTAGCCTGCAAATATTAAAAAAAATAAATAAAAAATAAAATAAAATAAAAAAAAATAAATAAAAACGTGTTGTCTGTAAAAATTTCAATACTATCATATAATTGAAAGCATTTTTATCATCATCACCATCATCATTGGCCAGAAAACTCATTGTGACCCAAAGCCTTCTCTTTTTCCTCTGGTTTTCCATAATGACCCCTGAAGAATATTTGATTTTGATTTCTTTTCATTAATCCTGAAAAAACCTGACTCTAATGAGTCCTCTCATCTTAAGTGTGGCCTTCCCCGCTTTCTAGTTCCAACATTTCTAAAGTGCAGAAAATTTTTATAGTGTTAGTATCATGCATTGGAAGTGTAGGAGCCATCCAATTCATTCTATTTAATTTTATATAGTTAACAATATCGGAGTGCTTATGTATCTCATATAAATCTGAGTTGAATTTTCTTTGCCAGTCATTGTGCTCCTCGTCATCTCACCAAGAACACGCCTCAAAACCTTCCTTTCAAATACCGCAACAGCATTTTCATCCAATTTAATGATATATATATATATATATATATATATATATATATATATATATATATATATATATATATATATATAGTCCAAGTCTTAGAAGCATATGTCTTAGACTTGACACTCAAAAGTTTTGAAAATTAAAAACTGGATTTCTAGAAGGAAACCAAGATTTAAAAACACATCTTAGATAAAAAAAAAAAAAAAATCTTTAAGCAAACATATTTGCCACAAACAGTCAATTTTTTACATCAGGAGATGTTTCGTTACCACCAGTAATAAGTGAACCTAAGTAAATAAATGAAGCACTACCAAATAAGGGTCTGGTAGATTGCTCCCAGAGACAACACTCTATTTTGCCTTTCCTTCATTAACAACTATGTTCCATTTGTCTTGCAGCCACCTTTGCACCACCGGAATTCTTGCTTAAAAAGGGAAGGTGTCGAACAGTTAACCAATATTATCCGCATACGCAAGATGCTGTACTGATGTAGAAAATATATGCCTATGGATGCCTGAATCTCAAATAGCCCTCTCCAAGTGCGATATTAATAGGAAGACGGCAGAAAATCACCATGCCAAATACTATCATACCTGTCCAGATTTTTTGACAAAGATTCCAGAAATTTTATCATATACTCTGCTTTTTTAATAAATTTAAAATATCCTATATATAGTGCATTTTAAAATATCCAAAAATGATTTAAACAAGGTTTTGAATAAAAACTTTTTTTTTCATAAATCAGTTTAGAGTGTAAGGCAGTCAGAATGCTGCTATCAAAGTGGTGTTTAAGTTAAATTTAACTTTGATTTAAAAAATGAACGGAGTATAATTAACTGCTGTAGATAAAAAATTTACATTTTTATTTTGTTCAACGGAGCTTTGTAACTCTTCATGATGCAGTTTTTCATTAATATTTTTCATTACTATCTTTGAGTGCGGAATAACACATAAAAAAATTTACCATGGAATGCAATTAATTAACTTTCATAATGATATATGTCTGATAACGAGTTTTGAGCACCAAAGTTTATTGACACATTTGTAAGTTAAAAGAAAAATGATTGGTGTTCTTTCATATATTATAATTTGCAGCTTCCTTCGGTTCTTCAAGTATGAAGAGGTTTCGAATTCGTTTGTAGATTCTGGCATACTTAAATCTTGCAAATAAAACACGATCTTAGAAAGACATATTAAATCATAAAATTTCATCACTGACGTATTATTATCCGGAAATAAATATAAAATTTTAGTTTCTATTTTTATTTTCTAAATAAAATTTTCAATAAAAGTATAACTTACTTTTAGAATGTAACTTTTTAAAAAAATTATTTCGCTTTTTTTTGTTTTTAAAAAGTATATCATGCAACAGCAGTTTTCAAAAATCCCGGTGAAGTAAACTTCTAAAAATGTATAATTTTTATTGCACATCAATTATTTCAAGTTGTCCCTTGGCGAAAATTGGCCATTTTTTTTCGTCAAACGTATTTGAAGAAACAGAATAGCACTAAAATACAGCACAATGATGCGCGAAATTAAAAATAAAGTACACAAATTTTACACATACTTATAAACGTAAAAATAAGATTTTTATTTTTATAAAAAAAACAAAAAAACAAAAAAAACAAGTATGTTTATGACCATATTCAACATCCTGCAATCGGCGTAAAATTGGCGAGAAACCGAAGGACACTCTGAAGCATAAGCCATCCGTCTTTAACTGTGTAATTTTTTGAGAAATACATTCATTAAATTTTCAACCAAGATGCAGGTCGCATATTCAATTTCGATTCTGCTTAATAATTGTTGATAAATGGCATGTTTATGTTTTCTTCGTGTACGTTATTCAAGATGGTTGCTTTATCAGATTTTAGGTTTTCATACTAGTAATGCAAGTTTTATGCCTATGAAAAATTTGCTGTTTGGCTTTTTCAGCAGCATTACAGTGCCCCACAATGGCTTTCATTTGTTAAGTTACTTGTTATGTGGTGTTAATTTAACACGAATTTGCACTGGGAAAAGGAAAGGTCTAATAAAGATGAAATTCCTTATTTAAATGTCACGTGACATTAAAACAAATGTATTTACTTTAATTTTGTATACAATAATGTATGTAATATTTAGGAAAATTATTCCTGATTCGTAATTCTGGTACCCAGATAAGCGGTATGTCCGTGAAAAGAAATTCCTTTCGAATTATTTAAAAACAAAGTAAAATGTAAAGGAATCGAGTTTCAATTGCTCTTTACCAATTCTACTTTCATATCTAAACCGACAAACAATTTCATATAATTTTCGATATGAATATTATCTTGTACAAAATTAAATGTTATTTCGTTCAATCAATATTATCTTGTATAAGAACTGCATTGTATGTATTTTTCATGTATAGTTTTAAAAATAATCATAATATGGCTACATATGTTTCAGTAGATCTTTAGAATTCGGTGTTGATTATAATCAGTAAAGAAACACCAAAGAAATTGCCAAAGATAGTTTTTTTCTCGACAAGATTAGATATTGACATATATTTAACATTTTTATCAGCAGCCATTTTAAGCGTATTTCTGCTAATTGCATGCCTTCAATAATTTCTAATGAAATAATCAATTAAAATGTTACATGGATATGTTTTCAAAAGTGAAAAATGTATTCGACTCACATTTAGACCGTAATTTTTTTTACAAATATTGTTTCCCTTTTGTTGCCTTAAATATCTAATTATTTTTTGAAAACTAAGTATTTCTTAGAAAGAAACTGTGGTTAAAAATTTGAGGTTTCAATGTGTGTGTGAGTGGAATTGATGGAATAACACACCGCAGATGACGCCTGTGACTTTATCCGATTCAACATGACCGAGACATCTGTGACTTTCAACTTCATCTTGAATTGAATTATTAAAACATTTTGCTATTTACATACATTAGTAATTTTGAATGTAATAGAATGGATGAATGATAAAATATTTTAGCTCTTGGATAGGTTTTATTATTATAGATACGGTGTAAGAGCTACACAATCAAATTTATAGTTTGAAAAAATATAAACTGCTCAGAAATAATCGTTTTTTTTAAAATCAATATGTTACTTTAAAGGATGCATGCATCTTTTAAAGAGTATATATAAAACACTCTCCCAATTTAACTTAAAATAAGAAGTTGATACGCAGAATACTCACATCATTTTATGAAGACTATCACAACAACGAGATACTAAATGTAAAGAAAATTTTAAATTTTAGTTTTTCTAAAAATACACATACTGCAAACTACTTTAACTAAAGTTTAAAAAACTGATCCTTTACATCTCCCCAAATAAAAGCGATTTCACTAGTCCCGATTTATTTGAGAATCTTAGCAATCAAGAATGCCAAGCGATTGTTGTTAGTTCTCATTATCTGTACGTGTGATTTTAGTATCGTGGAGCTTTAGTATTATAGGAGTAATTTTCCGCTTCCAACTCATTTCCTCCCGATTCTGCAAACTGTAGCAGAATACTTTTATTTTTTAAGGCAAATTACAAAGATTAAACTGTTTATAATTTTTAAGATGGGTGAGTGGTTAGCGTTCCTGACTCCTGAGCTATGGGTCCAGGGTTTGCGTCCCGGTTCGGGCATGCATGTCACTTTCTCTCTGAGTTTCTCTGTTCTTCCTTCTAAGACGATGCATAAATGGGGCCCATAACCTATAAATAGGTTTCTAGTGAAAAATCATATTTCTGGTGAATGGGTAATGCTACTCGCCTCCATGACTTGGTTTACAGGTGACCACTGGGTAACAACAAATGAGTAGCAATTTCCGACCTTGTTGTGGCGAAGGGTTAGTCACAAAGTATGCCTGCCGTTATAAAAAACAAAAACATTTTTAAGACTAGTAATTTTACACTAATAAATATTCATCTTTTGAACATTTAAAAGATTAAAATTATTATCCCATAATTGTATGCATAAATGTTCCTAAATACAAGCTTCCATATATATATATATATATATATATATATATATATATATATATATATATATATATATATATATATATATATATATATATATATATATATATATATATATATATATATAATGCTCTGTGTGTGTTTTATCATTATATATTTCATTTAATATTACATACCTAATATTATATTACAATTAAAATAGGTAGAAGATTTGAAGTGATTTTTGTTTGAGCTCAGTTTAAAAAACTCACTTCACATTATGTTCATTTGAAGTTTCGGTCTAAGGATTATATGAATGCCCACTTTCTGACATTCGTCTAGATTCTTCATTCACAGGTTGAACTGTTGGGAACAATTCCAGTCAGATCCTACCCAAAGTAATTGTGTGCTTGGTCACATGATTAAGAAAGAATTTGAGATAATATCTAACTAAAACATGCGTTTTGTTTTAGCAGCCGGGTTTGTCCTTAGAGGCTACAGTTTGGAGACAGTTCTGAAAATGATGGATCTGACCACGTGGTCGGCTGCCTCAATATATGCGGGGCTATGAATGATTCTATATTTCTTTTGTCATTACAGTGTCACATGAAAACTTCATCGTATATAATTGCGATGATTGTTGTGTATAAAATAATATATTTATATCGATTTTTCGACAAAGTAAATGAAATACAAAACAATTTTCCCAAATTATACATGCTAAGAGGAGAAGTAATGTTCACCTACTAATACGCTAAGAAGGGAGATAATGTACAACTAAATTTTGCTGTTCATTTTCGCAGTATAAAAAAGTATTAAGATTTAACAAAAGTCTATTTTACGTAAAAAAAAAAAAAAAAAAAATAAATTAAAAAATGGAATTTATGGTATAGAAAGGAGATTAATTAGTTATATTTGGAAATTTTGTTTGAAAAGAATAATTTTAGAAATTTTATTATTTTGTTATACTGAATAAAATACCTTTATCGTATATAAACCACTCAAAGTGCCGACAAATGCAATATTTAAATATTTTCAATGTTAACAAATCTTAAAAGCTAATAACTTTGAAAATAAATAACTTAGGCATAAATAACATTTAACAGATCAAGAAAGAGTTTCGGTTAAAGATTTAAAAGAGTTGATGTTTCAGATGTAAAGAATTTCCTATTTGCTGAAATATAAACATACTTTATTAAATTCAAGCATTTTATAAAAAAAAAATTAATTCATATTTTAAAGAAACACAATGTGTCTAGTGATACAGAAGGGATGTATGTTGTCATTCAAGGAAAATAAAAAATTCTCTCTCCCCATCAATATGGAAGCTTCCCTTGAAGAAGCTTTATAAAAGATTACGATGCCATTTTTAGAAACATAAAACTTGTAGAAATCCCAATCAGAGAGATATAATTGCAGTCCGTTGTGTTGTCTTCAGTGAATAGTAAAATCTTGTCTGTGGGGGTGGCAAGACTTCAATGTCTGGTCAATTGAAAAGTGTAAGACAAATGGTCATATGGTTAGACGAGTCATTACAGTATCAGTAATTGATAGTCAGGCATGCTGGATATATGCAGTATATATTTCCTGTTGTTTAGCAGTAGTAAAGATAGAAAGTATTATTGGAAATATCGAAAATATATCTTTCTTTTTGAATCCATCAACATTAAGAGATAGATGATTATTACCCCTTTATTAGAACTCCACTAGGGAATCTTATTTATATGTATGGTACTTGATTTAGCCATAATGATAATTACTAGTTACAAATCTTAAAATTCTAAAAATGCAAATGAAGCCTGGTGGCTTAGTGGTAGCACTTCACATTTCTAAAAAACAGGTCCCAGGTTCTATCTTCGGGCTAATAAAGTCGACTTAGCCTTTCATCCCATCAGTGGGTCCATAAATTGCATTCTAAGCCCGTTTCGGAACTAAACTGGGGGTTTTGCGTTAAAGTTTTGCATAAGCTTAATTTAATATGATTTGCATCCCGAGAAAGCAGATATAGGCACTGTAGGCCTTGGCACACATTAAGCTGTGATGCTACAGGCTTAGTGTTTTAAAACCAAATAAAATCTGTTTGGTGAAAAAAATCTATTAAATACTTATAAAACAAAAAGCGTAAAGGCTATTTTATTGCTAAACAAAAATTTTGCGTGGTTAATAGAACGATTGCTAGTAAATCGTGCATCACGGGAACTATTGATGTTTGCAGCAGAATTTAAGCAGGTCATTATAGCCATACTTTTTAAGGTATTTTTCAAAATCTGCTTTTTAATTTAATAGGAGAGAATTTTAATTTATTTCTGTATAAACGTATATACTGTTTGAAGGTAATATTTTCTGTTAATTTAATTTGTTTTTGTTATGTGTATCTTACCATTTCTTGCAAGGGAACTATGATGCGAGTCTACAGTGGGGTCTGTTGCAGGGTTTTAAGCCCTACAACCAGTTGACTTTTTATTTTAAAGAGAGTGGGACGAGTTTCGTCACGTGCAAGCCACTGTGCATCCTTGTGCGGGGTGGCGTTCGTTCTACTGATGTTGGGGAAGCATAACCTGTTAACCAATTGAACCAGGACTTCTCCTCAATCTTAATGTATGTAAGGGGAAAAAACTTCATTACCTTCTAAGTGTTATAAACATTTTCTCGATATTATACCAAAAACTTATTTTTTCATAAACTTATCAGAACATCATTATTATCAAAAGGTAACTATTCAAAACACTAAAACTGTATTTCTTATGACTAAATAGTATATATTTCACACTTACTTTTAATTTAAATCATACTGTATTTTTAAATAAAAGTAAGAAAAGACGCATTTATGTATTATTTTAATGACATGTTGATATATAAATAATTGTTGATTTATATGTTGATATATAAAGTTTTAGAAAAATAAAAATTGGTTGTTTCCAAAGAGTAGATTTGGATAATCGTGCACTCTTTAATGAGAAACTTTTGATGGGGCTTGACGATTCCTACACGATTTAGATCATCGTCACAACAAAGTAAATGAAGCGCAAGTGGTTCTGGTAAAAAATGGAAGTTGGCGGAAAAAAAGAATTCTGTCTGCTTGCAGTGCCATCACCCCGCAAAATGCTCGGCGCAAATGATAGCAAGCAGCTCAGAAACTTATTTCTCACGACTCAGCAGCTTAATGAAGCGAGGTGTCTTTCCCTTACACCTAGCGCTTTTAAATTCATTCCACAGAACACATTCGAGTCTTCTCCGGAAAGTTCTTTAATGAAAGAGTGAGGAATCTTTTTGGAAGAGATTTTGCGACGATTTCGATACAATGGGAAAAAGAAATATGCTAAACGATTCAAAATCAAAGTATGAATCTAAAAACTATGTAACTTATTTATTGGTTGTATCATAAGAGTTTGTCTTAAGTAAGTAACAATGTTTCATCCTCTAAATATGTACTTTATACAAAAAACACAGTGAATATTTTATTTTTCTTATTAAAACATTCAAGAAAAGAAGTATTATTATTGCATTGCATCTCTTATTTCTAATGGCTACCACAGGGAGATTATCTCCCAACTACAACAAGGCCAGAAATTGCTACTCATTCATCGCTACCCGGTGACCTCATGTGAACCAAATCAAGGAGGGGAGCTGCATTAACTACGTCATTCCACCACTAAGCGTTTATAGGGAGGTACACATTCATTCATCGTTTCAAGAAAAAGGACAGAAAAACAGAGAGAGAAAGAGAAAGGGACGTACATAACTCAACTGGGATTTGAATCCGAGACCAACAGCTTAGGAGTCAGGAACTTTAAGTACTCAGCCATGGGTCGGGGATTGTAGCTCTAAATGTTTATTGTACACGCTAAAGCTTCTTAAATCAATCAACATCTTTATAATTATAAAATGGTGAAGTCAACCCCAGATTTGTCACCCTCTTCAACAAATTTAACAAACCAGCCACAATACAAATAATTCTATCACTTCTTAAATTGCCTAAAGAGATGTCAAAAAATAATGAACACGAAAAGCACATTTTGAATCATTAACAACAATTATCCCATTAAGCAGTGGCTAACAAGATTGTCGAAAGATATTTTAAAGTGCACTGCGTAAATTGTCTTCTTGTAAGTCCTTTCTAGGATCGTAAAGTATATTCAGATGTCGTAAGGTGAAAATCCAGAGAACTCTCAAGTACACACTCTATAAAAATGCATGTATAATTAAGAAATACAATATCCATATCCTGTTATTAAGCAGTGTCTGGAATCGAATGCAAGGTTTTCGCTGTGAGAAGTGCTGTTTTACTATTAAGACATGATTCATGATTATTTGCTTATTTCAGGAAGCTGAATCCTCTAAACAAGGACAAAAACTGTTAAATGATGACAAAATAATTAGATAAGTTGACATCAAAGCAGGTACCTTCCCTTAATTTTTATATCGGATAGGTGTGAGAATATGAAACCCTCCACAAAATATCTCAGCACAGCACCACTCAGATGCATCAGACACATTTATTTTTAAATGCGAAAAATACCGTAAGGCAATTTATTAAAAAATAAATAAAAAATCAGCCGCATAGAATTTAAAATCGGAAATCTTCATTTAGCAAGTAAGTGAGATTATAATAAAAATAAATCGGTGATTAAAAAGACCCTGAGTCATAATTACATTCAATAAACGTAATTTCGTCCCTCCATTGTGATTCAGGAATTATGATTGAGTGTACCTCGCCGAATAGAGACCCCAACAAACGAGATGAAACGAAAAAGAGGAGTAATTAAAAGATGATATAGATTTCTATTAAAATGTTTATTTAAACTATCGAATAACTTTCGTTGCTTATAAACGAAAATATTAGCTATTTTAAAGATCTCAAATAAATGTTCTAATCGAAATATTTACGATCGTCATATCATGAGTGATTTATGTTCAAGATCTCCTATCAGTTTATCATTCACAGAGAAGATGAAATTGCTAATCGAGCAAAAGGACTATCATTAGATGTTGATGCTGACTGCCAACAGATAGTCAGGAGCAAAAAGGGATACGGTCCACTAGAACTCCTTCTGATCATGATGGAAAAGAGGCTGATGACATCTTCTTTTGAGAAGGGCATGTTGACACACCTTAGACGGATATAGAAATTTCTCTGAATTCCAAGGAGCAACGATTTTAAATTATAAAAAATTCCATTTACGTTTCTACAAAAGAGCATTATATTTCATAGTGCGGGGTCGCAGAAATCTGGTTGGAAAAGTTTTCGTGTTCGTGAGTTTCTCTTCCTGACTTACCTAAAGATTCACCATGTTCACTATTTGTTGTCGCACCAGCGTGCTTCCCTGTACCGAACTTTGAGTTGGGCTCTACTCTCTCTAGTTATATAGAAACATCCGGGTGGAGTCGTCGTGATTTTGAAGCAGGAACCAAGCAGAAGACTCCCAATACTTGGCTTGCACTCTCCAGCGATATCATTTCACTTGAAAGGCATAGTGACCACACCCAGTTTTAACGTGCCCCAGCCACCTTTAGCGAACACAACGGATTTTTGGTTAAGCCAATATTTAAGCTCACTATCTTCCTATAATGAGAACACACCTTAACTAACTAGGCCACCACGATCCTTTGTGTTTAATAGTAGTATTCCTTTGTGTTTACTAGTGTAATGGTCACAACATCCCTCTATTGGCGTGGCTTAGTGGGAATGGGATATTGGTAGCTTAGGTATCATTTAACTATGGTTGGAAAACATGATGTGATAAACTGTGCTTAGCGGCTTTTCTGTCAGCAGAGGCAGGCAGCTGAAGGCATATTGCATATAAACAGCAACAGTCAGTCAGACTGCTACTGCCATGCAAACACAGTAATGGCGATTACAATAAAGTCCTAAATCGGCTTGCCGATACGAGTGGTATTAGAGAGACAGCGGCATGAACCCAAAGTGGCCCAAAGTAGGGTGCCGCCTTGGAATGGTATCGACAAAGCCGCCATGACCGCTTGCTTGGTATTGTACCGAAGTCATTCCATATATGGACCTTATGTTTTCGATAAATGGCCCAGCGTCGGCAAACATTAAAACGACCACAAGCCACTAAATAGAAATTATTTATTATTTCAAAATAAAGATTGTTTTTTGTTTGTAATATTTGTTTGATAAGGCTTATTTTCAAATTGCAATATTATATACGTTTATTTTTTATCCATGTTGCATATAAGATTTCATCTAAAATAGCTATCTTGAGCATTACTGAAAAAATCCTCTAAAGAAGTTTCACTTATTTTTCTTTAATATTATTAACAATTGCAAACAGAAAATTTGTAGTGGTTAATATATACTATTAAATATTAGTTATAATATTAATAAAATAAATATTTCAAATATGTTCGACCTGTATGTTACCTGCTTAACAGAAATAAAAATTTAATATCTTCAGAAGTGCTTATACATATGAGAAAGCTGTTGAATTTACATATTTTTATCGACAACAAAAACTATTTTTAATGGAAGCAAAATGTATATTTAAACTATTTTTATTATTTATAACACTTGTACAAGCTAGTCTCTGATTATGCCACTATTTATGCGAATTTAATTCAGTAGGATGCATCTTTCGTTTAACCAGAGTACAACGGAGCTCTGTACGACTTTGCTCTAAACTTCTCCGATAGACGGCTCCACCAGAGGATACCCTCTCTTAATTTTGACAATGATCTTAAAGGGAAGGAAATTTTCTTCAAACCATTACACCCATGGTAGCTACTCCACGATAGACTACAGTACTTTTCACACCACAGATTTAACAAGCATGAATATCTCATGTACTCGGTGGGTCTTTGGGGGCATTAAGAATAGATACACGCACTTCCAGAATGAAGGCCGCTACGATAACTAATAATCTGCCATGGTCCCTAAATACTTATATTAAACTAAATTCTCATCATTCAAAATATTTATTTATTGGAAAAACATTTTTAATATTTTTTCATTAAGTAACTATTTCACGATAGCATAAATAAAATTGTTTTATTAATAATCAGTGTGAATATTCGATGCAATATTAAGACAAAGAGCTCTTTCATATATCAAATCATTTTAATATCGTTAATTTCTAATTTCCTTTGTCCCTGTTGCATTTGTAACAATGAGGTTTTGAATCCAGAAAAAAAATTGATAGTGCCACTAACTTTAACACTTCCGCAATAGGATCGATATCGCATATGATATTCGGTCCAAAATCGGAAAGCATGTGTCAGGCCTATGTCGACAGACCACATTCACAGTTTGCTGCATTAGGACCAATACTTGTTTCGGATAACATTAAAATACAAAGTTTTCACGTCGTTTGCCGATATGGAACAGTTATCATTACGAAATCAGCTTGCCAGTGCCGACTCATACCCGAGACTGCCGATATTGGCCCATTAGGATGCCGATGGTCTTGTGTTTGTAGGTTGTTTATATGCAAGCTATGAGCGGTGAAAATAACAGGCCGTCATACGAAGATAATGGACACAAAGTGGACCATGCTTTTGAAGAGAATTCAATTTGGCATGCTTAAACATTAAAAGAAAACTTATTTTTAAGTGCCAATCAACTGAAACCTTATCTTGATTCTTCAATCAATAGAAGCTCCAGATATCGAGCATTGATTACATCAAAGTGTATTGAATATTACTGCTAATCAGCGTTTAATTAGAGACATATCTCTCCCTTTATCAATAAAGAAAAGTTTCAACATTTACTCAAAAATTTTAGAAGCCCTTTCAAAGAAAAATGGATATTTTTAGAAATTCAAAAATAGTCTTGTTCTTCTATAGAAATAGAATTATCAAATTAAATTCGAAAAAAAAATTTTTTGAGTGCGTGTTTGCTAGTTATATTTATATTAAGAGGAACTTTTTTCAAATTAAACGGAATTATTTAAAGTTTTTAAATTAAATATAAATTTTTTGTTTAACATAGTGTAATTTTTTGAAATGAATGCAATTTAATTTTCGTTCATTTTTTTTATCTAAATAATTAGAGAAAGAAAAATTGGAGTATGAAAGCTTTATGAGAAATAAGTTTATGGATATGCTGTGATTTGATAAAACGAGTTTGTCGTAGAATTAGATACCCCTAGGTTTTTGATGAAAAATTTGGCAATACAACTTAATTGATCTTAAATTAGCATTTGTGTAGTGACCATCTGGTTAGTCGCATCTTGGCGTCAATCTTGTAAAAAAATCACCAAAAAATTAAGGGGTACCCGATTATAAACTTTTACCGATAAAGTTTAGGGCTTTTATAAATATATTGAGCGTATATACAAAGACTAAGAATTTAAGATGTGAGCATTTAGGATTTTTTCTAAATTATTTATTAGTTTTGTTATCATTTATTGACGAGTGTCTCTGTTTTTGAGGAAAGTCAGTAAATATAGATTTTTAGGATGACATCATCGTTGACATGCTTTCTTATAAGAATATATAAAAAAACCTGCATCCATAGTGACTCTGTTCAGTGCAATATTACCCCAGAAACATGATCGAATGTTTGAACTCGAAACACCCACCTTTTGTGTGACTCATAGAAGCAAAGTTATATTATTTGTTTGTTAAATAAATGGTTATTTGTTCGTCAGATAAAATCTGATGCTCAAGGAATCTAACCGAAATGCCAAACCCCGACTCTAGAATAAGAACTACTCCAGCAAAGTAAAAATCTCGTGCTTGCCGAGTGATTGATCAAACAAGGAAAAAGGATCTTTGATGAATTCCGGCGCGAAACATACGCGCCAGGACCTGTCTGCTTCGTTGGTACAGTCTTCGTTCCACCCTATTAAACCCTAAGCATCTGAAAATTTTTAAATTTATTCACAAATGAATTTTGTTGCAGGATCCCAAAGTAGGGTGGAATGTGAGAGAGATTTGGATAACACGTTATGAATTCTATTCTAAGGGGTTTCGGGGTGAAGTATTGTCAAGGATTAGCGACTTATTTCCCGAAGAGGAAGCACCATACTTTTTTGGATAGGTTACCTTTTCCAACAAAAAATTTCTTGACCGCAAACTCAAATTCTTTTATCCTTTCAAGTCATTGGAGGTTCATCACATTTTACTGTTTAGGCATTGACAACAATGTTGATTGAAATAGTGCAATGTGTTTTGAGGAAATTCAATTTTGAAAAGAATTAAAATTATTAAAACCGTCCTCTAATGCATAGAAACAATTGGAAAAATTTTTGTGCGCGTGTTATGAGGTTAACGTTAACTTTATAATAAACTTTTTTAAATCAAAGAACGAAATATATATATATATATATATGAATATATATATATATATATATATATATATATATATATATATATATATATATATATATATATATACGCATAAGCATATATTTATGTGTGTTTAATTATATTACGTCTTTAATGGTAGAACTCCAAAGTAACTAATGTGTTTTTCTCGGTATAAATTTTATAGATTATAATTCTAGTAATTAATAGCAGTTAACTTTTCTTCATGAAGGATTTAACAGTTTTCAAAACATTGATATAGCGAAGTTGTTCTATAGCGGTGTATACTCAACTTAAAATGTTGTAAATCATTACAACAACAAACGATTAAATAGATTATAGGAAGATAAACACAATATGCCTTAAATAAAAAGTATAAAATTTTAAAAATTAATTGATAAAGGAAATATTTAAATTAGTTTAAAAGTAGATTTTAACCAATCATTATATTTTTGTTTCTACTATTTATTAGTTTGGTCGTTAGCGCGATACATTCTCTGCATTTAAATATAGCAGAATAGCTTTGTGATAATTAGCATGTAAGGTGCTTTACAGCTAATTAATCCAACGTGTCAAAATTTGAATAGACGTTTTTGTTAATAGTTATGGAAGTATCCAATGAATGGCTCAACGAACTCTCTCCCAGTTTCAGTGAATTCTGAAGACAGAGGGGGTCGTTGGGCAGCGTAATGGCCCATGACAGACACCCTTCTTCCCTCAATGGGAGATTTCTGCTACTGTTGAAGGAGATGGTTATGTTCGATAGCTAACAAAATATTTCCTCGCAACATTTCATCAGCGATTTCCCATATTAGGCGTATCGCCCGCGACATCTTCAATTAAGATTATGATGCATCCCTCCACGATCTCCATGGGCTTCAACAGCTGACAGTTGAAAGTAATTTAAAGTCCCTCACTTTCAGAGAGATAAATCGAATTCCATATTTTTTTTTATCTTGTCTATAATAAAACTATTATTTTTATGCATGTTTGGATTTGCATAGAATTCAGAAACATGTGAGAGGAACCAATCAAGGTAAAAGAAAAACAAAATGTTCTAAAAGAATTAAATTTTTCGTTAAAATGCATGAAGAAGTAATACACAATCCTCAATACTATGTGTTATTAAAACTCTAGTTCTAGTTTTTTTAATGAAAATTTGGATTTTGTATATTTACACATTCGAGGTAGTTTAAATATTCACTAAAATAGAATTGTACATTCAGGATTGCGAGGAAATATAATTTTATAAAAATACATTTTTCTATTAAGAATTAAATATTAGTAATTATTTGTGATTGCTTTTACGTACTTTATTTACAAAATATTAAAAAGTAAGTCATTTATGCACCATACATCAATATTTCTCTAGATATTGAATAAATAATCTGAACATTGTAATATGCTTATTAATATTTCCTTAGAATACATATTCCATATGATCCTTCAAGTTTTTTCCGTGATGTTCCATTTTTAGATAAACATTTTTATTTAAAATTATCTGCATAAAATAAGTTCCTCTATGATAAACATAACATTTTTGCAAACAATATTTAAAAACACAAGTGTCTAAAATGAACACATCTGAGAGACGTTTTATGCACATGAATCACTGAATCATTTAGATTTGTTCGTAAAATATTTAAAGAATGAATGAGAAAAATGTCAAATTTTGTACGGGCCCCAGAATTCAATAAATTTAAATAAAAAACTTGAGATGAATAAATTCCCATTCTTCCTATTTCGCTTTTTTTTTGTTTGTTTTGCTTATATAAAATATTTTAATACTAGTCTAAATAAATATTTATATTATAAAAAATGCAAAAGTTACCAACCTTAAATTAAATTTATTAAAAATGATTTTTATAGGAATCAATCTTATTTAATATTTTATCACGAAAAATCCCCATAAGAACAAATATTGTTATACTTCTGTAATAATCTGTAAAGCAAATCTCCGTAAATTAAATTTAATTAAACTATTTTAATATATACATATACACACAAATATATATATATAATATAATATATATATATATATAAGGTTATTTTGTTCTAACAGGCCGAGAAAATGATGTTTGCGTGATCTACCGAAGTCATTTTAGATCAAGATCCTGATACCTTAGTGTTAAGCAAAGGGAAGAGAGAAGATATTTAAAATGATGGCAATTGCGGGCGCGCGCGCGCTTTGATTGAACTATTTTCACTTATGTGTGTTAAATTATTATATTATTAACTCTTTGAAAAAGACTACATATTTTTTATTGCTTATAAGCATAACTACTTAGATTTTAAACATATTTCTCTCTCAGGGAAAAATTGCTCTCTGTAACGCCGCTTATTTTTATGAGTCTGTAATAGAAATGAAATACATCTTCAGAGTTCATACATCGATAACCTAGTTGCAATTGTGCATTCAGGGGGCATGCTGAATGAATTCATTTTGAATGTTTCCGCACATCTCCTGTCTTCCGAAAAGGGTCCGGGATAGCTTGCTGAGTTGAATGAAGCTCTCCTGTGTTGCCAGAGAAAGATCTTTCGCTGATATGGTTTCAACATCATTGGAATCAATCAACGGACAGAGATTTCCGGTAGACCTCATATAATTGCTGTGTAGGAAAGCCTTATTAAAGGAAAATACCATTGCATTGAATAAAGATTTCTAGAAATCAGAGAATGTGTACAGTAAATAAAACTCTTATTTGGCATCTTTCCCGACGTAACAACATTAGTGGTCATATGTAAATTTGGAACAAAATATGTATGGTAGCTTAAAATCCATCATAGGTTTTGATTTAAAAACCATAACTATACAATATGTCTTCCTGTTACAGGTTACATAAAATTAAGAAATTTCACTTATAAAACCAATTAGGGATAATATATTTGCAGGCGAAACAATCTAGTTATCTATATAAAAGGATAGAAAATGATATTGTCTTATTCTAAAGCATATAAATTTTTTTATATATTTATTTATAAGGCTTTACATAAATCATCAGTATTTTCATATAATTCTTAACTTCTTTTTTAATAGTAAAATAATATAATACAATAAGTCTATACAAACCTGAAATATTTATTAAATTGTTTCGCTATTGCATAAAAACATCTTAAGCATTCTTGAATGAAATAATTCAAAATTATTACTAGGGAAATTTTCATCATTAATATGTGCCTGATACTCAAAGAATGCATTCTGTATTCACTATTCCAATCAAAAATATGCTTTGTTAAATTTATGATTGGGCAGCATAAATAATCGAAAACTACTTTAGGAGGAGCAGATTTCAGTCCCTTCGGTGGATTACATTTTATTTAGGGAACAAAAACATAACTCACTTATGATTGATTTCCTATTTTGCCCATAAATTTCAGTAAGTGTAATAAATAACACAGATCTCTATTCTTTAGTTTATTTCACTAATTTCTTACGAATTGAAATTCCTTTTTCATGACTAAATAAAGATAATTAGTTCATATCAAATAATTATTTTTATTCCCATTCATTATTTCAGTTTCTCTGAAACTATGAAGCCAACAATTAAAGGCATTTTTTTTAGTTGAGATTCACAGTCTCAATTAAAAAATAAATGATCATGAAATTTCAACCAGGGAAACGTTCGGGAGAAGATACTCGATTAAGTTTTCTTTTTTTTATATGTTTCGAAATCTTTAGCGAAATCAGGATTAATTATCTTTAAATGAGATTATAGAAGACAAAAATGACTATATTAAAGAAAATGTTTTACTAATTATGTGGTTGATAGATTAATTTATTTCAGTAATATAATTTCATTGATAGTTTATGCCTTATTGTCAATAGGACGCATATATAATAAGATCAAAAATTTAAATTTCTAAAATTGAAATGCAGTACCTTAAATTATGAAATAAAAGTCCTTTATCAACATTTGTTATAATTTTCTTTGAACCTTTTTAAAAAATGGGTGTATTTAGAATTAAATAAAAGAAAATAAATTTCTAGGATATTTATTTTTGTAATTTCTTTACGATTTATTCCTTACACAGTTTTTGTCAAGATTTCGATTTTCACATTCTCATCTCTTCTTAAAATTGTTATTTTCTTCACATTTGATTTTGACATTTTTCTTTTTAATTTAAACTATGAAAGAACAGAAACTTATCCATTGTACGTTCAAAAAGTTTTATATTATGAAAATGAAAATTAAGCATTTCTATTAGCAATTTAAATTATACTTTAAAGTTATATTAATCTATGTATGTATCACCCTCTTTATTCATTTTTATAACATTGATTTTTCAATATATGAGCAAATAAATGAGTAAATAAAATAAAACAATATAGAAAAATTTTAATTAATCATCGTAAATTCTTATCAATTTAAGCTAAGCATAAAATGGATGTCTTGTCTTGTCACCTGTTCAATTCTGGAAGCAATATCTCTATAGATTTGAAAACTAATTATTTCAAACAACAGTAATATTTCTAATTTTGGAAATTTTTACAAACGGAAAATTTATAGTTGAAAAATATTACCGGCAAAAATCATAAATGGGCATTTTCTCAATGCCGACAATAGTCAGACATTCGATGGGGAACTTTGTTTTGTTTGCTGCCGCTCGAAGAAAGCGATTTAAAGTCGGACAGAAAATTCGTTGACAAATAGGATGTACGACTCCTTCTTAATATGATGTGACCTAGATAAAACCTTAATTGACGTCATAGATATTTTAAGCCAATGAGAATCGCAATAAAGTAGCGCAATCATGAATTCAACTGGAATGAAAGAAACAACCACTTAATGGTAATTAAGAAAACAAAATGTATATAGTAAAGAAAAGGTCTAATAAATTGCATTTATAATTTTTTCTCTTATTAAATAATTTATTTAATGTTTTCCCAGATTTCCTTCTTAATATTATAATAAATGTTTCTTATCATGAATTTTGATTCCTTAAAATATATAATATTTTTCAGAGGATTTGAAATTTGCAATTTATTATCCTTAATTTTTTTCACATACTGAAAGTTAAAAAAACGTTCTCCCGCTCACTTTTTTAATATATATATACATATATATATATATATATATATGTTTGTACCATGATATATTTTTTTCTTTTATGAAACCTTTTTGTCATTTAGACAAATATATATTAATTAGGATGTCTTAGTTTTTAGTAGAATTTGTTTACATAGGCTTTGGAGGAACTTGCTGTTTGGATGGGCAAAGCTAATAGTTGTCCATTTATCTTAGTTGAAAATTCTGCTTCGTCCCTCTCGTGAGACTTCCTTTCTCTAAAGGAAGTCTCACGAGTTAAAAACGACCAGCTGATCATTTTAAAATTGCCTTTAGTTAAGAAGTTATGTGATACAGGTATAAGGCAAAATAATTAGAACACCTCTTTAAAAAGAATTCGTACAGGGAATATCTGATAAAGGGCTCCCTCGAGTCGAAACAGCAAGCTGAAAAATGGAAGGCATCAGACCAGGCACTGAATTTTCATGTCAGAATAGCTACTCCAAAGGCATTAATTTTGGCAGGTAATCACAGGATCTTGGTCTTGAAAAATTTTACATCACTTAAAAAAACATCACCACGGAATAAGCGTCGTTCTCATTATTCGTAAGTATAAGTTCGAATCCCTACTGAGGGAAGATCCGTCTTGTTTAATAAAGGCAGCTGTGCACATTAAATAGACCGATGACTCAATATTGTGCAAGTTAAGTGGATCTGGGTGTGACAGGTCAAGTATTTGGGGATCTTCTATTCGGACTCTGCTTCTTAATGACAAACGCAGCATTTTCTTTGTCCTTCGAAAAACGTGTTAGTAGATATAGATCGAATAAAAGGTCGATTTTCTTTTCTACATAGCTGATAGAACCAAACTCGTGGCCAGGTGCGTGAAAGTACACTGTTGCAACACAGAATGAATGACTTTACAATCACTTCCACTCAATTTTAAATATGCCTAATTTTGAATATAAGCAGCTGAGTTAAAAGTCTAAAAAAATCTCAGGTTTTAACTATTTCTTTCTCTTTCCCTTCAAAATCACTTTCGCACATGATGTTTCCCGAGTAGAGTATTTGAAATGCACAGAAAGATTAGAACAATCTATTACAGAAAAATATTTTTTCTCGTTTTAAACGCCAGATGGCAGTACTTCACTACTGTTAATGTGTCATTGATGATAGTTTATTTTGTACTAGATATCAGCACTATTTAAGTTTCCTTGAATGAAAAATATGCACTTTTTAATAGCTTTCTTGAAAAGTATACGATTGTTCAGGTGTTGGTATAAATTGGTTAAATAATAAGAGATCGGCATTCTAATATTTTTTTTGTCTATTACCAGACTTGTCTATTATTTTATACTATTTATTTGTCTATTTCCATGGCAAAATTCGATATAAGTATTATTCCATTTCATGCTGATATTACTAATTCAAGTCTAGATAAAGATTTTTTGTACAAACAGATTAAAAATTTTATTCTATAACATCTATTGTTGATTTCTTAAACGTACCCTTGTTAAAAAAATGTTACTGAAAATAGTTTTAAATTATATTGATTGCACACAAAATTTTTCTTCATCTTTTAAAATGTAGGGTAGGCAGCATCCCTTAGCAACAAAGAATCATCATAAAATGAATTTGCTGCCGAGATACATTTAAGTTAAATAAGAGAATAACGTTTTACCATTTATCACAATAGTTTATTGGTGCTTTTTTTTTTAAGAAATAATGTCTCATATTTGCTTTAAATTTCATTACAATTAATTTAGATATTTTCCCAAGTATTTATTTCCAACTGTAGTGAAAATAAATAAAGGTAGTTGGCAACAAGGCTCAAAGAAAGTCCTACTCTTCTATTCCCTGTTGGTCGAAAGCAGTCAACTGAGAAGTCGTCGCCGCTACAATGTATCGGAACCGGTTTCGAGGCTTTCGCCAAAAGAAGTTTTATAACGCTGCTAATGACTTTTCGAATGTATTTTGTGAGGGAATTGTAAACAAAATGATTCTAACGAGACTGTAAATCTTCATTTTCCTGGCTTTTCGAAAGACTTATCGGCAGATAAATCAAGTGAAAGCTTGATTTTCGGCGAGTGAAAACTCTGGGGCTCAGAAGAAGAGGCAGAATGTTCCTTTGTTTACAATTACGCTAAGGCTCTTTTAAAATTCATGCTGTAGCTAAAATAAAAGTAAAAAAACAACCCACGTACACTCTGAGGCAAAAGAAAAGCGCTTCAAATAAGTTATTGCTTACTTATTCTGGAATGTTTTTGAAATGAATTATGGGAAATATTATTCATATTCTATTGAGTGATTGCAAAATGATTGGTTAATTGACAATTCAATTTTGGTTAATTTTGTTTTCAAAGAAATTTGCGTTTCAATTATTATGTATAAGTTATTAGAAATCGATCAGTTAGAGAACGATTGCTAATAAAATGAATGCATAAAATAAAAGAAATGATTTTCAACTATATGTAATAATAACTTCTATGTAATAATAACTTCTATGTAATAATAACCAAATTTGGAAATCATGTATAAAGTTAAAATTTCTATAAAAACGTGTCGTCAAAATTCAGAAACATATTTTTACTTCTAACAAAATGAGAAAAACTTAAAAATTAAAATAGATTAATCGTACCTCATATTCTGTTATTTAACTATGCTGTAAGTGTATTGTGTAGTTATAACACATTAATAAAATATCCTTCGCGGATAAAGAATGCATTTTGTGCTAGAATGTAACATATCCATGAGAAGGGATTCATGACTACAGAGCTTGCTAAAATTCTACGCATCATTGGGAAATAATAGAAAAAGATATCTGAATCATTGGAACATTTTCATCTCTAATGGCTAGAGATGGGTTGATTTTTTCGATGGATTTATTTTCCTTAAATCAATGCATTCTGCCTAACGGACTTTACATTTGTATAATTTATAACTGACTCCTCGATTATAAAAATAATGGACAACATGAAATGTTCAATCCACATGAGCCGATATTTGGGATGAATATCTTTTCTTAAATACTTGTCGTTATACATTTTGTTCCTGAAATATTTTTAGGGCCTGGGATAAATTATTGGCACCCATAGTTAAAAGTATTTTAATCTATTGGATGATTTTTTTGACTTGATTTCTCTCTCAATGGTCATTTTCTGCACGCGAGGGCTGATTAGACCGGGATTTAAGGCTTAAAGTGGATTCCGAACCACTACAAACATCCAAGCTGGGATTGAAACCCACGCATTGTTAAACCGAAGGCAAACGCATTAACCATTTGACTAGCAGCTCGGTTATTGGACGATGTGTTGACTTTTGATGATGTTAAACATAAGTAAGTTTCTTAAAACTTAGAAAAATTTGTTTACATATTTATTTACAATTTAGAGTTGTGCTTTGAACAAATACATGTTCATTCATTTTCGTTCATTTTTTGAACAAATGAAGATTCCTTATTATGCATTAAAAGATGAAAATTCCATCAAGGCTTAGTGATTATACTTCACTAAAAGTTATTAAAGACGTTCGATCTTATCACATTATTGTTGATTCTAATCCCAGAAGGCGTTACATTGCTACACCATCTCCATGAAGTCAAACATTTTGAAAAAAATTTCTAAACAGTTATGGGTTCATTACATTTTGGTATATGAATTTTAATATTCAAATTTTGATTTAAATAGAGTTCATAGTTAGAGAGGTAATTACGACGTCTATTGGACACACGATTGTGGCTCAAATGTAAAAAAAAAAAAGTGTCTGCCTTAATTAACTTAGAATGCACAGATAAAAAACACATGTAACAGATAAATTAAGTGTAAATTTCACTAATGTTTGGCACCGTCCTCTAATCGATTTCTAAATTACAGAAAATTAATCATTTCATAACAATAAAAATATTTTTCATTTAAAAAATTAAGAAATAAATATCTATTTACGAATCAAATTCATGTTGGGTGGTCTGTATTTTAAAAAGCCCCTAACTTTCTCGCCAATTTGGTACTATATTGTTTGCGATATTGATTTATTTCTGGCAACATCGTATTTTTTGCATCATGGATATCATTTTCTTTTTTTAAATATGCACGAAAATCAAGCTTAGTGAAAAATAATAAATAAAAAACTACCAATTTTCACCAACTATACCTTAAAATAAATGTGTCTCATTCCCGATTAATCACGAGAGTCGATTAACCACACTTTGAGTATAATCCGCGATATCTAAATTCTGGAAACAAAATTCAATCTGTAATGTAGAAAAACTGATTCAGTGCAAAGAGCAATAAATTTTTTAATGTTTTTCTAAAGACGAATGGAATAATTTCGTTTATTGGCTTGTTCGCTATAAGTTGTACGAAATTTATTACTGCCAGTTAGAATGGCGATAAACACAGCTAATTAAACCTCGTAAGTTAGAATCAGGGTCAAGTGACGACGTCGAAGCGAGAGCTGGATCAAGTATAGAATTCATCCCCTCCCGGTAGCAAGAACAGTACCTTTTTTAAGCAGGCCACAAAAGCTTTAGAATATTCTTATTTTTCATGTTATACGTATGCTTAAACCACCTACTGTGTGTGTAAATTGTTCAAATAAGTATTTGTTTTTATTTGTGCCCCTTTTCACCTTCATTCTAGGATTTATTCATGGACAAAGGTGAATGCACTGTATTTGTTTATGGATACGTTTGAACTAACGGAGATCCCAAAGTAAGCTGATCAAGAAAGTTATTGTTCATTGATACTGAAAGCAGTTGTTTGGATACCCGGTCCCGCGGAGCATAGTAAGATCAGAGCCGATAAATTTTAAATTTTCTGAGCTCAGGGTACCATTTCATGAGCGTGGTATGGACGCTTGGAGCAAAGAGGGGTAGCTTCCGTATCGACATCAATATTTAGATGTGATTTAATATTGAGGAGATTGATTCAATTTCCAGTTTTGATCGGTAGAAAAAATCTACCAAAAATACTAATATATTGCCCTCTCCAATGCAAACTCTATATTAATACATATATATACTTTCTTCAGTTTTTAGTACTTTAAATAATTCGTTTAAAGTAATGAGTGTTTCCGAAATAAAGAAATTAAATCAAAAATACTCCCTTTAAATGTCGCTGAATCTCAGAAATTCTTCAAATGGGGATTATTCTGAAAAACAGAATTCAGTATCGGTGTGTTCATTCCTCCATAACTGAAACTAGTTATAAGAAGATTTGTCTCTGGTTCAATACGACAAAACAGATATTTTTACAAACTCCTTAATGCCTCACTTACAAAAATTGACATTTCGGATTTTCGGTTTCGGGCGTCAAGGTGTTTCGCTGCTCCGGAACTGAGGGAGGACAATGTTCGCTCATGAACTATCTTGTGGGAACATTAATAGCTTATCTCTTCCGAAATTCGAGTGGACAGGAAGCAGAGGAAGCCGAATACAGTGTCCTGATAAAGCTGCGCAGGAAAGAGTTTTTGACAGTTTGAATTCTTTCGGCAGCCAAGTTGACACTGAGGAGCTGATGCCAAAAGCCGGAGGAAGTTTTACTTTTTATTTTATTTTCAACTTTGTGATTACACAAGTAAACGCTTAGAAAACAGCTTCATGAGAAAACGTAGTTTTCAACCGCTTAATCGTTCATTCAGAATTGACATTAGTGTTTCGCAATATACGTACCAGCCAATATGATAGGAAACCGAAGGGTTAAACTGGACAGCTATTCATTTCTTTTGACTAATTTGAGAATAATCTTAAAATATATAAGTAACGTTGCTTAGAACTCCTCGTAAGTAGCTTAGACCGTGATGAATCCATGTAAAATTCCGCTCCAGAATGCTTCCAAGTGCTCGCCAATTATATCAAAATTTTATTTACACTTGCTTCCAAAAAAAAAAAAAAAAACATGTGGTTTTTTTCTCCCTTTTAATATTGCCACTTATGCATAAATTCTATAAATAATAAAGTATTAATGACTTCATTACCCCTCTTCTTCTTACATTCCTGCCGAGTAACTTTTTTAAGGAAATAGTATACAATATATTTTTGATTTTTGAAGTGTTTTTTTGGCTTTTTTTAGCGAATATGTTTTCGCCTTCCTAAATACGTCCTCAGTTAGATATGAATTGGAATGCAGATGAAGAGAGTCTTGAATTCAGTATTTGATAGCTTTGTAACTGACGGGAATTTTTAACCATTTTTACATGTTATTCGTTTTTAATAAGGTATAGAAAAGATTATATACATATATACTATAAAAGTGAGAATTCTTTCTTTATTTAAAACATCAGATAATGTTTATTCATTATTTTCAGATACTGTTTATTAAATTATTTATTTCGTAATATGTATCTATTTATGAATTAAAATATGGAACTTAATGTTTTCCTATTTAAACCAGGAAAAACCAATATTTATGCAACTTTAAGCCAAACAACTAGTAATATATGCAAATTGAACAATCATCAAAAATGAAAACATTTATTACAGTTTATCACCTGATGTATGCATAGATTCAAAACTCAGAAAAAATAAATGAATATTAAGTTAAAAAAAACTGCATTAAAATGCTTTGAAATTCCTGATTTATTTTCACATTCATCTGTTGATAATCATGCCATTCTTTTCATCCGGAAGATAAGCTATGCACACTCGATGCTGCATACAACTGTCGCCTGCCTCTCTATTTATGTCGTGAGGAAATTCTGACAGGAAGAACCTACTTTACATGTCATCCTATTCACGTCATTGGATTCTAGTTTGAAGCAATAAAATATTTGTTTATATTTAGTGATTTTGTTGTAGCATCCTGTGTAACATTATGAAGGAAGAAAATTATCGCCAATTGTTGTAGTTTATTTACATTGAATTTTTTATTATTTTACTCAAGCCCATGTATATTATTTTTTATTTTCGTATGATACAAGTGTTAAATTTATAATTAAAAAATTAGAATATGAATTATTTATATATATACATATGAGAATAAAGTTTTTATTTCTTTTTTTTTCAATGTAATAGAGATTTAAGTTAACTGGTCTATTTCTCCCTAAGATTTCGAAAGAAAATTTTTTAATCTTCAACATTTCCAAACATAGACATTATTGGAAACGGTTGTTTCTCTTGCTAGAAATAAGCAACAGGAAGGCGCAATCACTTCCAGAATTGTTTCTGGAACCTAGCTTCAAGTTCTTACGGAATTATTTACAATAATTTACTGTGCAAATCTTAAAGTGAAGAAATGTTGGACAGTACAAAAAATATTTTTAATATAATTCAAAAATGTTTAAAAAATAAACCAGCTTTGATCAATTTGTTGAAAATTACTTTGTAAGTCTGGATGAAATCTTTGAATTCCATAATTCTCCTACTTGGGCGGAAATAAAGGCATATTTATTTAGCTAGTATTAAAAATCAAGAAGACTGAAGACTTAAAAATATTATTTCCTTAGAGGAAGCCCAATATAACAGGAAAAGTAATATAAATTTTCGGTAAATTTATTTACAAAGTTTTTTATTTTCATATTTGAAAGATGAAATCACATATTATCAGTTCTAAATTTATTAAATTTTGTATAGAAAGGAAAAATTTTGAATTTTTATAAACGTTACATTTTCAAGTTTAAACATTAAGAACATTCCTTTTAACAGAAAATTGTATCATTTAAAAGTTTCAGAATTATGATTCTATCAACAAACTCATAAGAATGAACTCTTATTTTTAGCTTTGCTCAAGGTTATATATATAATAAGACGCATAGCAAATGTGAAACAATTATTAAACGGCGTCTTGCAATAAGACAATCATCAAAAATGGCTATTTATAAAAATAAAATAATAATAAAAAAAAAAACGCGTAAGTTATTTTATATTTTTTTTCACTATGCACAGCGACAATTTACTGGAGGAGGAAAGATAGGCGACATTATGCAAATTTGTCGTGTGCGCAAGCTTGGAAGTGACTTGAGAATGGCGTAATCAACATATTGACTGCATACTATAAAGTATGGCCCGTCATTGGGTTCCGACGAATAGGTCGTTATATTTTGGACGTAGTGCAAACATATGGACTTTCGCTCGCAGATTTAATGAAAATACTTAGAATCCATTAAAAATATTTCCAATGGTGTCACACGTAGCGGTCGGTAATGTTTGTATAACAATTGTTGCCGTCAGCTAGTCTATATTGTAACTACGGATGGATGGTCTACAATGCAAAGAATTACCCATGAATTTTACACTGCTCAACCTAACATGTTAGCTCCCATGCTGGGGCTCCTCGTGGCCTAGTGGTATGACAGAGTTCTTCGGCACAAAACGTTCCAGGTTCGATTAGAGCCAGTGAAGAGCAACAGGAATTGGATATTGCGTTGTCCCCTTCAGAATGCTTGTCACCCGGGGAAAGAGTTTTTATGGTTTCCTTCCTTTTGTTACGGGAACACATTCCACTATCTATGGAAAATTGTTCCGGGTGACAATTATAGAGATGTATACTGAAATGCTTCTGTTGTTGAACAATGATGATGAAACATTTCCTATTAGAAAAATTTAACACTTATGACTCTTTATAATGAAAATATCCTTAGTAGGCTCAAGTTTCGAACCTGTTATTTTTTGGTCTCAGAAATAACACCTTTTCCAACCACAATCTGCAATGGTTTCATGCTTCTATTTCAGTACTGAATTATTTGTAATATGCCGGCTGATGGTTAAGTGGTTTGAGTTCCTGACTCCTTATCTGTGGGTTCCGGGTACGAATTCCGAATCTGGTTTACGTCTCCCTTTCTCTCTGTGTTTGTTTGTCCTTTCTTTTGAGATGATGAATGAATGAAGCCCACCCTAAAAGAGTTTGTGGTAGTATGACGTGGATAAGGCTACTAACCTCCGTGACTTGATTCACATGTACCCACCAGATAACGATAAATGAGTAGCAGTTTTCGACCTTGTTGAGGTAAAGGTTTAGCTATCCAGTGCCCGCGATTATTTAAAAATAATTGGAATATTTTATCAAAAATAAATAACAAAAATGTGCTTCAGAATAATTAAGAAATGATCTCAGTTGTTGCGCTTGATTACGCCTTATAACCGGTAATTACAAATTCTGAATCAAAATCATATTGAAAGTACACACGTTCGACAGAGGGTGAGCAACATTGACGGCAGGAGACAGTTTCGCTTCGAAAGGTCAATATGCTGTCTTAAAAAGAAAGAAACAATGAGAAGACCCTTAAAAAGAGAAGATCTTGCGATGTCCCTCGCGACTCGGCTCTCACCTTGAGATAAAGATAGCATGAAAAAACTCACACGTGAAGCGTGAAGCATGAACAGTGAGCGGCGGATACATTGTCGCGAGCACTCATCCGAGACGAGGTGGACGCCGGCGGCCTGCGGATGAGCCACATATTGATTTATCAAACGACATTTTTCCTTCATAACGAATGGAGAATAAATTAGTTACAATAGGTTGCTCCGTGCAGCCTATTTAAATCATGAATGGGGGGGGGGTTGGTTGGTTGGTTGGTTGGTTGGTTGGTTTTTATGGCGCAAGGTCCAGGTAAGGACAAGCTGCGCCAAACACAAGATATTATACACAAGTTTTTTTTCATTAATTAAAAGCATAAAATAGAAATATAGTTAAAATGTACATAAAAAGTATAAAATAGAAATATAGTTTAAATGTACATAAAAAGTATAAAATAGCAATATAGTTAAAATATATATTAAAATATGTAAACATACAATATACACATGTATAAGATTAAAAACTTGTATTTAAATAAAATATTTCTAAATTAAATAGAATTCATAAATCCTATGTCTTTTAAAAACGCAAATAAATTGCGATGGGGTGGTTCCCCAAGCAGATCTTCTAATGTTAAAATATTACTATTAAAATATTTAAAACGCTGATGGTTAAAATCTGGACACACAATTAAAATGTGATATACTGTAAATGGTTCATCACACTTTTCACACCACAGTAGAGATCACTTAAGATCAAATGTTTGTGGGTGAAACGCGTGTGACCAATTCGAAGGCGAGTCAGTCTGACATCTGCGCTTCGTGGAGATAAAACAGATAATGGAATGATGTATGAAAATATGGAATGGAGTTTGTTGCTGACTTGCAGGTCCCAGGATTCCTGCCAAAGAGAATATATGAAATGTTTGAATCCTTTCTCATGTCCATTGATGGTATTGAAGGCAAAATGGGAAGTAGCTGCAGATTTAGCGGCAGCATCAGCTTTCTCATTGCCATCTATTCCTATGTGCTTGAATCCAACAAAACAGTATCTCAAATCCCTTGTTAGTAACTGAATCAATTAATTTGAATATTTTAGACACAACTGGATGGCAATTATTGTTGTTATTCCTCAAAGCTTCTAATAACTCATACTGTCAGTGTACACACAGAATTTACGTTCATTTTGGTTTGTAGCAGCTGAAGTGCTCGGTATATAGCCGTAGCCTCAGCGGTGAAGATGGAGCAGGATTTGTGAAGGCTATAACTGTAGGAGGTATCATCAAGATAAACTCAACAGCCAACTGATCCTGGACATTTGGATCCATCCGTAAATACTGGAGTGTAAATAGTGTACTGACAGCGATGGAATGAATAAAGCTGTTGAAGAATAGCAGTAGTTGTGTCTGATTTTTATTCTTACCAAAGGGATTTAGCACAATAATGTGTGGATTATACCAAGGAGGATGTGCGAAAGGTCGGTAGACTCGATTCGGACATCACATAGGTCAGAAAGCAAAAAATTAGATTTAATACGAGAGAGAAAAAGGTTGAATGCTTGATGGTCTAGCATTATATAATCTCTTAAGAGCAGCACTTGGAATCGTGGAACGCAAGGGATGATGAGGTGAGGACATTATTTTTGAATAATAATTAAGACAGCTGTATCCGCCGCAGGTCTAATGGCAATTGGTGGCAAATTACATATAGACTCTGGACGGGTGATGTGCGAAAAGCTCCACAGCATATCCTTAAAGCAGTATGGTGAACAGTGTCCAATCTGCGTAAGATGGAGAAGTCTAGCTGATCCATAACCAACACAGCCGTAGTCAATTCGAGATAAAATTACAGACTGATAAATTCTTAGGAGTGATGCGCGATCTGCACCCCAAGATGTATTCGAAAGCACTTTGAGGATGTTAAGCAGTCGCTCACATTTCTTCCGCAGATGTAAAACATGCGGAAGGAAAGTTAACTTCTTGTCAAAAATCACGCCAAGGAATTTTATCTCACTGACTACAGGAATGGGTCTATTATTTATGTGAAGCACAGGATCATTATGGTAGCTAGTTTTCTTACAGAAATGGACACAGCAACTCTTACTAGGAGATATACTAAGACCATTCCGTTCACACCAAGTGGTTAAATTATTTACAGCTGTTTGCAATTGTCTCTCAATTATATTCATGTTTGAACCCTGATATGAAATTTGTAAGTCATCAACATACAAAGTGCCATGAACAGAAGATGGTAATTGATGGAGTATGTCACTGATGAAAAGGTTAAAGGGTTACGCTTAAATGCTACCTTGAGGACACCCTCAGCTTGACTAAAAGTATTGGAAATTGTAGTTCCAACGCGCACTTTAAAACGCGTGAGGCCAGAAAATTTTGGATAAATATTGGAAGATTACCCTTAAAGCCAAGATTATGCAGAGTACGGAGAATACCATAGCGCCATGTACGATCATATGCTTTCTCAACGTCGAAGAAAATTGCAACGAGATGGTTTCTCCTCACGAAAGCATTTCGAATTCGGGATTCTAGATCTACTATGTTATCTATAGTGGATCGTCTCTTCGAAATCCGCTTTGATGAAGATGTATGCAATTATTCTTCTCTAAGACGTAAATGAGTCTAGCATTGACCATACGCTCAAATGTTTTGCATAAGCAACTCATGGAAACTATTGGACGATAACTCAGAGGGTCAGATGAATCTTTTCCAGGCTTCAATATTGGAATCACTATCGCTTCTCTCCATGAAGTAGGATAAGCATGCTCAGTCCAGATTCTATTAAACAATGAAAGTATGTTTAAGAAAGAATCATGATTTAAATGACGGAGCATTTGATACGAGATTCCATCTGGTCCTGGCTAGTGTCGTTTGCTTTAGATAAAGCAGACTTCAATTCTGACAGTTCAAAATCACAATTATAGGGTAGAATATGTCGATCATGAAAGCTTAGATGTATTCGCTCAGCGATTCTTTTTAATCCTTAGAAAAGTAGGATTATATGAATCAGGCTGAAACACTAGCAAAGGTTTCACCGATGACATTAGCAATATCTACCGCTGAGGAGTGTATTGCAGCTCCGGTTTTTAATACAGGAATGGAATAATCCTGATAAATACCATTGGCTGCTTTAACTTTCCTCCATAATTGTTTACTTGTTGTCGATGAATTGATTGATGACGTAGCGAATCCAAGATTCTCTTTGACTCTGACGTCTAACTTTTCGAGCTTCAGCTTTGGCTTTTTAAAAGCAACAAGATTCTCCGTAGTAGGGTATCTTCGGAATATATTCCATTGCTTCCTTTGTTTCTTATAGGAGGAGTTGACACTTTTCATTCCACAAGGTTTCCTGTGTTTATGTGGAATGATGGAATTTTTAGGATAGCAACATCCGCAGCTCTGATTATTGTGTCGGTGACAAATTTAACGGCATCATCTATCACATCTGTCTTAACTCTTGTCTCACTGATCACAGCCAATTGCGTGAAAAGTGACCAATCGGCTCGACTGTACTTATAATTAGGTGGTTTGTGACACACACTATTACTTCCAGCCTGAGGCACGATTAGAGGGAAATGATCACTATTGTAGAGGTCATTTCCAACTTCAATTCAGCAATGGCAAGAGTGATGGAGAACATATAGCTAAGTCAGAGAGTGAAATGTCCGTGTAGGTCCGTGAAAATAAGTTTTCTCGTTGGTATTTAGCAGACAGAGGCTATGGTCAGAAATGAACTGCTCTATCTGTCGACCACGAGAATTTGTATCATCACTACCCCACAGAAAATTATGACCGTTAAAATCACCGAGCAATAAAAATGGAGTTGGGAGTTGATCAACCAAGTCATTCAGTTCTTCTGCTTGGATGACATCATTTGGTGGTAAGTAAAGACTACATACTGTTATTAGACATGTGGTGTGGATTCTCACAGCCACGGCCTGGAGTGTAGTTCTTAACTGATGTGCTGTACTGGGGTAATTGTTTGATGTAATTATGCACACTCCACCAGACACAGCAGCATCACCACCATTATCCTTTCTGAAGCACTGAAACCCACGCAGTTTGGTGACAACAGTGGGCTTCAGGAATGTCTCCTGGAGAGCCACACATGCGGGGTGAAAGCGAGAGATGATGGATTTGATGTCATCAAAGTGAGAACGAAAACCGCGACAATTCCAGGAAACAAAGGAAGTCACGAATGGAATATATTCTAACCTTTATCACTGTTGCTTATGGTCATTTCAGATGAGTCTTCAGAATTGAAATCATCATCTGATGGATGCAGCTTGACAGTGTCTGCATCCAAACACAGAAGAGCTTTTCTTGCTGTTAACGAAGGCTTCCGAACGCCTTCTTTAGCTATTTTAATTTCCTAGCCTTCAAGGCTTTTGATTTTGCCAAAGCTGATTTGGCAATTACAGTTGCAGATGATTCTGTGTTTTTTTGCTTAGGAGCAAACTAACTGTAGAAACAGAATTTGTTTCTGTTTGGGTGCTGGAGGATCAGGTCACTTTTTTGTCATAGTTGCATAACTGACACCAGGAGTGGGAGTTCTGGAACTAACTGTGCGACAAGCTTCTGCATAGGAGACATTGTTTTTAATTTTGAAGGTGACAATTTCTTTTCCAGTTGCCAAACGGGACAAGATCTAGAATAAGAGGTGTGAGTCACCTTTACAGTTGACACACATTTCTTTGGCTTTGCAGGTAGTACTATCATGGTCGTCAACTTGAGAACAGTGAGCGCAAGTAGGTTTCCCTCTGCAAGCCATTTTAGAATGTCCATAGCGTTGGCACTGGAAACATCTGAGAGGATTCGGGATATACGGTCGCACTGAACAACGCATGTAAGCCACTTTGATGTACTGTGGCAAGTCTGGCGTTGCAAAAGTCAAAATAAGGTGTTTGGTATTTAATATAATACCATCCCTTTTGATTTTTATTCTTTTGACAGCGCAGACTTTTGGCTTTTTAAGTTGTCTAAAATTTCATCAGTGGACGTATGATACAAATCCTCTGCAGAAATTACTCCCTGTACAAAATTTAGTCTAGAATGAGGCTCTACTGTGACAGGTATGTCAACAAGTAATTTCATACTTTGTATCATCAGAGCCTGCTTTTCAGATGTTGTCTCAATAAGTAAATTTCCCGTTCGTAGTTTTTTTACAGATTTCACTACTCCTAGATGAGATGTTAATCCTTTTTCAATCAGAAAGGGAGAAACATATTCAAAAGATCCTCCAGTTCTTTTCACAATGAAGTATTTAGCATTAGACATTGGCATTTGTTGCTCCCGAGGGAGTGAAGAGAAAGTTGATTTATTCATATGGATTGGGAGAAAATTCAGGGACTAGACGACACCACCCACCACGGAGCCCTACGAGGGGATACATGTTAACTGTACCAGTGCTAGTCAGTCCCTATACGCTCACGGTACATCCCTGAAGTGGACTCCACCCTTAACGAGTCACCCAGTAGATGTACCGATCGCTTGATCCATAAAGCCGATTGATGTGCTGAGGACCACAACACACCTCCCGTTTACCTGAAGCAGAGGCCAAAGCAATGTGTTGGTCTCAGGAGGCCTCAATTACCAGGATCCTCCTTTCCAGGGACACGGGTCTCCACGCACGGCAAACACGTGGGTGATTTAGTCCTCAAGAGTAGCTAATAGCAACAGAGCGGCGAAAGCTACTCAAGGGAGCCCCTCAACTCTTTCGAGGAAACCACAACGAGGGAGAAAAGGAAGGAAAAGCAGAAGAGTAGACGAGAGAAGAAAATATAGAAGAGGAAAGATCACTAGGGTACCTCGGGATTGTGACACCCGTATTTACCTAAAGAAGGTAAACCCCCTGAGGGGGAATGGGGGGGGGACAGCTCAGCATTTAGGCAGAATGTATTTGACTGCAGTTTCATCTATGGGTAATACAGTCTGACTAAATCAATTGATATTTTTGGTAGCTTAACAGGTGAAAGATTTTATTAGGTATTTGGACATTTACCTCATCAGGGGACTTTTATAAACAGGGATCATGTGTTTCAAAGAAGAAATTCGGAAAATTCGTGAGCACGCACTCCGACCTCAATGCATACAGTAGGCAGAAATCCTAGGTGACACGTTTATTATGAAGTTTATGTATATAGGGAAAAAAAAGCTTGAACGGATGGGTAGGATCGGGGGATCGAAATTCGTCGCTCATACTTTTGGTAACACATTATGATTTCTTATATAAAGTGTGTAGTAAGAACTAAGACATGCTATAGATATTGCCAAGGTCAGGCTAGAAGTAAAATAGGTTGCCCTCTCTCCTTCGAATCAATGATGAGTAGTTCAAACCCCACCTTGGGTTCAAATGTTTGCAGTATTTTAGAATCCACTTTAATCTGTGGGTTTCCGTATTAACTAGCATTCCTATGCAAAAATTCACCGTTGAGTGACAAAGCCAAATTAACCCACCAAATTAAGTATGAGAAATACACAGCTTGTGAAATATATGTTTCATGATTTGACACAGTAATATATTTAAGCTAACAGAGAGAAACTGTCGGAAGTGTAATTTCATACTTTTCAAAGCTGTTTAGCTTCTGCAAAAATGTTTCATGTATCTGATTCACAAATCGCAGCAGCAGAAACTCAGAAAACTCCCAACCTAACAAATACACAGGCCAGGAACAGCACATTACATTTTAAATAGTGTTCAATTTAGAGTGGAATTAAACCTGAAAATTCTCACATCAAATTACTTCGATATTAATATAAAATTCATGAACTTTTCCTACAATCATTTTCGCTAAATTTAATATTTTTCCGTAACAATCTTTATTGGATAGCAATTATTTTAGAGCATCTTCCATTCGGATGCACTTTGCCTGCCTTTCATGAGAGAATGGTTGTATAAAAATAATTTATCATTAAAACATATTTAATGTCAGGAAGTACATTTAAAATTTCCAAAATGTATCAGTTTGAATCAAAGAAATACTCCAACTTAGAGATAGTGAAGCATATTGAATACAAATCTAAAACCTTTTCAGCTCATTTTAATTATATAATCTGGTTTTAGATATAATTTTGAATATAGGTCTTAGTTAAGAGACTATTTTGAATCCAGATCTGAATTGGGTTTCGTATTAAGAAATCGAATGCATGCATCAAAATTTTATGAATATTCTATATTCCATTACCAATTATTTAATTATCATGAGTTTGTTAATATTTATTTCATGTTTGAAAGTCTCATCTGTAAATCTAGAAAAAAACATTTCGAATATCATTTAAATGAAGATATTTGACTTTTGTCTATAAGTTGATATTATACATAACTCTCATTAACATTTTCTCGTGGTTATTATTTCTCTTAATTTAACCATTATTTTCAGCCACAAAAGTTGAAAATTCAATAAACTATACTCCTAGTTACAAGAAAGATCGAAAAAAAAGACACCTGTCGCTACAGTTCTCCACATAAATTCAAATGTGATGGATATAAAAAAAAAACAAGCTTGTAAGAGCTCACCCAAAGGAAATTATCTTCATTAGTCGAACGGAACAAAAGAAATGTTAATAATTTGTCCCCTGTCTGTTGCATTAATTGAAGAAAAAATTGCCTTCTTTGCCGCATTAATTAAAAAATTAAGATATAGCACGCTATGACATAAGACTTTTTTTTCCATACCTTGCTTTTAGCTTGCCGCATGTCATTTCTGAAGATACTCGGGTTAGGAAAAAAGGGGAAATTGTTTTCCCTCTTTTTATGGTAATATGTGCATTGTTATGCGGTACCTGTCCGGCTTTTCCTTACCGCGAGAAGGGATTTTTTGTTACTACATTTTAATTTTTGTTTTAATATCATTGTGTGATGGATTTAGAGGATCTTTTGTCTATTCGTATCCATGACACAGGCTGGGAATTAATCAAGGGGAAAAAATGGAAACGGAAATCGGAAAAATAAATTTGAAAGTGGGAAAAACTACGTCAAAAATTAGAGTATCTACTGTTGTTTCTCAGATTTACTTTTATACTAAATGGAAAAAGTAATATAATATGAATATTTCATATTGAAATTATTAATTAATGTCAGCACAAAAATTATTTATTCGTCTAGAAATATATATTCATAAGTAATTATTTCAATAGCACATAAAATATACGATGAAGCATTGAATACAAATTATATAGTTAAAAATATTAAAAATAACTACTTTTAAAATTATGCAATATAAAAGAGTTTTATTCAAAATCAATGTTGCCGATGTTAATAAAGTTTGCAGAGAGAAAAAGTATTTTAATAATTTAGACACACTCCTTCCTTGTAAAATGCTTAAATGTGAATTTTTTAAACTTATTAAATTATATAATCACGAATATAAATGTATATACTAAAGGCATATATATAAATAGTTACAGATAAAAATAAATTAAACTTTGTTTGCGTTAATACCTCAAAATATTTTGAAAGACGAGGATGTTTCCCAGAATTCATTTTGTTTATTAATAGCTTCATGAAGAATTCATAGCAGTTTCGAAGAATTATCAAAAATATTCAAAGACTTCGAATGCCTGACTCAATATTTCATAGAAAACATTTATGTAGAATTTGTAAGAATGAGTTATGAAGATGCAGCAGTGCATGCACACACAACCAAACATTTGGAATTTTGTTGAAGAAGAGAATAAGAAAAGAATCCATGTACTTTCTTATGTTATATACATGTGCTGAAAAATTTTTTTTAGGATTAAATAATACTTTATATGCGTAAAAATGTATTAAGTATAAGAGAAATAGGCAATGATAGTTTAAAATTTTCAATATATATATATATATATATATATATATATATGTTATGTATATTATATCGATTTCTCTCTCTTCCCTAATATATATATATATATATATATATATATATATATATATATATATATATATATATATATATATATATATATATATATATATATATATATAAGCATATTGTATAAGTGCCAGTTAATTGAACAGGATTTTATAGTTCAGTACAAACATGTTCTAAATTGAAAAAAAAAAAAAAAAGGCCACAAGGGTAATAATTCAGGAGCCATCTTAATTATTGCGAAACAGAGTTTTCAACATTTTTATACAATTCTTTAAACTCTCTCGATGAAATATATTTTTTTCAATACTGCAATAACAATTAATTTTAAATGCATTTTAATAGAAAAATTGGCAAACATACTAAATTTTAATTTTAAACCAAATATTTGATTCTTTTATAATCATTTTTAACTCATTTTAAGTGGTTATATTGCACGAAGTTTCGAAACATTGAAAAACAAAGAAATAATGTGAGCAAATATTTTCACACATAAATGTATTTTTACTAGAATTAATTATATCATTTTCCCCAATAAAGTTATTACACTTTACCTACCTATATTTCAATACTTACCAAACTGCAAAATTTCTATTTGTGAGACTTGAAAGATCTCTAGAAATATAAACTTCTGAGTTATTGAAGATTTAGTATAAATATGTACCCAACAATAGTTAAATATAATGTGACAAGTCAGATGTACGCAGTCACGATAACTTCATACTGATAGTTAGCAGTGGAAAAATTTCTTTTAGATATCAATACATATAATTAGGATATTTTTAATTCCTGTTTATAAGTAGAGTATGGAATAGGATGCATTTCTTGAAATCAATCCTTCAATGGAAGCAACTAGCCGTGTACCTAGACTGAAATGAAATTCAGTGCAATGTAGGAATTCATCCAAATTTATACAATTTTAAAAGCAAAATGGTTCTTAAGCATGTGATTCCAATAACTTGATTAAACTTAATTACAAAAATCCAAAATGTCGAATATTACTGTATGAATTAACATAAATTATTCTACACATTCCCACAGAAACAGATCCAATATTCTTGTTTTTATATTAAAAAAAAGTTACACTTCCATTTAAGAATGAAAGTATTTTCAAATTTAAAAATTGTTTCCAGCATAAAAAGACATCTAAGTTGAAACACTTTTAAATAGAAATGTCTTTTATGTTAATTAATGGTTATTAATTTGTCATAATGAATGTAATGAATGATATCAACTTTCAGCAAACTAACATTACAGTAATATTTATAGCTACAATAATTGATGTGTGAGTATACTGCTGGCCATTCAAATTGCAACAGCAAGAAAGACAAGAGATAACAAAACAAAATTTATTTATTTTGAAGATAACATGTTGGCCAAGTATCAAATGATTAAATTTGTAGACTTCTAGGAAGCGTGGTTCCCTGCCAAAATCAGTTGACAGAGTAGACATTGTTGGAGATCACCGCTGCCACTTGCCTCGGAATTGATTCAAAGGGACTTTTGATATGTTCTTGGGATGCAGCAGACTAAGCAGCTTCCACACGTAGCCAAAGTTGATCTGGTGTGGCAGCTGGGGATCTAATCTGTGTCAATCGAAGATCAACTACGGACCACATGTTTTCAAGTGGTGGTAGATCCAGTGAGCGAGCCGGCCAGGGAAGCAATTCAATCTAGTGAATGACGAAGAACCCTTGAAAAGTGCGTGCCACGCATTATCCTGTTGAAATATTACTGTGGGTAAGCCCTGAACGTAAGGAAGGACAACTGGCTACAACACCTTGGAGAAGTTCACATTGACACCAGCGAACTTCCCTGTACCTAATTCCAAGGAGTTTCACCAGTTTAATGGGAGCTGCTGGGACTTTTATTTAAAAATATATTAAAAAATGACTTTATAAAAATTTGTACAACAGTTGAATATGATTATCTTACAACAGGGCTTTAAATATGCAATCAATTTTTGGTTAATTGTAAAGATAAAAACAAGATGAAAATATAATGGAATCTATGATAAATTATATGCAGTTAACATAATTGTAATTTTGCAAAGTTCTTGATTATAATTGAATAAAAATTTATAAATCATATTAAAAAAGTTTTTGATATTTACAAAGACAGAACCTTAATTTGGTCAAAACATGTTCTTAGCTAAGTTGTAGAAGAATTCCCAATCCAACAAACTAAGTTTTCATTGTTTATTAGGAATTCAAATGTTTTATTTAATTTTGCTCTTCCTGTACGATTTCTCAGAATTCTCTTCTTCCAGAGGATTTTCTAATTTTCGCTGGGTATTTCTAAATTCCAGGATAATGTTAAAGAGCAAGTTGTTAAGAAGTGGAGTGGATTGCCTTCTTTTCCACAAGTGCAATCATTGGAATCAGAAATATGGAACCTGTGGAAGTAAGATGGAAATGGCCCGTGCCCTGTAAAGAAAAGTACCTCATTCCTAGTCCAGTTAAGGGTTTTTCTGCTAACTTTAGCTATCATCTCGTGTGCATTTCTTCCAGTTATTCCATTATTTCAATCTTCCTGCCAACGATCCAATTTATCCAATTATCAAGTAAAGATTTGGTATGACAACGTGATAATGGTAGGACCTGAGAAGAATTACTTAATAGTGCAGCCTCTTTTGCAAGTCTGTCCATTGCCTCATTTGCTTCTGTACCTTAATGGGCCTTTACCTAACCAATCCTGATGTTATCTGATGTTGTTAGGAGATCTTGCATTTCTCGTACCATAGGACATTTGTTAAAAGGATTAGATAAAGATTTGAGGCATGCTTGACTATCTGACCAGATGTTTGTTGGAAGAGGTTGTGAAGCAGCTACTTGAATGGCTATACGCAGATCATATACTTCAGCTTGATATACTGTGTTCTCAGGTTGTATTCCAGTACTCCAAATACTTTGTAATCCGAGTTCAGAGTATACTATCATTCCGGATCCATTTTTTTCTTCTATTTTTGAGTCATCTGTGAAAATTGTTAGGAAGCCTTCACTGAAACATGGTATATGGTTTTGCTTATGTATTTTTACTTTTCTTTCTATATTGAATACTCCAGGGTGGATTGTTTCTCCTTTTATAACTTATTCAATCAAATTTTTTGCAGGAAGAATAGGATCCACTTCACAAGGAATTTGTGGCCTTGCATGCCTTGTAAACTTTGCCTCGGCTTCTATTTTTAGGTAGAGAGGAGGTATTCCAGTTATAACTTGAAAAGCTGCTGTAGGAGTCGTTCTAAACGCACCAGGGATGTTCAGCAAAAATCTCCTTTGAATCGAAGTAAGTAATTGTTTTGCCCTTGTTGTTAATGGTGTTCCCCAAATTGCTGCCCCATGCGCCAACATTCTCTCTATTACAGTTTGATATAGTATGATTCGGTGTCTTTGGGAAATTCCCCAATTGTTTCCTGCTCTCCTTAAGAGGTTTTGCTATAATACATAGCTCTATTGGCCTGTAATTTTAGATGTGCTATGAAGTTTAACTTTGTGTCAATTATTACTCCTAGAAGCTTAATTGTGTCATTTTTCTTCACTCTGCTGTTTCCCCCAAAAGTTTGTGGACTACATTTAAGCTTTGCTATTAGAATATATTTGGTTACCTTGGAGAAGAAGCGCTGGCTGTTTAATGTACCGGTAATGCGTACTAGAGGTATGTGAGAGTGATATCCAATACCACCCTATACTATAATACCCGATGCAGGACTAGTATGGTGGTTAATAACACAGCTGTTCAGCTTCCTCTCTCCACTGTGTCTCTAGACTCGAATGTGATTATCGTGGTGTTGCAGATAAAAGCGCTACTCGTCAGTAAAGACAATTTTATTCCCTTCGGCTGTTCACAACCTTCTTTCACTCATCATTGGCAGTTGAGATGTAAGTGATTCTGCGTTAAGGGTAGACGAAACATGGACGCCTTGCGGACTGACCACTCTGTTGAAAACGACATAGAATGGTACTCGAAGACATTGGATGTTGCCTTACAGACTAAAAGTGCTGTGGTTTGGTTTATGATATGGATGAGCTATTAATCACTGCTATGCGCAACATTGACCAGTCATCATGTGAAATGGTGCACTGAGGTGGATGTAATCGAACACGCACGTACATCGTGCCCTCCTGCATTCAACAATCACATTTCCGCATTACAGTTGTTTGGCTTCGTCCTACGCAACTACTGATTTCCCTGAAAGGTAATCCACAATCTGGGTAGGCCACTGTCCTTCCTCTGTCGAACACGGATGTTTGATAAAAAAAAGAACGCTGTTTTCTAGTGGATCGTTTTTTTTAAAATGAAAATCCGCTAGAAAAACACAATTGCCAAACATGAAATCGTCGAAATCTCAAAGCCTTAAATAGCTCTTTAAAGTGGCACCGCAGGCGAACATGATGTGCGTCTGTGCTGAAACTCTAATCATTTGTATATCTCATTTCCGATAATGCATTATGTAAATTCCATGTTATTTGCATGCTTTCTTCAGGGTATTGCATTTACGGTGGCCAGCAGTGTAAAAAATTTCTTTAACCAAGGAAATAGTTCAGTAGAAGTTTTATCGTTCAATAAATATATACTACTGGCCATTGAAATTGCTACACTAAGAAGGCGACATGCTAAAGACGTGAAATTTATACGAAAGGAAGAAGGTGCTGTGATATGCAACTGATTAGCTTTTCAGCGCATTCAGACAAAACAGGCGCCAGTAGTGACACCTACATTGTACTTAAATGAGGAAATTGTTCAGCCGGTTCCTCATACACAAATTGCATTGGAACGTTGTTGCCTGGTGAAAAATTGTTGTGATGCCTCACGTAAGAAGGAGAAATGTGTGCCAGCACGTTTCTGACTTTGATAAAGGTCGAATTGTAGCGTACCGGGATTACGATTTATCTTATCGCAGTATTGCTGCTCGCGTCGGTCGAGATACAATGACTGTTAGCAGAATATGGAATCGATGGGTTCAGGACGGTAATACGGAACGCCATGCGGGATCTCAATGGCCACCAATCACTAGCAGCCGAGAAGACAGGCATATTATCCGCAAGGCCGTAATGGATCGTGCAACCACGTCACGAGCCGTGAGTCAAGAAACGGGGTTGTTTGGAAGACAACAAGTGTCTGCACGAACAGTTCGACGACGTTTGCAGCAGCATGGACTCTCAGCTCGGAGACCATGGCTGCGGCTTCCCTTGACGCTGCATCATAGACAAGAGCGCCTTCAATTGTGTGATCAACGTCGAACCTGGGCGCACGAATGGCGAGACGTCATCTTTTAAGATGAATCCAGGTTCTGTGTACAGCATCATGATGGTCGCATCAGTGTTTGGCGGCATCGTGGTGAACGCACACTGGCAGCGTACATTCGTCATTGTGACACTGGCCCATCACCTGGCGTGATGGTATGGGGTGCCATTGGATACACGTCTCAGTCACCTCTTGTTCGAATTGATGGTGCTTTGAACAGTGCATGGTACATTTCTGGTGTGTTACGACCCGTGGCTCTACTCTTTTTTCGAGCCCTGCGAAACCCTACGTTTCAGCAGGATAATGCCCGACAGGATGTTTCCGGTATTGTACGGACATTCCTTGATACGGAACATGTTCGGCTGTTGCCGTGGCCAGCATATTTTCCAGATCTTTCATCATTAGAAAACGTCTGGTCAATGGTTGCCGAGCGACTGGCTCGTCACTAAACGGCAATGACTACGGTTGATGAACTGTGGCATCGTGTTGAAGCTGCATGGGTATCTGTACGTGTACATGCAATCCAATCTCTGTTTGACTCAATGCTCAGGCGTATAACTGCTGTTATTACTGCCAGAGGTGGTTGCTCTGGGTACTGATTTCTCAGGATCTATCCAGCCAAATTATTTGAAAATTTAATGACTTGTTATTTCTAGTATAATATCATTGTCCAATAAATATCATTTTGTTATCTGCATTTCTTCCTTGTGTAGCAATTTTAATGGCCAGTAGTATATATTATTCTGTATAACATTTTATATATTAACTATTTTTTTTTTACTTCAAAGAAAATTATTGGTTTTGGTGTGCAATAATAAATAAGATATATAAAAATTAATATTGCAAATATTTAAAATTGTTTCAATTAAAGCAATTAAGTGCTGATACTCTTTGTTTTGAGCATTTATAAATGCACTACTTATATATATATATATATATATATATATATATATATATATATATATATATATATATATATATATATATATATATATATATATATATATATATATATATATATATATATATATATATATATATATATATATATATATATGCACTGACAGGTATTTAATTAATTGAAACTGTTTTCTGAATTATTATATACATATGCACATTTCAATTAAATTACAAATTAAATAAGATTTAACGCCCCTATGTAAGCATAAAAATAGTATTCTTTTATCATTTGTTTTTGTTAAAACAAAATAATCGCATACCATAAAGTATAGTATTCGTGCTAACATTATAACTAGATTAAATAAAGGTGTGCATTTTTGATTAATAAAATGCATGAAGAAGTTAGGAGTAACATAGTTTGTGTATGAATTTTAAAAAGCAATTCCCAGTACTTTCATTCCTTTTAATCACTCAATTGTTTCATTGATTTTAAAAGACATTTACAATGTGAGCAAAACTACTTGAGTTTAATTTTTGGCCACACTTATAAAACAATTAATAATAATACTCAAAATTAAAATTTTTTGGAATGTTATAATTTTTCTGGAAAATAATGCCGAATGGAAACTTTTTGCTGTATTATATAGTGTACCCTTTTCATAATAAAAGTGATGAATAATAGATTATTGATAGAAAATAGCTGAATCAGTTTGTTTTGTAAAATATTTAAGATTTTAAGTTTTACATGCAAATTTGATTCGCTTACTGATTTTTTTTCATTAGTTCATTAATAAATATAATAAAAACAATTTAAAAAAATCTATATTTTTATTGTTCTTATTCTTTTTTTTATATTTGATGAAATACAATATAGCAAACTTTTTTTGACGTTATAAATTACTGAAATATATGACATATATTTCCTTATCATTATTATAAGAGTTTCATAGCCAAAAACTGTTAATATACGGAAAAATTGTGGATATATAGCCTGCTGTATGATTTGAATTTTTGTTCCCCAATTACTTGCAATTATTAGTTAATTTTAAAGGTTTCTGTAGTATGTAACTTTATTGCATACCAGAAAACCAGGGTACGTGACTTTATGTTGATTTTTGAAACTTAGAAAACTGCTCACGGAATTATGACCCCAATACCTAGTTTGCGAATCATTGCGCTACGCCGAGCGGATGAAGTCACATTTCAACAGGTGGTTCACCTCAAAGAAACGCAGCTCCTGAATGATTGATAACTCTAAAATTAGGATTTTAATTATCAGTTTATTGCAGGATGAAATACATAATAAAATGTTAATTTAGAGAATTTCGGCAATTTCTAGAAATGGTTTTCTGTTTTTGAGAACAAATGAGATGTAAACAAGTTAATTTATTTACATGAACTTAGCCGGCGCAAAAAACTTTTATAAA